>OZ023333.1:34891430-34943930 GCA_964007535.1 Brachyptera risi | reverse complement strand
AATTTTGAAGAAAAATGTGACTTTTCAAATTCTTCAAATGGAAAATGAAAAAATTCCGTGTTGGCGGAAACCTAGATACATATTTTTGAATGCCAAAAAAATAAAAATTAAATGTGAAATATATCAAAAGTGTGAACTAGGGAATTAACGACGTCCATGCGAATATGACTTCGGCGGGCTAGTCTACGGGTTGCGCCAAGCACACGATGCATGTTAAACTCGAGTCTGAAGCGAGCGAACAACGAGCCCGTGTAGAGCACCTGCGGCCTCTTAAGGAATCATCATCAGAAAAATTACATTATCAAGAGTTGATAATATTCATTCCGGTGGATAGTCATTTTCAGTTGATAAAAATGGGATAAGAACATTATTACGTCAGAATCCTGATTTCAGGAATACACATATCATTTTAAAATTCCTCAAATGATTGAAATATAAACTATTGCACTATATCGAATGAATGTGTGTGATTCTCAGACATATTTACAGTAAAAAAATATACATTTGTTAGCTGTAGATCCGATACGTGTGAAATTATATCATGTCCATAAATAGCATGTTATAAAAAGATCCATAATTATCATATATCATGATTAAATCTGAAGAGACCTACAAGAAATGACTGAGAATAGATTCCCACATCATATTTTGTTGTGTTTTCATTCATGATTTCGATAAGTTTTCAATAAAAGTCTTGTTCATAAAAACTACGCATCGACTTGGAAACCATTGTCAAGCTCATGAGTTCGAGTCCCGCACACAACATCATCCTCCATCATCACCATCATCGACTCATTTCTACTTCTGAATTATCCAACCATTGCTGGGGTTGTTCAGCAAACAATGAATATCTCATTATTCAAAAAACAAAACATTTTCAACTTAATAACTGAATGTTCAGTCAGACATATTTAACATAGGTGGAAGGGCCAGGTTCAGATTTATTCAAATATATATTCAAATTGATGAGTGATTATTACTCTCATATCGAATGTGAAAAACATAAAACAAACACATAAAATCGTACTTCCGAATGATCTAACTGCTGGTGGGGTTGTTGTTTAGTAAACAATATACATATCATTGTCAAAAAACACGACATATTCAACATGATTACTAAACGTCCAGTCACATGTTTCATTATTATTATTATTTATTTATGTCTACAATAAGTTTGAAACAGATTATGAATTATTTTTTTAATTTGTACAGTATGGACTTGAGAATGAATTAAACTGATTAATAATATTGAATAATGGAAAATGATGGTTAAATTTTTTTTTGCTCGTCAGCATAGGTGGAAGGGCTAGGTTCAACCTTATTCGAACATATTCAAATTGATTAGTGATAATAATTCTCATTCCAAATGTGAAGAATATGAACACAACTGATTAATAATATTGAATAATGGAAAATGATGATTAAATTTTTTTTTTGCTCGTTAGCATAGGTGGAAGGGCTGGGTTCAACCTTATTCGAATATATTCAAATTGATTAGTGATAATAATTCTCATTCCAAATGTGAATAATATGAACACAAACATACATTTGAACACGGCACGCATCTATATTTATAATATTTTACATACATTGCTACAAAGCAGTAAATACGATCCAGCTCGATTAACTTTTTGAATCAGAACATTCTTTAAAACATATTTTATTCTATCATAAAGATTATTTTTGTAAATGTGATGTTAACCCTTGCGCTTTTTCAATTTCTGTGCCTTCTTTTTTTGAGCCGCCAGATTTTCCGCGTCACGAGGTTCCGCAGACACTCCACCCTCACCTTCCACTCCTCCCCCTCCTGCCCCTCCTCCTGCTCCCCCTCCTACTCCTCCTCCTCCCCCTCCCGATGGAACACCTCCTCCTCCTCCTCCACCTCCACCTTTCTTCCTCCGACCCCGACATCCCGCTGTCGTCTTGTCTCCCGTCAAACCAGTGGCACTTCCCTGGTCATCCTCCCTCTTGCGTCTCTGAAGAGTGTCAACCTCCGATTTCAGCGTGGTACTTTCATCTTCCGACGGTCTTTTCTTACCTCCTTTAGCATGACGACGTTTGAAACAATAGCAACGTGGTTTCCGTGGTCTTCTGCCGGGCTTGGGAGTCGTTTCAGAATCGTTTACTTCTTTTCCTTCATCTGATTGTCTTTTTTCTCTATTTTGTACATCATTATTGTCGGTAGCCGACGTATCTGTTTTTCTATCTCTAGTACCGTTCTTGTGTTTTCTACGTCCAAAGCAAATACATCGAGGACTTTTCTCACTGTCTTCTTCACGTTTCTTCATCTCTTGCAGATTGATCATGAAGATTATTGAAAGTCCAGAAGGTTGTTGATGTTCCGAGGGGTTCGCGAAGTCTCCTGTAGTTTGCTGATAGTAAAAGTGGTTTACCTCGTTCCCTGAAGTTTGCTGGTGATACGACGGGTATCCTGGATATTGTTGATAGTCTCCAGTAGGTGAAGGATTCATCATGTCTCCTGAAGATGGTTGATTGTACGGAGGGTTCAGTGAATATGTCGATTCTGGTTGCGCGGAAGTTGACATCGGATACCGGACGTCGTCTTGAACGCCCACCTGTTGCTCGTCGTATGACCGAGTGTTTTCAGCAATATCATTGGCAGTCACTTTGGAGTTAATCACACTGTTTTGTGCAGCTCTCACTTCAGATAATTTTTCTGGAAAACGGTGAAAAACACTTTTTATTAATCTACTTATATATTGATTGTTGTCTTGGATATTATTCGTTTTCATCTGTTTCATTCAACTATGTGTTGCTTTTTTCCATATCTGAATATTACCTCTCATTCTTTTCATGTTTTGTATAATATGTTTCATATGAAATAGAGAAAATATGGTATTAGGTTCAATTCAGAGGTTCTGGAGAAATATTTCTGCATTTTCGTGATCTGTTATATTGTGGTTTCAAAATGATCTCAGTAGTGAGCGGAAGATATTGATGAACAGCTCAGAAATCAGTAATGATGCTTGAGACTGAGGGAAACCAAGACTACGTCACTGATGATGCACGTTTGTTGCTACACGAAAATAAGTCATGAATTGAAATATTATATCGCCATTAGTGGAGATGATATTTTCATATCTTCGGTTTTTATGTTGCAATTATTTATCAGATGCCTGATGAATTTATCTCATTGTCACATTATTGAACATGGAAATTCACTTGAGGGTGGATCTATAAGCACGCCAATACATTCGAGAGGACAATTCCATACAAACTCTGAATTCTCACGAGCTAGAGAACTATGAAATATGACAAAAATTATCGAATAATTATAAATTGATAGATTGGATAGAAGATATTTGAGTCAGTTCACTTTTCTTATATATATTCCTTATTTTTCTCTCATCATTTTCTTCCCAGAACAATAATTCTCTACATTTCTGTTCTCCATTTCCATTACACTCCGTTCTATGTTTGAATTATGATAACAGGATGTCATTTCACAGAACCCATCCCGTGCATGAATACATACATCCGTCAAGAAGTAAATGACGAATAATAAATAATACATTTGAAGAAAAGCCAATGATTGTTCCGGGAGAAGGCAATGATATACATATATTTCTCGAGAAAATAAGGTAGGAGTATTTCATAGTTGAAACTGACAAGATGATACACCCACACACACATATAAATGAATATATATATATATATATATATATATATATATATATATATATATATATATATATATATATATATATATATATACATATATATATATATATATATATATATATATATATATATATATATATATATATATATAAATATATATATATATATATATATATATATATATATATATATATATATATATATATATATATATATATATATATATGAAATGCTCTAGTCACGTCGAAAGTTTTAGTCTCGGTCGAGGCGTATCTTTTTCGACTTGACTATAACATCCCAAATATCTCGATATTTGATCATATTCGAGAAGTTCAATATATATATAAATATATATATATATATATATATATATATATATATATATATATATATATATATATATATATATATATGTTAATTATTATCATTACGTTACGTTTTTTGAATACCATCAAGAATTTACCTTCGAATGATTCAAAATTGTCCGATTCAGTTTGTCCAGAATAGAGTTCATTTTCATCTTCCAGACTATCCTGTTGTAAACCATAACTAACAACACCTGGTATTTGCACTCCCAGGACGCAGAGTGCGCCCAGAATCACAAACCACCTCATCCAGAGTGTTCCCGAGTCACTTCTCGCTGTACAAATCCCACGTCTATTGCCAGATCATTCAGCCAGTCACGTATTTATACTCGACTCATTCGGTCATGGATCATCACGCAGGACGTATACACGTATCCATTTCCGATTCAATTCATTATCGTTGGGTGAAAAAGTTTTCCGTTTGTATGAATGCTAATTCACAGGAATTAGCAGTGAACTTGAAGTGAGAGATAAAATAGAGGACAGTTCACATGTGAAATTAGCATCAATAATATTCCGTATCCAAGTTCACCACATGTAGGATTTGAAGCATAAGTAAAAGTATTTTTCTGTCGTTTGATACCTGTAAATCCTAAGCAATATAACATGGTCAACTGGTTTGACCAGGTAGAAAAGAGACTTTTACTCATTCTTCAAGCTGTACAACACCAGCTGGAAGGAATTAGTGAGAGTACTGGTCAAGTGACTAACATACCGAACCGTAACTCAAAAGAACGGCACTTGATTCTCGACATAGTCATTTGGATCTATACTGGGATGGTTCCTCAACAACAGGCCACCACTGACTCCTCCCACTATCCAGAAACATCAAATCAAATAACCTTTCAGATTATCATCGCACCATCTAATATATATCTTCCACCGATGTCAATAGAGCAATAGCTGACGCCAATATGAGTGCAAGAGAAGAGAAAAGAAGAATAAGCTGTGAGAGCAATGTTTTCAAACTCGATTCAGAGCTTCAAACCAAGCTGTGTATTTCTCTCTCTCTCGAAGATAATGAAATTCACTCCCAATTTCGGTTGTAAATGAGGATTAAAGGTTCATAGCCATTCAAACGTGAATTGATATGTGAGTTATACCCAATGAAATGACCCAAATCATACCCAAGTTATATTTCATCAATTTGTAATCTGATTGACCAATGCTGAGAAAGCTTGATGTGAAATCAAGAGCAAGTTTACTAATGATTAATTCCTTGCTGCTACTGTATGGAGTAGAACGGTGAACGGTAACATGAGAATATAATTGAGAAAACTTTCATCTTAAAGTTGAATTTGAGCTGGCATTCTATGAACGAAATTTTCGTTTCACTTTCGCAAGGCGGTGGAATTGAGGCGAGATCAACAATCAGAATTATCACGTAACCCTCGTCACTGATTGGTCGTTGTATCATCAAGGTGGCTTAGAAAACCGCTTAGCACATTTGTTAGACGAGCTTTAGCAAGGATTCAATTTGACATACTGAAAAAAATTGGTGTTCGTTTTTATGTTGTTTTTTTTCAGATGTTTTTTTGTAGATTCTCCACAGATCAAACGGCTGCAATTATCAACTTCAAACTTTTTCGAATCATAATTCCTAATCTAACTCAGATCTGTATAGTTTTGTGGCATTATCGGGTGGTAACTTTTTCTTTCATGAATTTTAGAAATTTCGAAAATACCTATTAGAATAACACGGCGAGAAAAAAAAAAAATATTTATATTCTCAAAAAAGAATGTGAAGTTGAATTAAATTCTGATACACATTTCTGGAAATTCTCAGCTTGATCAGGTCAACCATTTTGAAGAAAAAACATAAAATGTGCTGAATTGGTACCACTCGAAGCAGTTTTTACCCATTTATAGCTTGAATGTCACCCAATTGGCGAATGTAGGCAAAAGTTTGGCAAAAAAATCGACATTCTATTACTATCCGCTCGTCTAACAACTCATATATGGCGTTTTCCTAGTCAAGCGAATATCGCGTTTACGGCAGGCCAGCTTTACTCCTACATCTGTTGTGTATGGGCCTTACGATTTTATTTGCTATTGAAATATTACTAATGCAAGGAGCGGTGAGCAACTTTGCGTGCCATCAGTTCACGTATTCAAATGGGCACTGAGATAGTTTGATCATTTTATCAAGCGGATATTGTGGTAACATATTTCAATCACTGGCTTGGTATTGTTGTGAAGGTGTATTGTGTCTCTATTGAGATAGGAATTTCTATTTATTAGAATTAATTCATGTATAACTTCATCAATCCAATATTGGAATCCTATGTACTCTAGATACTGCATGTTTGATAATATTTCGATAGCATGCAACATGAACCATTCCTGAATCAAATTACGTATATTGTCGTGAAACTAGGAAAACGTGTTTCGTGTTTCCGCGTTGATGGATGAGCTAGAACATATCAACATATCTTTGGATTGGTTATGTCCAGCTTGAGATCCAAACAATTACGTTACTGTCCTTCTATTTCCTGATCAATTTTCATAATGATGAAGAAGGCCTCGTGTTAACCGTTTCCGATCAATTGGTGATACTTGTTGCTTGGATTTAATTGGTATCTTGATAGCTTCGATTGATTTGAAAACATTATATCATATATTTTTTTACATCAAAATGGCTGATCCGATTTGAGTGAAAGTTCGGAATAATGTGTATAATTATTATATTGAAATTCCGTGAGAATTTGAAATGTCTTGAATGAAAATTATTTCACGAATATTTTCCTCTGGGTTATTCTAAAAGGATTTTTGAAAATTTTAAAATGGGTTTTCTCAGAAGTGGTTCAATCGATTGCGCCTCAAAACTATACAGTATCGAGTTAGATAATGAAACTTGTGTATGCCAAGTTTCAACCGATTTTGAATTTTCGTTTGACCTGTGGAGCGCGAAAAAAAAAAAAAAAAAACAGTCACTTTTTTTCGGGTATGGTGAAATTGAGTCTTCGCTTCGCTCATCCAATTAATAGCTTCGAGTGATCTGAAAAAATCACATTATATATTTTTCTTACATCTGAACGGTTGAATTGATTCTACTGAGAGTTTGGAATAATGTGTTTGAATAATAAATTGAAATTTTCTGGATATTTGAATTCTCTCGGAGAAAATATGTTTCACTAATTTTTTCCTATAGATTATTCTCACGGGATTTTTGAAAAATTTGAAATGAGTTTTCTAAGAAGTGGTTCGACCGATTGCGCCTCAAAACTATACAGTATCGAATTAGACAAAGACACTTATGTATGCCCAGTTTCAACTGATTTTGAATTTTTGTTTGACATGTGGAGCACGAACAAATAAAAGCACTCTTTTCGGGTATGGTGAAATTGAGTCTTCGCTTCGCTCGTTCAAAAATATGTTCACCATTTCAAATGGTATAAAATTCACACACTTCAAAATTTGTGCATATAAGTCTGATTCATATCCTTGTTTACGCGCATATGATGATGTAAATATATATTGATGGAGGTGCCGTGTTTTATCAGGAATTTGAAAACAACCTGTATTAGAGTCACAATGACTGATGTTAATTAGTTTAGAGTCTAATGTTGGTCATTGCGTGTATTAATCTTGGCTCGTACTATCACTGTTCCGCGGTGCTCAATATCTCGTTGCCGATATCTCAACAGTGGCTAGTAGAATCGGTGAGCTGCGACCCAATCAACGACTTCTTCGAAACAAAACCATATTCATGAAGATACATTGAGATTCACCGAGCACTATGACGAGTACCTGCTAGTCGGTAATATAATCAATGTCAAAACCCGTGCATTTGGTTCATTGAATCATATCCGTGTATGACTACACCTCTTTGATACAATCGTTTAAGATGACCACAAATACTTCTGCAATCGAATTTAAACTTGAATCTCGTTTCAAATACTCATTGAAATAATCATTATATCATCTCTTTTATCCATCATTGTACATAAAGTTGAGCCCGTTAAACTATTTTCAAATCGATAAACTCAAAACAGCATAAACACTCTATATAGGTAGTCAATTGCTGTCTTTTTAGCTCACCGATGAATAACTATAAAACATGATTGTGAACCTGGAGAAATTCAAGGATAATCGATATGGTGATAGATGGATAATTTGAAGGAATTTTTGAGAGTAAAGAAAGGATTTTGTATGAATACAAATTTGACGTTTAAATAAAATGGGTTTGAACTGTCTTTGAATTCTGACGGTAGCGTATTGTGAATTATGGCACATACATGGAAGAAAGGGCTTTACTCGAAGACTGAGAGTACTTTGACAGATAGCAGTACTGGAGGATTGAGAATGGACAGATGGAGTCAAGGAGAATAAATAATTCGCTCTAGGGCTATAAAAACAAAAGCTGAATACATGTCAAATAAGAATTCTCAAATCATCAGGGTGAGTGCCTCACAATATAGGAGTTCATAGGAGAGATGTGAGTGGTTCACAAGATCTGATATATATTCAATTCTGTCTAATTTGGAATAACTTGGAATTATATTTGAAATATGATATCACTTTTGCGATGGAAATTAACAGAATATTGCATATGGTTATATGGTATAACATCAACAGAACGGTTTGTAGAGAACACATGTGAAAAAAAAGTCAGTGTCTGCGACGGAAGGCAAGATCAAAATCAAATTTCAAAATCGAAACGGAAAATAATAGACACTTCCAACCTAATACATCTTGCATGTGGTCTAGGATAGTATGGTGTGTTATGATGTGGTATCACATAAATAATACTTATATCAAGCTCATGATAATAAATCATCAAATTATAAATCAGAACTTGAGCTCCAATTGGCTATGTGAAAACTAATACCAATACATCATGTTGAGCCAGATCCATCATCCAATAACTAACTTGAATCACTTTTTTACAAAAACTGAATACATGTCAAATAAGAAGTCTCAAATCATCAGAGTGAATGCCTCACAGAATGGGAGTTCATAGGAGAGATGTGAGTGGTTCCTAAGATCTGATATCTTCAATTCTTTCCAGTTTGGAATAAATTGAAATTATATTCGATTTATTATAACTGTTGCGATAGAATTAACGGAATATTGCATATACTTATATGATATAACATCAACAGAACGGTTTGTAGAGAACACATGTGAAAGAAAAAGTCAGTGTCTGCGACGGAAGGCAAGACCAAAATCAAATTTCAAAATCGAAACGGAAAATAATAGACACTTCCAACCTAATACATCTTGCATGTGGTCTAGGATAGTATGGTGTGTTATGATGTGGTATCACATAAATAATACTTATATCAAGCTTAAGATAATAAATCATCAAATTATGAATCATAACTTGAGCTACAATTGGCTATGTGAGAACTAATACTTATACATCATGTTGAGCCAGATCCATTATCCAATAACTAACTTGAATCACTTTTTTTCAAAGTCTCAATCAAACATTCTGAGTATTCATCGATCATTACATTCTAGATACATTTGGTAATTCATAAATAATATGCATTTATCACAGATAAAACCACTATCACAGTATCATTATTTCTTCATATATTTTCTTTTTATCATCTGAAATTGAATTCTGTTTAGCTTTGACGGAGGAAGCTTATATGGTCACAATTCATCAATCCGCAAGCTCGAATAAATGTACTATTGAACAATTTGGTTGTGAACGTGCTAATATTTCACAAGTGGATGCATCTTTATAATGTTATTGAGTGAACATAATAATTATCATTTAAGATACTTTATTTTTTCCCCATCATTGGAATCATTTTCAAAGCTGCCATGGGGAATTCCCCGCCTGGGACTGGTGGAAATCCCCCTGCAGGGGGTGCCGGAAAACCTCCAGCAGGAGGTGCCGGTAAGGCTCCCCCGGGAGCAGCAGGAGCTCCTCCAGCCGCAGGTAATCCACCACCTCCACCTCCAACACCTCCGCCACCACCTCCAACACCTCCACCCCCGCCTCCACCACCACCTCCTCCTCCTCCCCTACCACCTCCTCCACGACCACCCTTGCATCCCGCTTTTTTCGTATCTCTCTTCTTTCTTTCAACCTCTCGGGTTGTCACTTCTGATTTCGTGGTCGAATTCTCCTCTCCTTTTGGTCCTCTCTTTCCATCTTTACGTTGTTTTCGACAAGGGCAAGGACCTTTCCGGTTACCTTTCGGATGTCGACGAGGAGGTTTACTATCTTCTTCTGGTTTTTCATCACTCGATGTCTCCGTATCGGAATCATCAGCCTGTCTTCTTTCACGCGAATTCTCTTCATTGTCCTCTACTGGTGGTGCAGAATCGTTCGGTTTTTCTGACGTACCATTTGTATCTTTTGGTCCTCCGTTTTTACGACAGTGGCAATGGTGATGTCGACCTCCATGAGGCCCGTGAGGTCCGTGAGGTCCGTGAGGTCCGTGAGGTCCGTGACGAGGTGGGGGTGGTGGACGATCACCGTCATCATCCACATCGGAGTCATCCCCTTCTTTCCCTGGACGTTTTGGAGGTGGTGGAGGCGGTCCATCATCATCTTCTTCTTCTTCTGCTTGACGTTTTTCCCTCGTATATTCCCTCACTGTTAAATCGAATTTGGCCGCAGGGTATTGAGAATGTGATTGATCGAATCTGTCCTCTTCCAGACGTTGCTTCATCCTGTTTGCATACCGGATCCATGATTCTCCTTGAGGATCGTAGATTTGTCCCCCGTGTTTCTGATCTTCAGTTGTTCTTCCGTCAGGGCCAAGCGCGTACAATGGCCGCAATGAGCCTTTCTGATGATCTTCTCCGGCATGTATCGCGTCACCTAGCCATACTGGAAACAGAAAACAAGGAGTATTTTTTTCTCTTCATGGTTTTTGATGAATTTTGATGAATTTTGAGTTTTTGATGAATTTTTCAGAATTGGAGTCAAGTCAGATGTGAGTTCGAATCTCACATCAGTTTTTTTTTTAAAACAATCTTTCATTACTTCATCGTTTCATAACGGTGAACAGTTCAACATTTTTTCTTTTCAATAGTTGTTGTAACTGTGTGGGTAAATTCAATCATGTTTCTGATAATTTTACATTGTGAATCATTGGAATGTGTGCATGTCCTTTGAAATGGAATGATAATGTATTAATAATCATTATCATCATCATCAATATCATTCTCTTTCATTATGATTGTTTGTCTGTTTGTCTCTACTTTATATCGTTTTATTATGTATTTATCCATGTATTTAACATCATTCACAACATCACTTAACATCACTCACAACTTGAGCTTAATCCGAAATCCCACAAAGAACAGTATGGTTGATTTTGATTTCACCATTTGAACTTATTCTTGAGAGAGAAAACTTCCTTCTTGTATTCGATTCATTACATTTAGTTTTAAGGCGACACAGATTTTCTTCAAATTATTCAGACTGCATATCTATTTTTGATCTATCTGATTCTCATAAAATAAATTCTAGTGGAGCCGCAGACAAGTAAGCTTTTAGTGACTTTGCGGTTCTCCAAAATTTCACTCATGTCTAGATGTTGAAATATTAATTTTAAAAAATGAAGAAAAAAATTCACCCACTCGATCTTACCGCCATGACATTTAGTTGCTGGTGAAGTCGTTGGGCAATAATGGAAATCAAGAAAACAAAATGGATTTTTCGAGAGATCATGAATGAGTGACGCAATATTGACGAGAGTTCATCTTTGGAATATTTCCATCAATATGAATTATACCTTCAGGACCCCTATTCCCGAGATAAATGAGATGTGAGAAAAATAAAAGTGAGTGAGATAATCGTTTTCTCACTCACTTTTATTTTTCTCACATCTCATTTATCTCAGGAATAGGGGTCCAGTGATCATATTCTCCACATCACTATCATCTTTGATTATATCATCCTTAAGAACTGGAACCACAGCAGTTGAGCCACCAAGTAATAATTTATGTTTTAATGATTGCTTAAGTGACCCATTTGATTCAACCCGTCGACACATCTTCATTACTTTTGTTAACATGTTCAGAATTTTGAGAGTATCACTCGATTTTTGCTATAAATAAAAAAATAACATTTCACTTTTCAGTAACATGATTGCATTTTCAATAATGTGGGAGAAAAAAAATCAAGACGATATTTGATCAGCACGTAGTAGTAAAATAAGAAGAAATGAACATTAGGAGGAAGACAAAAATGATTCGAAGAAATTTGATGTGATGATAGGGAAGAAGAATGAAAAGTGTCTTTCTTCACCACAATTCAATTATAAATTGAATATAAGAGCAAATTTCGATCTGGGAAATTAATATGAAGAAGAAATATGGAAAAATATGAATGGATATAGAAACAAAAGAGAAACAATTCCTATAAAATATTGTACATTTGATTCCTCAGAACATTTGTCTATTATCCCTGAATTTTTATGTGCCTATTTACAGTTTTTAATCCGATGACAAAATGTCCTATTGATCTCTTTTTGTTTCTCTTGGTTTAGATGTTCGAACGATCCTACCTCGACGTCCTTAACCCCATCTGGGGAAAAAAGACTCTGTGTCAAGCTTCCGATGCCAACGAGAACAAATGAGAATCAATTACTGATGCAACTGAGTGGTGAGTGAAATATGTAATCCTAAATTTGAATTAATTTTTATGTTCTTGAAAATTTTGAGAGATGATTTTCTCTATTCTCTCACTTTGTCCGCGCTTCACAAGGTCAGAACTAATACACAGATTTCAATGCAGCGTAGCATGCACACATATCATTATCTCGCAGGAAAGACTTTCTGTAAAGTTTCTCAAGATAACCGATGAAAAATGTTGATTCTAGTTTTAGTTTCAGATTGATATTTAGGTTTAGTCACTTTAGTTTTAAGAATAAAATTACACTTTTATACCTAAACCTAAATATTACCAGATATCACAGTTGAACAACCACACATTCATATACTTCTCATTATTTTATAATCAATTCATATTTGAATTTACTTTATGCCAATTACCCCAGCACAAGATAGGATTTACCCCCTAATCTTAATGGGGTATAAACAGCAATGTATAACATTTGTGTATTTCAACTTGACTCAATGAGGAAACGTTTAACTGAAAAAAAATCATTCTGTCCACCAGTTTTTATTCAAAAGAAAAAAAAACATAAAAATAACGCAGAAGCAAAAAAATTGTGAGATTAAATTGAATATTTCGAATCATATAGAAAGGAAATACATGATGACATAGTATAATGTTCTTACCACTGGCTCGGAATTGCGATGTTGTCATTTCCACCCCAAACACACATATCAGGGCTGAGAGGAGAAACCACATTCCTTAGACTCCGTTCTCTTGTTTGCTGTTGTTGTTGCTGTTGTTATTACCATGTGTACCTATCACCACAAATGAGACATAGCTCATTACAACGCCTGCATTTTATATACTCTTTCAGAGAGCGGTATGAGACATCAACTGACGAGGTTGTAGTGATTGGTTTATGATAGGCCTAATCAGTTTCAAATCCACTCCAGTAATTGGTTAGATGAAAAAATATTTCCGTTTGGGTAGGTATCGGCTGACCTTGTTTGTGAACGTTGATGACAAGGATGGTGGGAAATTGCACAATGTCATTGAGATGATGAACAAAACGATATCATGTTATATTTCATAACATATATGATACGAATCGATATATAAATATCGATACATTCAACATTCGAAACTAATTATCTACACGTAAGTATTCAATCCAAAACCGTGAGAATTAAGTTTTTTATGATTGCTGTTCCTGTAACAATGAATGATTGTTTATTTATATTTTTTTATTGTGTTTACATCTATTTACTTATTTGCTGACTATTCAAGAGTAGAAGTGGTCTTCAGTTGAGATGTATTTTCATACATTTTTTACATTCAATTTTAGGTTGGAGAATATTTTATAAATTGGTGAATCATGTTTCAAGATATATTTAATAATAATATATAATAGTATATAATTTTTTTTTTTTTTAATTAGATTCAAATAATACAAACATACAAGATTAATCAATACGCTCTTCCACAAAGCCAAAAAGGCTCATCTGTGATAATAATAATAATAATAATAATGATAATAATAATAATAATAATATAAGTAATAATAATAATAGTATGTACTTTTTCAGCTTGAGCATCAATTTCTGAATATGAATGATTAATTGATTGAAATGGGAATTATATAAGAAAATTTCCAGTAATATATCTCAAATGATTAATGAATTTTGTCCCACTCTGGAAATATCTCACAATTTTGTAAAAGTGATGAGAATGTGGGTCCAGATATAATGTTAATTCAACTTTTCTCAATTTATATCCAATATTTACTGTTCATTAAAGTTTTTCATGTTCATTTCAATGGTTTTGCTTCTTTACGAACTCAAACAATAACGAATTTCATTTTGAAATGAATTGATCAATCGTTTATTATAACTGCATGATTTTCTCGGGTTAACAATGTGTAATTATTGATCACCCCTATACTTTGTTCGAAGTCTTCAGTTTGAATGATTTTCTCCACTTTTTATAATATTATTATGTTTGATTCTTTCATAAACTTATCAAACTAAAAGCACAATATACGCATGTGTTTATCAAAATGAGTGACTGTACATGTTGTAAACCACTATATATTTCTAATTCATCTTCCAATTGACCACATTGATGGGCGTGGCTTATCGGCAGGCCACCTTGATCTATACTTCATATGGGCATTTAGAGATACTCTGATAGACAATGTCAATTTACCCACATAACAAACAGCACATTTGATTGGATGTTTTGTTTTGTGACGTTTGTGGGCGGGTCAATCACTAGTCGTCAATTGACATAAAAATTTTAAAAAGCTAATATGCTTCTAAAATTCCAAATGTGAACGGCATGAAACTTCTTGACCCGATTTATCTGGGAACATTCAATATATATTCGGTCTATTTCGACTTCTTTTTCTTTGATAAGGATACACTGCCTACTGGTTTACTTCAGTTAATTCCTTCATTTCTTCTCAGTCCGAGTATCTCAGTGATTTGTGGTGAAGTTTTTGTTCATGATGATATATATGAATCCACATGAATCTTGAGTACCGCTAAAGTGGGATGACTTTAACCCACTGGTGTGACTTTGCTCTCTTGTTGCAAAAAGTTTCAAACTGCTACAAATGAAAAAAATGTAATTGTATCGTATCCATTTTTTTTTTTTTGATCTCGATGGATACGTATCAAAATCAAAATACTCATCAAAATAGATACGATGGAATTAAAACTTTCTTATTTGTGGCAGTTTGAAACTTTTTCCAAAAAAAGGGCAAGTCACACCAGTTGGTTAGAGACACCCCATTTTACGGTAGTGAAATCACTGATGAATAAGAAGACGTAAGATAATATACCAAAAATGGATATAATTTAACCCTAATATATATGAAACTCATGAATCTTGAAAAAAAAAAATTTAATATATTCTGTTGAGCACTATTAAAATTTTTTTTCATAGTGCTCTGAGCACTGAGCCTAACCCACAACCTAGGTCTTCTCGAGAAAAATCGTAAATTCAGCCAAGTCCCAAAGCCGTTGAGCACTATGAAAGTTTTGCGTTCGCGGCCGAGTCGCCACTCGCGCCCGGTAAGTTTGCGCGACCGCACTATTTTTGTCCGATTTCACCATTAGCCGAGGTTCGATCACGCGCCCATATCTCGGGTTGCCGGTGACCGATCGGAGTTTGGCGTGATGAGATTTTAGATTTTGCTTTCCCACGCTCGAAAAAATTTACTTCAGCCCCTGTGGCACATGCCCCTGTTCGTGAGTATCGATTTGAACTTTGCTCGGAATCGAAAAACAAAACAACAAAAAATATTCAAACTTTTTCGAAAAATATTTTTTTCACACACATAACATTGGCAATGTCCAGTTTTAGCAAGGAGAACTCGATCAAAGTTCACTTAGGTTTTGGGTTACTTCGTGTAGAAGATTTTTTTTCGAGGGTCGGTTTTTGCGATCCCGGCCGAGTCACCTCTCTCGCCGGCTAAGTTTCGGCGCGACCGCACTATTTTCTCCGATTTTACCATTTTTGGAGGTTCGAACTCGCGGCCATATCTCTGATTTCAGATGACTTGGCATGGGTGTAAATCACAAATATTTTGTATATTGATTTCCTATGAACTAAAAACATCACTTCAACGTTGTGCTACATAATAACCCTGTCTGAAACTTGCGATGTGAACTTTGCGAAAATTTTGACAATTTTTGTCAGATTTGCATTTTTTCGGGGTTCGATCTCGTGCACACGCCCATAACTCCTGGTTTCAAATGACTTGGCATGCTCGTGTATCAAAAATATTTCAGATAGTGAAGTCCCATGATTGAAAAATATCACTTCAACGTTGTGCTATATGCCTTCGTCTGAAAATGTCGATTTCACAGAAATGATGAAAAAAAAAATACGAATGCAGATTTTTTCGAACTTTTTTGCGGCAATCAAGATTTTAGCTACCGCACGAGTCGCCACTCGCGTGCGGCAAGTCCCTGTGACCGCACTATTTTTCTCCGTTTTCAACATTTTTCGATATTCGATCTCGCATCCCTCTAATGCAAGTTCCAGCCGTTTGATCATCATTTGGCCTGATGAGATTTTAGATATTGATCTCTCATGATCGAAAAATATCACTTCAACGTTGTGCTACATGCCTCCGTCTGCAACTATCGATTTCACTTTTGAGAAATCGAGAAAAAAAAATTCAAAGTCGAGATTTTTACAGACTTTTTTGCGGCAATCGAGATTTTAGCTACCGGCCGAGTAGTCACTCGCGTGGGGCAAGTCCCTGCGACCGGACTATTTTTGTCCGTTTTCAACATTTTTCGAGATTCGATCTTGCATCCCTCTAATGCAAGTTCCAGCCGTTTGATCATCATTTGGCCTGATGAGATTTTAGATATTGATCTCTCATGATCGAAAAATATCACTTCAACGTTGTGCAACATGCCTTCGTCTGCAACTATCGATTTCACTTTTGAGAAATCGAGAAAAAAAAATTAAAGTCAAGATTTTCACAAACTTTTTTGCGGCAATCGAGATTTTAGCTACCGGTCGAGTAGTCACTCGCGTGGGGCAAGTCCCTGCGACCGGACTATTTTTGTCCGTTTTCAACATTTTTCGAGATTCGATCTCGCATCCCTCTAATGCAAGTTCCAGCCGTTTGATCATCATTTGGCTCGATGAGATTTCAGATATTGATCTTCTATGATCGAAAAACATCACTTCAACGTTGAGCTACATGCCTTCGTCTGAAAATATCAATTTCACTTTTGAGAAATCAAGAAAAAAAAATCGAGCCGAGATTTGTACAAACGTTTTTGCGGCAATCGAGATTTCAGCTACCCCGAGAGTAGCCACTCGCGTCCGGCAAGTCCCGGCGACCGGACTATTTTTGTCCGTCTTCAACATTTTTCGAGATTTGAACTCGCATCCATATCTCTGCTTTCAAATGACTGCGCATACTCGTGTATCAAAATTATTCCAGATATTGATGTCCCATAATCGAAAAATATCACTTCAACGTTGTGCTACAAGTCTTCGTCGAAAACTATTGATTTCACTTTTGAGAAATGAAAAAAAAAATTAAATTCGAGATTTTTACAAACTTTTTTGCGGCAATCAAGATTTCAGCTACCGCGCGAGTAGCCACTCGCGTCCGGCAAGTCCCCTCGACTGGGTCATTTTTTTTCGTTTCTGACATTTTTCGAGATTTGATCTCGCATCCCTTTAATTCAAGTTCCAGCCGTTCGATTATCCATCTTGTGACTGAGTTTCCCACCACCACAATGACGTTTTCATTGCGCCCTCTATCTTCATGTGGCTCGAAAGTCAGTGACGAGAACTAATATGCGACAACAAATTAAATACAAATAAATGCAACTCCAAGAGCGATTAATAATATATCCACCTTATTTTAATCAACACCACTAAAGTTTTCACAACGTATATTCATTACTGAAAATCCCAATATTCAGTTTGGACGTCTTCAAAAACCACATGAAAAAGTTCTGATGTAATATCAATATCGATGGTTAAGAAGTAAACCTCATATCTCCATTTTTTCCTAAAACACTTCTTGCTGATGATTAATTCTGTGAATATTCCACACATCTTATGCAGGAACCTCCTGAATCCCCGAAAATCAGAAATGCCTCTAGTTGAGGAATACAGCGCTACCTCGTATCTAACTGTGTTACTTTTTAGTGCAAAAACCTGATATTACTGCCTTATGAACATTCTAGATTTTGGAAATAAAAGGTTTTGCTTCTTGAAAGACACAATTTCATATAAGTTCACATAATCCCTGAATAAATCAGAAAAATCGTACGATTTATTTGGCCTGTAGCCGCGTTATTAGGTGACGACGGAAGGAAGAGGAGGAGGAGGAGAAGGAGAAGAAGAAGAAAACGTAAAAGTTGTCTTTTCACAGTGCTTTAATTTCCAGACGTTCGTTTCGATATATATTTAATTTAATATTTCGTGTCGTGTATGGCGCCTCATTACATTACAATAAACTAGAGGTATCTAGGCTTGTTAGTTCCGGAGATGCACTATGCTCGAAACCGCCTGGAAGTACTTCGTGTAACAATGTAAGCGTGTAGCTGAGACTTCGCTCGGACTTGACTCTCGTCGAGCTACCGCTCGACCAGATTACTCCATGTCCATGTCATACTGGTATAAACTTTTTCAAAATTTCTTCTATTCAACTGTATAATATAATTGTATATTTTAATTTTATCTCAATCATATTTTCATTTGACATGTCCAATTTCTTTTTCCATATCAATGAAGGATGCAATATAGATAGTCTATTATATTATGTTCTGTGATACTTGATATTGAGGGATTCTGTTGTATCGTGTGAGATGAAGGAGTCCACGACGTTTCGGTCTTCAAGTTCAAACCTTTCCTGAGAGAGTCAATCCAGTTAAAAACCAAAAACGGACTACGTTTCTCAAAAAAAACTTTTCAACATATGAAACGTCGATGACTTGTTCATCTCACACAACAAAGTGAAATCTCTCGGTATCAAATACCTCATACTCGAGTTGAAAAAGCTTTGAATATCTTATGAATTATTAGCTTTATTCTACTAAGGTCCGGTTTTACGAAACTGGATTAGGCAATATTTAGCGGATTAACTTGTTATCACCATTGGTCACATATGTTATTTTCGTACCTTTGATTGATAGTTAGTGGATTAACACCCTAACTAAGATTGGTAAAACTGGGCCTAGCAAGAAAACAAACGCATATTCACTCTGAATCATAATATTCATATTGATTATATTTAGTGAAGTAATCATCAAAATATATGTGCAAAATTGTGGTACAGAAATTTGAAGAGAATATCACACTCATGTAGACAATGAATAAGTACACAAAAAATTGACACTGATTTTTTACTGATAATATATAATTATTCGACATTGAAATTCAACAGTATTTGTAATATCGTTATTTTATTCTACAATCATTCATACACCATCAATAGCATTGTTTTTATTATTTTCCAACCCTATTTTCCCATCATTTCTCCAACAAATGGAATGTTTCCCATAATGTCTGCCGGTCCCACAGGCATTCCAGAACCAGGTTGCGGCATTTCTGGCTCACCTCCTCCAGGAGGTCCAGGAGGTCCAGGCATACCACCTTCCCCTCCTCTACCACCACCTGGCATTCCTCCCTTGAATCCCGCTTTCCTCGCATCTCTCCTGACTCTCTCCGCATCTTCTGCTTGTCGTTTCTGTCTAGCCTCGACGCTCACGATGAATTCCCTGACACCTTGATCCTGGCAATTCCATTTGTTCAATTTGTTCTCTTCTGATTCCTGTTTCATCCTGTTGGTCCAGGTGATCCAGGATTCTCCGTACGGATTGTCGAATTGTTTATCGTATTTGCTGTTTTCTATTGTGTTCACGCCTGTGTCGTACCCGTAGGTTGGGCGCGATGGGACTCGCTGGTTTTCTTGGGCCTGGATCAAGTCTCCTAGCCAGCCTAGAATCAGTTGATCTGGATATAATAAATCCTGAAGAACAATGTTGGGTGAAATGGAATCATTAAAGAGGGACAGAAAGAGTAACATGGACGGTATAGTCGAATTTTTCTCGATAAAAATTGGTGAGGATTGGCCAGCCAGGATTATTTAAGAGGCCTTAGATGATGGTGTTTTGACACCCCCCGACCTGACTTGTTGAAACCGACGAAAAATAGCTATTTATTTATTGAAAATTATTAATTTTCCTATTTTCATAATAATTACCATCTTGCTGCGAGTAGTTTATTTCAATGTGAAAAAAATAGCATGAGTTCGACCAATTTTCGCTCTTTTATGCAAAATCAGTTGAGTCAATTTTCAGAGAAACCATGAAAAACATTTTGAGAATCTCATCATGATAAAACATTTCTAAATTTCAAAACGAAGATGTGTTCGAGATTATCGAAATTCTCACTGAAATTCGAATTGACGACTAGTGATTGACCCGCCCACAAAAACGTCACAAAACAAATGTTCCAATCAAATGGGCTGTTTGTTATGTGTGAATATTTACATTGCCTATCAGAGTATCTATAAATGCCCACATGAAGTATAGATCAAGGTGGCCTGCCGATAAGTCACGCCTATCACCAGTGGTCAATTGAATGATAATCCACGTTACAACGAATATATGACTACATATGATTCGAACTGGTGGAAGTTGTTGTCTCTCTCTTTCAACAATGGGTGACGTCACTTGACAGAAGCCCATAGTTACCATAGCAACACAGCAAACTAGTGGACTACCAAATATTCTGATTGGTCAATTCTAACACACAAGCCAGAAATATGGGACAGAAGCCAATATGTATGAAAATCAGTGATTTTTTGCTAAATCAGAATTTTGCTTCAGCGGAATAATGTGAGCGAGAATGTATATCCAAAAGTATGACAATTCACCGCCCACTAAATCCCTACTGACTGAAATAAGAACAATATTCTTACCATCGTAAAACAACGGTCTCTTCGATTCACGAAACTGTGCTGTTGCCATTTCCACCCCAAATACACATATCACAGCCAAGAGAAAAAAACACTCCATCCTGGATATCTCCTTCCCTTGTTGTTATTGTTGTTGTTGTTGTGATAACTCTGACCCTACTCCAGGATCTCTAATGAATCATAACATCAACACCTGCATTATATATACCCTGGGGCAACTAGACTTCATGACGTTAATTGTTTTCCTACGTATTCATTTTTATATCCATTTCAATAGATCGCCGAGTGAAAAAAATGTTTCCGTTTAGATATACATTTAGTGGCCTTGCATTGAGATATATGAATGAAAAATGGTGATAAGTTGCGTGATGCTACTCATAGTACATGTATGATTGCAAAGACATGACTAAGTTATAACTATGAATGCTTATTCACGAACAAAATGAGTAAAAACCCTGATTTTTAGAGCGAAATTTAGTTTGTATAGGTATTCACTACCACTGATAGAGCACTCATGCCAACGTACTAGATTCGGGCACCATTTTGTCTCAGGAGAAAATATACAGACACTGATACTGGTAGAACAGTGAATAGCATCATAGACTGAAGATATATGTATATATATATATATATATATATATATATATATATATATATATATATATATATATATATATATATATATATATATATATATACATATGTGTATGTTGATTTTAAGTACTGTTGGTTTTTAGTACAGTTTGTACCATCCCTATATATATATATATATATATATATATATATATATATATATATATATATATATATATATATATATATATATATTTATATATATATATATATATTTATATATATATATATATATATATATATCCATGGTGATATGCTGTAGGCCTACCGTCACTCAGGAGACCGGGGTTCGATTCCCGCCATGGTCAACTGACAGATGGTCTGACCGATGTGTTTTCGTAGTTTTTCGCTGTCATTGAGGTGTTTACTGGGATGATTCTTCATCAACTATCCACGACCGTTTTATTCCCACTAATAAACATCCGATGAAACAAAATTTCATCACATCAATTAACAACTCCAACTATTAACTTGTCCATCATTCACTGACTTCAATAGATTTAAGTCATCATTACAAAGCTTCTTTGAAAAAAAAAAAAAAGATGGAGAATGTGACGTTTGGACGTAATATGCGTGAGGCTCAACGACACACTTTGATGATAATTGGAGCTATTGACGCCAGATGGATCGATGATGAGATGATGGAACGGAATGAAGAGATGCATATTTCTTAGTTGAGGGAAGGATAGTGGAAATTAAGTGACCGTGGTCTATATTGTGGGAACCATCCCGTCATCAGCCTAGACTTAAGAGGGAAACTTTGAAGAAAAACTTGTAAATATGGACGGTGGCGAGGAATCAACTGGTTTCAATATACCCATCACCTCCCAGATCACACAGAGTGAGTGCGTCAATAACTGAGATACAGGTGCAGACAATATTGTTTCATGTGTGTTGTATGTGTGTATGTGTGTGTTCAATTAAGCTGATAATACACTGAATTAATTGATTCAAATTGATAGCCGATCAAGCAAGAGCTGGAATAACTCGAACTCAAAAATCATGTGGGGAAAGAACAAATGCAAATGCCAATAAAGTCCGAATGTATCACTCGCTTACAATCGCTCAAAAATGTGGACCAATCAGTCAATATGAGAATAAAAAAAAATATTTGTATAACTAGTGATGATATGAATGATATATCTATTACACAATTGTTTGCTTATGATGTGGAAATAATACGTCACTACCGGCACACAGTAGCTGAGTGGTTAGCGCACTTGCTTCGTGTGACCCGGGAGGTGAAGGGACATATCGGACCCGGTTCGATCCCCGTTACCGTCCATCTAAACAGGACAGGGGTTTTTCGTGGTTTCGCTCTGTAGTCTGGGCTAATGCCGGAATGGTTCCCACAATATAGGACACGACCGCTTCCTTCCCACTATCCTTATCATTACCCATAAAAAAAAATTCATCTCTTAATCCCATCATCTCACTATTCATTCATCCGACGCCAATAGATCTCAGTCATCATTACAGTGCGTCGTTAAAATCCAATATTAAAAAAAAAAAATGTGTCACCATTGTTTGAATCTGATATTATTTTGAGGTCATTTTGTATTGACGTGAACTTACGTGTATAAACAGCAGTTTTTTTTTCAACGAGGGAAGTGATGGTTTCCTGTTGATCTGAAAAAAGTTTTTTTTTTTTTTTTAAACCTCGACCTTCGCAACATATGACATTGTTTCCCAATTCAAGACGATCAGGCTGGATTAGAGTAATCGTTCAAAAGACATTTATTTGGTTGTTACAATACTTTTTTGGGGGGGATAAGCGAAGACTCAATTTCACCATACCCGGAAAATAAGGTCTTGTATTTTTTTCGCGCTCCACATGGTCAAATGAATATTCAAAATCAGTTGAAACTTGGCGTATCAAAGTCTCCTTATTCAATCCATCAATAGTTTTGCGGTGCAATTGGTTGAACTACCTCTGACGAAACTCATTTCAAAATATTCAAAAATTCCACAAGAATAACCCAGAGGAAAAAATCCGTGAAAAATATTTTCTCTGATAGAATTCAAATTATCAAGGAATTTTGAAATAATAATTATACACATTATTCCGAACTTTCGGTCGATTCGGATCAGTCGTTATATATCGTCTGGAGGTATTGGAAAATCTGTTTTTCTCCGGTATTAAAATATTAATATCTCATACCTTTCGAACGTAATCATACCTGAACAACTGGATGGAACGTGCACTTTTATCGCACTCTAGCTTAAAATATCAACTGAAAGAATTTCTCACCAACCATAATTCACTTAACTATTCAATTCACTCATATTTATCTAGCCTACACGCTTGAATATCCTTCAAACAATATTATAGTAATTTAATTATACTTATAAATAGAGATGGGTTGAATCCGCAATTTCTCAGCAATGTTCTTTCATTTAAAACTAGAATGGAATAATAACAACATGAATAAAATGTTGTAAGCGAATCATCTGGGTCAATAGTTCGTCGTGTCAGTAGACACACCGTCTTGAATTACGCCCGGTACTTGCAACTTGCGAGTACCGCTTGTTCGAGTACCGCTTGGGGGTAGTTGTATTCAACATTTCACGCTCGTTATTTATTTTAATGTATATTTTTAATTTAATTGAGAATACATTCTTCTCATATCTCCTGGAAGTAGTACTAGATAGGGTGATAAATCTTATGTAAAAATATTATTATTGTTGTGTAGTTTTAGTGGTCACATGGGAGTTGGTGTGTACTAAATTAACTCGATTTTATTCTTTATCTTGGGAGCAATTTTATGTATAATGGAAATAGTTCTACGGAATGAGCAGAATGTAGAATTAACAGAAATTAATTCAAAACTATATACATTAGGCCAACGATTAAATTTGAGAACATCTTCCACCGTTCTCTGAATATAATTCTTTCCATAATTTGGATGGAGATTCTAAGCACATGCAATTGTCCTAAGACTGAAGATATTCTCGTTCGGTCGTTGATTCATTGAATACATCTATCGGCTGGCAAATTATTGCTATTATGAATGCCAGTGGTGGTTAAGAGATCGATAATGTAATTGTGAGAAAAGTTGAAGCATGAATGTCTTGGGCTGGCAACTTCTTCCTTTGATACATGTATCAATATCTGTTTGAAATCAATCAATAATTCGAATTTTGAAGTGATTGAACCATATAAAAGTATACAAGCCCTGTCATCCAGTTTTGATCTACAGAATTAATCAAGTTCTCAGATATTCAATAGAATAGGAGTTGGAATAAATCTGAAGAATCGAATTGGGATCAAAGTGATATCAAAAAAAAGTTTTTATTTTAATAACATCAGAACTTGATACAAAATCATTGTTCCCCAATCAAAGCTATGGATATATATAAAAAGTAAAATTTATCTTTGATAAACTTTGGTAAGCTTTGATGAACTTTAATAAACATTGCTCAGAAGACTTAGTTCAAAGTGGAAGATATCAACATTCGTGTGTTTCGTTTACTCTCAATACCAATGCTGATAATGTCCGGATATATATCACAGAAACAGTTTTTACTTATAATGTGTTCCGGAATTTCGTAAACTGAGACTTTTATCTACGGCGAAAAATTATGTTCACAGACAGCGCAGTCCTGGTGTTGAAGTTCATTGGTTTCAAATAATTAAAATGCGGCTGTAAAATCGCCCTTGTGGTGCCCCGTCCAAACGATCCTACCTCTCATCCTTAGCATTGATTGGGGAACGATGATTTTGTATCAAGTTTCAATGTTATTTAAAAAAAAGGGAAATATATATATTTGGTTTTCATTTGACATGTTCAATATCTCTGTTCAGATCTATTGAGGATACAATAAAGATTCAATATTCTATTATATTCTTCTCTTCTCCATCCCAATCATCAGAACGGCTGGTTCAATTTATTTGAAACTACGGAATAATGTGTATCATCATTGAAATAAAATTTCGTGAGAATTTGAAATTATTCGAAATGAATTTTTTCACGAATTTTCTTCCCTCGATTAGCTTTTTGAACTTTGAAATGAGTTTTCTCAGAAGTGGTGCGACTGATTGTGCCTCAAAACTATACAGAACCGCATGGAAGCGGATGGCGAACACCTTTGTGTGCTAAGTTTGAATTGAATTTTTACTTCTGTTTGACCTGTGGAGCGCGCAAAAAAATAATTGTTTGTTTGGGGTACGAAGCAATTGCGTTTCCAATTAGCTCATCCAATGATGATAATATATTTTCTTCACTGGTTCATCAAGAAAACAAAAGATACATCTATATCGACAATATCCCGCAAAAATGCTGTATACATCTCGTCTGCTGGTAAACTAAACAGATGATCAATATATAATAATAATAATTTTCAGTATCGAAGACTGTACAAATCAGTATGATGAAAGTCATGAATTACATAATATATATATATATATACACATTTTTCAATAATAGCTGGACGCTGAAAAATCGTCAACAGAGTGAAAAGCATTAGTTTCTTTACCCTAGTTTTGAATATAGGTATGCTGGAAATGGATTCAATATCAATTCAATTCAATTCAAAAATCATTTTATTCTATACAATATGATATATCAGGAATTACAATGAGAAATGTGCAGTATTCATTTTTCACATATCATTATTCACACCTTTGATATCGATAGATTAAACCCTGGAAAAGAAAAATTAAAAATTAAGTAAATAAAGATAATCTTCCTCGAATTATGGTGATATCCAAATCTAATTAATAAATAATACATTCAATTCATGTAATGTAACTGTGTTTAGAGTTGAGTATTCTTCTGATAGGTTGTTATAGAAACACGTGACATCAAATCAAATGAAGTGAGAGCAATAATAACTAGGTTATTTGGGGGTACGAATGAGCATTATATGTGCATGATGTAAATAAACTTACATACCTGATTCTTCTGTGGCGTCCAATTGGTAATGACTCCATAACTTATTCTGCTGGAGAGAAATACTTTTGAGATGCTTTGTAAGAGCTCTTAAAGTGTATACAATAACAGAAAACAACGATTACTCGGTGAGATCGGAATATATCCCTGAGTATCTTGCAAAGTTGTTGATTCAGTTTTCATATTCTGATAATGTTTTATTCGAATTACACTTCATTTATTAATTCCATTTGCTTTAATGATCTCGCAGTAAATACATACACAAGTGATAGATTTTCCAATCCAGATTTAATTTGAATCTACAGTTTCAATCAGATACGAGGAAAAAATGAGGCTTTCAGAAGAATATTAAATTCAATTCAGCTATTCCATTTGATTAATTCAACAATATTCAATTCAGTTACCGGTTCTCAATGATTTTTCCTAATTTTCTAGAAATTTTATTAATTTTATACTTTTTTTGTCTGCTTTTTCATAGCTTGATTCTCTTTATGCATAGCTTGATGCATCTTTTTATACTAGTTTGTTGTTAAAGTTATGTCGAAGATGTGAAATGAAGCACTCTTCACCAGAAAGTGGGACAACATAAGGATCACATTCAACTTTTCATAGTCTGGAAGTATAATTAGGATAGAGTGCTAAAATACTGAGGGGATAAAATAGCAAAATCTAATCTAATTTCAACACTTTTCTCAAGTATCATTTTCGTGTACTCAACTTTATTCTAAACCCTCTGACTAACATTCTGAATTGGCAATACCCTTACCGAGACGCGTGGCCTAATGATAACTCAGTGAACCGTCATTCGGGAGACCGGGGTTCGATTTCCGCCATGAACGACCATCCTGACAGAGGTTTTTCGTGGTTTCTCTCTGTCGTTCAGGTCAATACTGGGATGGTTCCTTGACAACAGGACACGACCGACTCCTTCCCACCATCCAAAACACCTAATAAAATAAGCTGTTATCTCATCATCCCATCATCTCATTCATCATCCACCGACGCCAATAGATCGTAGCCATCAGCATAGTGCATCGTTAAAACCCAATATAAAAAAAAAAAAATGAAGATATTCAAGTAGGCTCAATCTTTTGTCATTTCCATGGTGACCAACAACCCCACCAACTGATAGGTTATATGGGAATATGGGGATTCAGTGCATCGTTGAATTGGATGAATATATATTTCACAGCAAATCGTTACATCTCCAGATAACCGAGAAGATGGTGATATCATTGAGCAAATGACAAACAAGCCAAGACATTCAAGTATAAAGAAATGATAGTACAATCGCGGGATCAAATTAGAAATACGCGAGTCAATTTTATACTCATCTTGCTCTAGTTTTTTTTGTGAAATGTTTATTATCACCCATAGGGGAGTGGAGGACGTTTTGACAACCCCCTTCCCCGTCACCCCTCTCCTCTTACAACAACCCACTTCAAACCCCACGAGAGATTCACTCGTCTTGAACTTAGTTCTTGAAAACTTAACGCGACGCGTTTATTTCAACACACTGTGCGGTTAACGCGCCCGCAAAACACCGTCTTGGGGGATCAAGTCGAGTATGAAGTGTTGAAGAAATCTTACAGATTCTAGTGTACATAAATAGTTCACCGTATATTCTCAACGCATCTTGAAATGAATATAAAATCCATATACATGGAAATAGAAATATATACATATGAATATATATATATATATATATATATATATATATATATATATATATATATATATATACATATATATATATATATATATATATATATATATATATATATATATACATATATATATATATATACATATATATATATATATATATATATATATATATATATATATATATATACATATATATATATATATATATATATATATATATATATATATATATATATATATATATATACATATATATATATATATATATATATATATATATATATATATATATATATATATATATATATACATATATATATATATATATATATATATATATGTATATACATATATATATATATATATATATATATATATATATATATATATATATATATATATATATACATATATATATATATATATATATATGTATATACATATATATATATATATATATATATATATATATATATATATATATATATATATATATATATATATATATATATATATATATATATATATATATATATGTATATATATATATATATATATGTCCGTGTGTGTGTGTTTTTAATTCATTCATTTTTTCATATTTCTGTTTCATCTTCCTACTGAAACACTCACATGAGGAATGATGTGATATTTTCAGGGTTTCCATCACTCCTATCGTACAATCATCAGTTAATGATATATCTGATTCTCAGTTAACAGTTGGCCTAATTTTGGAAATATTCCACTTTTCACAAGAAAAATTTTCCACTTAGAGTTCTCAAATATTTGTCCACCCATGTCATGTTTGTTATCTCCTCTTTTTTCTCATCTTTCCGTATAGTATGAATGAAATCATGCTGATATGTTAACGCCATGGATGTACTTGGATGAGCTCTTATGGGAATTTTTGAACATATCAGTAGCCCGATAATATATTCTGCTTCGAATTTTGTCGAATCGTTGAAATCCCGTTTCATCGAAATTCCAGTCCGTCTTTTATGTGATTCATCCAGCCATCCCAATTCATCGAAATCCCGATTCGTTGACTGCATTGCAAGACATTAAAACTTGTCTCAATTATTTGACTGTCTCAATTTATCAAAATCCGGGCCAATTTGTTGAAATCCCGTTATATTGAATACCTTGTGCATCTACTTTTGATTGTTAACTCGGCTATTTCGATTCGTCGACTGTCGAGGATCGAGATTTCTATTAATTGGGATGTTACCGTAAACCAACGATAGCTCGAATTCTAGTAACATATCTACAGGTCGTAGAACTAGTATCACTCGCATATATATATATTTTTCAAAAACATCGAAACTTGATACAAAATCATTGTTGCCCAATTAAGGCTGAGGGTGAAAGATGGGATCGTTTGGACGGGGCACCACAAGACGATCTTACCACCCCATTTTGATTAGATAAAAGTCTTTCATTTTCCAACCGTTCGGAACACATTATGACTGTTTCTGTGATATGTATCCGCATATGTGACAATATGTAAAGAACCAGCTATTGAAATAATTTAACCACACAACCTTGAATAATGCATGTTTTTCATCATGTCCCGTAGAGAAAAAAAATATATATATTATACAGAGAGTTTTTTTAATGGAATAGTGGCATGTCCAATATTAATGCATTCATGATTCTACGAATGATATTTCATTATTGTTATTTCAGTTTTAATCTATACGAAATCTTATTTTGTATTGCGATAAAAGTGACGTAGCTTGAAGCCAACAATGGATGGATATTTATCTGAGTATAGTTATATTCACGACGGAAGCTCGTACATCAACAAATCAATTGTAACACTTTGGTAAATACTAAATCTCGATTTAACTTCAGATATGTCCACTGATTTTGTTGAAGAAGTTGTTGTGTTTCTCATTCCAAATCTCGTATTACAAATGAAATAACCTGACAAATACAAAAGCTATATGTAACGATATTATATTATGTTGTTTGTTAGGTTGGTAGATGAACTCTCCTTTCGTAAATGCTAGTATAGTCATAATATTTACGATAAACAATCTAATTCTTGTTTTTGCGAAATGTTGTGAATGGTGGTTCATTCAGTGATTTCATTTTTCAATATTGAAATGTCGTAACAATTTTTAAAGGACATCAAAAGCCTGAAACGAAATTTACATAAATGATAATATTTTCTCACCCAATTTTGAAGAAAACTGAAGGTCATCGTGAATTATCATTCAATTTTTGTGTCTTTCAAAGACCACGAGTTATGACGTAGCTATTTCCGATTCTGCATAGAAACATAAACAGAATCGAGTGATGTCTACGTCACGACTCGGGAAAAATGCCTGCTATCCAGTGGAAAAAATTAAATATAAAGTTTTGATTGAGATGATGATTTTCTAGTTTTTTCAGAAAAAAAATGAATATCGTCATTATTTTATTAAAATCCAGTCTCAAGGTTGTGATCCCCTTTAATAACAAGTCCTTGAATCATTCATGCGAAATAGTGAGTTCCAAATCAGCGAATACCTTGATGTTAGCCACCCTCGGTAGCTCGGTCAGCTGAGGCACCGCTTCAGAAACTGAAGTCACCGTTGGGCGTGGGTTCGAGTCCCGCATAAGGCATGGGTTTTTGTAAACGTCCTCTCACTTATCATCACTTCATGATTTCATTATCATCCGCTCATTCGTACCCCCGTATAACCTAGCTGTTGGTGGGGTCGTTAAGCAAACAATAATCATCATCATCAACTTGATGTTACCATCGGTTACTTACTCACTTTCATTCCTAATTGGTCAATTAGATCTTAATCAATTGTTGTTGATCGATCGAATGTATTGATACTATTTATGATATATCCGGTCTCTGGTTATTTTTGTGTTGGGTAAAAGTCGATTCCATATTAAATCAATTATTATTGAAACTACTCCGCTTGGATTCGCAATGATATATTCCTATATGATAATGATGATAATAATTCATTTCATTATCGTAACAAACAATCGATCATGTTCACATTAATTCAACGGTATATAATTTATTCTGTTCAATCATATAATTGAGATATAAACCAATTATTACCGAAACCATTCATTCAATTGTTATTCTGAACAATCACTTTTTTTTAATATATTTTGGGTTTTAACGACACTATACTGATGGCTACGATCTATTGGTGTCGGTGGATGATGAATGAGATGATGGATTGATGAGATGAAATGTTATTTCATTATGTGATTTGGATGGTGGGAAGGAGTCGGTCGTGGCCTGTTGTTAAGGAACCATCCCAGTATTGACCTGAACGACACAGGGAAACCACGAAAAATCCCTGTCAGGATGGTCGACCATGGAGGGAATCGAACCCCAGTCTTCCGAATGACGATTCAGTGTGTACTTTTGTAATAATCCTGAACAATCCAAAAAAACTGTCTCTCTCTCTCTCTCTCTCTCTCTCTCTCTCTCTCTCTCTCTCTCTCTCTCTCATTTGTGAGCTTGCTTACCTTTTCTGAACAATCCAACAGTCTTCTGGGCCCATATTCTTCAACTGTGAATGAGATGGAAACAAGAGCCACCCTCGGTAGCTCAGTCAGCTGAGGCACCGCTTCACAGCTGAAGTCACCGTTGGGCGAGGGTTCGAGTCTCGCTTAAAGCATGGGTGTTCGTATTACTTATCATCCCTTCATGGTTTCATAATCACCTGTTTATTCGTACCCCCGTACAACCTAGCTGTTGGTGGAGTCGTTAAACAAACAATAAACAAAATAGAAGTGAGACGAAAGTGTGGGAGTCTATATGATACGTCATGTCACAGCATAGAAAATCTTAAGGTAAAACGAATATAGGCCATTTCCATTTTTGTTTTCATTATATAATATAGTATTCTAAAAATACAGTATTTTGAAAGCCGGTTTCATCTACTGATAATCGAGTTTTAATTAGGTAATTATTACTTGAGATACGAAAATAACATATGTGACTGGAGGTGATAATTAGTCACTTCGCTAATCATCGCTTAGTTCACTAATTATCAGTTGGGAAAACTGGAACTTATTAGTATTGTCCACTTGATAGATGTCAAATATATGACAACAATTGAATGTAAGAACCGTAAATGATTCATTGAGATACATATACAGATATTTGAAGTATAATACATCATCCTAATATAATACATGATAGATAATAATATAATATATATACATATATATATATATATATATGATATTTCATCCTGACTTGGTTTTTCGTGGTTTTCCACAGTCCTCGAAGCAAATGCTTGGATGTATATTAATAACTGGCCACGACCATTAATTAGTAGAGTGATAGGCCTAATTATAACATTACAGGCCTACCACTAAGCGAATACGGCGTTCGTGGAAAGCCAGCTTTAACGTTTAGTAACATATCTCGGTAATATATATCCATGCTTCCTTCATATGTAGCGTTAGTGTTAGTGTAACGCGTTGCATTGTGAATGGGACTCGCATCCATCCATTTCAATACATTTTGATCGAATTCATAAAAACACAAGTATCGCAAAAATATCACCGTGAAATACACAGCGTACCCGAGCAAATGCATCAGCTTTCGTAACCATGGGTAACGCGCAACAACAATGATCGAACATAACACACACAAACACACGCATGAACAGATGCAGGGAGGTTTTGAAAATAGAACTCCATTCAGTCATGTTAGTGTAACGCATTGTTGATAAACGAATAGTTTGCTTCATTTCCACCGGGATATTACTAAAAAGTTAAAACTATCTTGATGAGTTCTCTAACGACACACGGATATGAAGTGAACGATTCTTTTACTGTAACTTGAACTTTAACTTCGTTCTACACAAAAAGATGTCACATGGTTTTCATATTACTTAATTTTGTATACAGTTTATAACTATGAAGCTCGATATAGAATGTCTTCATTTGCTGGAAAAACAAGTTTCAATTCTGTTTTCAGGAAACAATCCAGCTCTACCTACTTAAGAGAAGGTACAGAAAAGTCAAGAATAATGAAAAGTTGTTCATCAGACACAATGTAACTCAGTTGCTAACGCACTCGCTTCGAGTTATCCGGGTGGTGAGAGGCTATTATTCGAGTGGTTATTGAAACGCGATTATATCCCTACCACAGTCCATCTGTACATGAGATTTTCTTGGTTTTCCGGCTAATGCTCGAATGGTTTCTACAATAGAGGCCACGACCGCTTCCTTTCCTTTATCCTTCCTATCACCTAAGAAACCCACATTTCAGCATCATCACATTATTCATTCATCCGACGCCAATATTCTTAGTTATCATCACAGTTATGTTTTTTTTTATTGTTACAAGAAAATAATAACAATACATAAACACTCTCAAAAAGATCTACAAAGCCTTCGAAAGGCTTGTCTGTAGAATAATAAAATAGTATACCGAATTGAACAAACAAAAACGATAAGTGGTGAACAATACTGATTACAATATACTCGTTAAGTATATCGTTATATTGGCTCAATATAAATATAAGCCTATCCACAGCGTTATGTTCCCAGATTGAAATTAATATATTTACTGTGAAAATAATCGAATTAATGATAATTCGGTATATTTACATCTGAAAACATCCGAATATGTGCGACTTCATCTATTTGAAATCGTTCTAATCCTGTTTTTGTACCTCACCGTTTCGGATGTCTTTCAAATCCTCGACTCACCAGCCAGTGAAATCTAATCAAAATAAGGATTCTGGTTGATCACTGTTCATATGTATCGATGCTTAGCCTGCAGTGCGGATCATCCTCTTTCTATAATATAGTTAGAGAAAAGATGTTTTTTTTTGTCCTATTACTCTCTTTTTTCCTGCCTCTGCTAGATTATTTCTATAGAAATCTGTCGGAGAAGTTTCTTATTTTCTTGTCGTCACATTGTTGTCGAAAGCCAACAGAAGAGTAACGTTACGGGGTTGACATTTCGTGACAACAAAGCGCGGCTTTTGATCATATATATTATAGAAAAGCGTCGGACGTTTTGTATTGATGAATTCTGAGGCAAGCACAGACTGAGTTTGACTTGGATCAAGTTTTTTCTGAACTCGGCTGGAGCTTAGACGTGGGTGCTGGATCAAGAGGAATAACATTATCTGGAACACGCTTGCGGCTGATGTTTGCTGTGGGAGATGTGTGCTGTAAGATGAGAGAGAGAGAGGATGTAGGGAAGATCTGAAAGACAAACGAAAAGAAAAGAAATTGAACTGAAGAGGTTAAATGGCTCTTTTCAATAACACGTAATTAGCGTAATTAACATCACGATCGACGTAATTAACATAATCTGAAAAATGAATTTTTAGTACCATGCTTCATTTTTATCTGCGTTATTTTTTTTTTTCTTCAAGACTAATACATTCGAATGTTCAATTTGATGATTTCCCAGCGCTGGAACTGTTCTCATCAAGGAAATTGAATTTTCATAACATTCATTATATGTATATATATGATTGGATAGAACAAATGAATTGAAAGGTTGCAAAATATTATCCTTCAATTTTTATTCATACAAGTATTATGTAAGATGAGATCGTGAGATTAGGTGTAAGGTGGTGCTTTGTTCAAACGATCCCACCTTTCATCAATAGCCTCGATTGGGGAACAATGACTTTGTATCAAGTTTCGATTCTATTATATTGAAAAAAGTATTATATATAATACCTGTTCTGGCATATTTTTCATGGCACCCCATCCATATGGCTTTACCAAACTTTTTCATATCATTCTCAGACGGTTACTGTTTTCGCAATTATCCCACCAACACCTTGAATTTGTTGGGGTACGAATGAGCAGATGATTCATGGATGATGTTTACAAAACTCGTGCCGTCGGCGGGACTCGAACTCTGAACCGAGTACAAGTTGCACGGAAATATCTTCACTGAATGAACAATATCAAAGACGTCGATAATTTTATTTCTTCAGCGATTCGAGTGTTTCCAATTTTGTCAGTTATATAGTAATTCAAATGACACTAAGGCCTGGTATTACCAACGTGGGAGTAGCTCCAACTGACAGATAAAAGTTGTTATCACCATGGTAACCTGGGATATTTGTTTTCAACAACTCTCAGATAACTGCTAACTGGACTTGATAATACCGGACCTAAGATAATTATGTAAATATTTGTTGGATATTTCATAGAAATGAAACTAATTTGTGAAATTCACTTTGAGAATCAGTGACAGAGACAGAAATTAGACAGAAACTATTGTTGAAGAGATAATCAAAACATAATCATATAGGCCTATTATTGCACAGATGATGTGATATTAAATTATATAATTGTATCTAAGGTTGGAGAATGTTGCCTGCCCACAGAACCAAGAGTGATATCGCCGTAGTATTTGTCTCCTTGTGGTTTTTTGGGGGGTATTATGCATTTTATGCTTCGTATTCTAGATATAAGGTCAGGTGAAAGAGCAGATATATCTGAACCTCGTGGTTTAATTTTTGTTGAATGATTCAATTTTGTTGAATTCTAATCTCAATTGTAATTTCCATGATTTTATGCTACCCATACTGTATACACAAATAAATGAAGTCTAATAATAATACTAATAATAATAATCTGTATGACGAGATTCAAGATAAAAACGAAACTGCATATTTCAGTATCGTAAAATCCTGGGAATTGCTTGAATTATGAGGTTATTCACTCTCACCTTTCATCCATAGCCTCAATTGGGAAACAAAGTTTTTGTATCAAGTTTCGATGTTATTTAAAAAAAGAAAAAAAAATTAATGGATCACATACATTTTCATATCGATTCAGTTAGTAGACGGCCTTCTTCTCTCGTGAATATATGTTCATTCACTAACAATATCTGTCACATTGTCTCAGAAAACAGTTTACATCAATCTTCGAATATTGTGTTCATTCTTCATCGCAGTCTGGGTCAATGAAACGTATTCAATGAGAATCAAAGTCACAACAGTTCAAAAGAATGTATTATCATAACCTTCTTTTCAGAGAAGTGAAAAAATCGAACCATCGTGTATTGACAAAATAAAATTAATAAAATGTATTCTTTTATGATAGGAAATCTTCATTGTGAGCGGGTTTGAAGTTTTTTACTACGAGAAGAATGTGAAACCATTAGAGATAGTTCCATCAATATTTCATAAGACAGATTCTGCTTCTTTGATGTTTATAACATTTGAAAGAAAAGTCATACAGACAGAAGAATGATTATTCAGAATATTCTTGTCATAAAACGTATCTGGAGTAACAAAGATTTATATGCACTTTATTGATTTCATTCTCTTCAAAGAAGATCGCTTCTAGAAAAATAATCAGTTATGACGTTTTAAATGAGACAAGTTGAAAGACATATTGAACAGGAATAAAATGTGTACACTTTTCTCTTGTTTTAGAATTTTGATATTATTTCCGATGTTATCGATAAAAAAAACAGATGGTTCGTGAGATAATTTCTAATGCACTATTGGGCTTGATTATATGTCGTAATTGAAATTGCTTCCTTTTGCATAGGTCATATAACTAGATATCTAGCCAACTATAAACACAATAATGTTATTAGGTTCAACATAATAATGTTGAAGCATAATGTTATTATCACTTATTTAAATTTTAAATTTTTCACTTTTTTCACTTATTTCACTATATTTCATTTCTTCGTATATTATTATCAAAAATTGTATCTTATATTGATTATTATCCTGTAAACTTTTTCTAAGTCAGGGACCAATAAAGGTTGTTCATAAGAGAGGAAAAATAGTATTATTGATTCACATTTTGAAATATAAACAGTCAAAGCTTCATGCTTGTAATTATGAAACATTCTGGTTTTCCTCATTTTTTCCTGCATAGTAGAATATATCAATCGTTTTTTATTACATGAATTTTCCATTTTTCCATTTTTTAATTCGATATTAAGAGCCGATTAGGTTATCAATTGATAAAATCATCATAGAAAAAATTATTATATCTCATGTGATTTTGATAAAAAAAAAAATCACTCATATGAACATGTTTTCAATTATCAAAATTGTAGTTTATGGATCTGAAAAGCAGTATTTCACTTTTTTTTGTGATGAAATAACACTTCAAAACAGTATACTGGAAATATGCATGAATACGAACACTTTTGGACATCACTTTTATCTGGGTAGTTTGATTGAATCTGCTCTCTTGGTGGAATTTAACCAAGCTGAGAGAATGTATATGGTATATGGGTTTAAACAGAGTCTTGGTTCGCTGAGGACATCAGACTGAATTTCTTAAACTTAAAGGACATCACAACACTGAAACTAGATTTCAAATAATAATGACGACACTCATTTTCTCAATTTTGGAGAAAACTAGAAATCATCATCTCAATTATAATTGAAATGGAAAAATTACGATTTTTTTTTTTTTGTTCTCCTGAGATCATGATTCATGACATGGGCATCACCGATTTCGTACAGAAACATAAACAGAATAGAGTTATGTTCAAGTCACGACTCAAAAAATGGTCTGTTCCTCGAGGACAAATAAATGAACTATTATTTCTGAAATTGAGATTGTGATCTCCAGTTTTCTATGAAATTAGAAATAAATAAATACCAATAGGGAGATGAATATCGTTATGATTCGCTAGAATCTAGTATCAGGTTTGTAATGACTTTTAATCGCTTTGCATGTGATAAGTTATTGAAAATATTTTTCAAATATTAAAAATATTTTTAATTAAAAATATTTGTAACAAAAATATGAAAATATTTTCAAGGAAAATATTAAAAATATTCCATTGAAAATATCTCATCAAAAATATTTTATATTAAAAATATTAAAAATTTGAAAATATTTTTCAAACAATTTTAATCATTTATTTCAGTAGCACAAACCTGCAAGTCAAGAAGTTGATTGATTTCGTCAAGAGATGGCTCCACGTGTATGGTCACTTAAATTACAAGTTAGTGAATTTACAACCAATTTCTGGAGTGATTCAATTCTGTTTGAACAAATTTAAACAAAAATACCGAATTCCACATGAAATAAGATCAAGAACAAGTACTGAACAGGAAATGCAATACAAGAACATAAAGAATGATGACTGAGAGATTTGAAATCATTTCAAAGGGACTTGAAATGCGATCGGATTCGTTTCTATAATTCACAAAGAGATAGATGTGAGACGACACTGGTTGGATTATACTCAATCAACTGACAAAAGAATTGAGCTTATCAAGGGCTTATCATTTACTGTCATATCCTAATCCTGTTATGTACAGAGAGAGGATATGGCGCTTTGAGGAGTCGAGAGGAGAATGTAATGTGCTGCAAACAAATAGTGACCAAACGAGTAGTAATCTCAAAGCTTTGAACAATTTAGAGATATAGAGAAAAATAAATAACACTTTTGTATATTTTATTTGAATTATTCACGAAAATTATAATTTCAACATTGCAAGAAAATATTTGAGGAATTTTCTGTCTTGTATATCATTTATCAAAAAGATAAAATTGAAAGTCTCGAACGTGATCTTCATGATTCAAGAGGTTCATCCAAACGTAAGCTAGCAAATGTCTTCGATCTTGGCAGCATTGACTCCACAACACACAATGATACGGGTTTCTCAAAGAATAACGTGGCATCAGCCGAATTTCCTCGTAATAAGACTCAATCAACAAGTTACAGTGACTCAGTTAAGAAAATAGCAACTAAGCATAATGGAAGAAAACAACAACAAATAGAAGAGCCCATCACGATGCAAGGTCCTTCTTTGAAAAATACCGAGCCTCCTCAACAATCTGAGACATGTCAAGATGAGCAGATTGTTGAAGGAAATGATTTCCAAGTAGTCCACCGCGGCAACAAAAGAAGAAAGAGGCAGAATGCTAGGCCTCTCAACAGCGATTTAATTGTTGGTACAGCAATAATACCCGATGCACCGCAGTTATTGGCCGCTCCAAGGAAAATATGGCTACACGTAAGTAGGCTGAACTCCAGTGTATCAGACGAAAACATGAAAAGCTTCCTCTGTAATCAAATCCCCAATACAGACTTTGTATGTGAAAAACTACCCTCTCGTGGATTAAATAGTTCATTCAAAATAGGAGCACCGTCAGAACTATCTGCTAAGTTGAATGACCCGGATTTCTGGCCCATTGGCATAGCTGTACGCCGGTTTTTTCTCACTTTCATGAGAAAACCGGACGCAATATAGTCAATGAGAATGGTAGCCTTGAAGAAAAATTAGAATTAAATTTTCCACCATCGTATACTTTTTTGTGGCATGGAAATATCCAATGTTTACGACAGAAATCAGATCTCCTTGAGTTAGCGATTGAGTCAGTCAATCCAGATATAATTTGCTTATCCGAACATTGGCTCAGAGAAGAAGAAATCGGAAGCATATTTATCGAAGGTTATGAATTGGTTAGTTTCACGTGCAGACGAATATTCAAGAATGGTGGTGTACTACTTTTGGCCAAGAGCAGTGTAAATATAAAAGCCATACCAAGCGTGTTGTCTTTCAATATAGAGAAAGATTTTGAGTGTGTAGCTGCAGCCTATGAGGGCAAAGTGGGCTCAGTCATCATTGTTGGTATATATAGATCTCCTGCCGGAATATTCGACATATTTTTAAAGAATATGATGGATGTCCTACAAATTATTTCCGCGAAAGCGTCAGATGTCATTGTGTGTGGCGATTTCAACGTGAATTTTCTAAATGACAGTCATGAAAGGGACACATTGGTAGATCTGTTCTCATCATTCGGATTACGTATGTCAGTAATTGAGCCTACTAGAATAACCAGATTCTCCAGCTCATGTATTGACAATATGTTTACGAACATCAATGAACAATTGTGTACGATAAAGGTACTCGATCTGGGTTTGTCGGATCACTGTTTTCAAGAACTTAAGTTAGAACTACCCTCAGAGAGCCAACCTGAAGCAAAATGTCACATCTTTTGTCGAAGTTGGAGCGCTAAAAATATCAACTCATTTGTCGAGAACTTGAGTCAGATACGATGGGATCCAGTTTTCACCTGCGACTCTGTGGACAGCATGTTTGAAGAGTTTATGACTATTCTACGCATTCCATTCGACAAGGCTTTTCCCCTCAAGAAGAAACTTATATCTCCACGCTCAAACAAGAAAACGTTCAGCTGGTTCACTCCTGAGCTGAAGTCTTTATCCGAGAACGTAAAACAAGCGTACAGACGTACAAAACTGTCGACATGTATTCATGCTAAACAACTCTATTTAAATCTAAAGCGTGAACTTAGAAATGCCATCTATACGGCGAAGAAAGCGGCAAATGATAGAAGATTATTATCCGCCTCTAACAAACAGAAAGCAGCATGGGACATCATAAACGAGAATATGAACAAGAAGTCACTTGGGACGAAACGCGCTGACATTGTCATCAAAGACGGCAATAGAATGGTTGATTCTAAGCATGTGATAGCAAACATGTTCAATGATTACTTTTCAACCATAGTAGCAGATATGCTGAAATCTCGACCAGGGCTACAGCCTAGTAATTCGTGCACGGCAGTACACGAATCTTACACTAATGAGGTGATATTCCTGACTCCAGTTTCACCCAAAGAATTTTATGAAATCATCTGTAAAGTTGGAAAAAAAAGTCCGCAGGTGTGGATGAAATACCTTGTCACATCATTAAGCTTGTTGAAGTCTACATCATGCGTCCTCTCGTACACATTATCAACGCGTCCTTTGAACAGGGCTGGTTCCCCACATCATTGAAAATTTCGAAGTTGGTACCGATTTTCAAAAAAGGTGATAGGGCCAATCTATCTAACTATCGACCAATTGCCCTACTCTCCGTTTTTTCAAAAATATTTGAAAATGCTTTCCATTCAAGATTAATATCTTTCCTGAATCGACACTCTTTGATTAATGGAAACCAGCATGGGTTTACGAATGGTAAATCGACAACCACTGCTATATCGTCCTTCATAAGTGACGTAATAAATGCTCTTGAGCGCAAAGAGGATGTGATTGGGGTGTTCTACGACTTCTCCAAAGCGTTTGATGCAGTTGACCACTCAATACTAATTAGTAAGTTGGCATCTTTTGGAATATCTAGAGTAGCAAACAATTGGATAAAAACATACTTGCAGGATCGTAAGCAGGTCGTTTACCTGACAGATGATGCTGGTCAGGTTTATAAATCTGAGGAATCAATTATTAACATCGGGGTACCGCAAGGATCAACACTGTCACCATTATTGTTTATCCTCTTTACGAATGACTTGCCTAAATTGAACACGATTGGGAAACTCACCCTCTTCGCCGATGACACGAGTCAACTGATCAGCTCAAATAACGATGACGCACCTAAGATGGCTTCTGAGGCAGTCGCGGAACTGCAGGACTGGTGTGTCAAAAATAAACTCTTTTTGAACAAGGACAAAACAATTTTGATGCAGTTCAGAACAAAGCAGAAGAAGTGCGAGCATTCACCGTTAGTGAGGATGGATGGCAAGAGTTTGAAAGTGAAGACGGAGACAAAGTTTTTGGGAATAATTGTGGATGAAGTATTGAGCTGGGTTAGTCATGTTAAATCTGTGTGTTCCCAGGTGGCTTCATGCTGTTATCTTCTTCGTAAACTGATGAATGTATCTAGTCTAGACACTGTAAAAATGCTGTATTACGCCCATATTGAGTCGAGACTGCGTTATGGAATAGTATTGTGGGGTAACTCATCCCAAGTGACAAGACTCTTCAGGCTACAAAAAAGCGCTCTGCGTATCATGGCACGCGCAAGCAGAGACCCGTGTGCTCTGGTTTGGGTCAAAGACTCTTGTAGGTCGTTATTCAGAAATTTTAATATACTGACAGTCACATGCTTATACATCCAAAGTGCTATAATGTTTGTGCTTGAGAACGATCATGTGGGTGTTACTCACGATGAGATTCACGAATATGATACAAGAAAAAAAACAGAGTATGTACTAGAGTCTCACAGGTTGGAACTATTCACAAGAGGACCAAGATATGCAGGATGCAAGTTTTTCAATGCCCTGCCAAATTCTCTCAAAGTTTCCAGTAAACAATCATCGAGGAATGTGTTCAAAGAAGCTCTGCGTAAATTTCTCACCGAAAAATGCTTTTACAGAGTCGATGAATTCTGTTGAATACTCCATACTTGTCTTTGCTTTGGACCTTTGTTCTCTATTTTTATTCGTTTTCAATGTGTATAGTGAAAGTTATTTGCTATTTTTTGTTGTATTTACCTAACTTATTACTATAAATGTCGTTTTATATCATCTATGTGATCAACCAAAAAGACAATAAACCATTATTATTATTATTATTATTATTATATTTTCGAAGAAAAATCAAGTGGATCTTAATATGTCCATGTCAGATTAGTTTTTTTTTTTTACCATTCATAAAAGTGATTGTATAATATGAATATTCAGTAATCATCAGTCAGCATTTCATTACCGTATTGTGAATTGAAATAATCAGCTGCAGTGAGGAAATGTTGTTACGCCGGTTATACCAACTGATGATTAGTGAATAAAAAAAAAATTATCGAATCAACTTGTTATCACCCTTGTTATTCTCAAAACTTGACTAATAATCTACCAATAATATCCAAACATCAACTGGTACAATAATTGTATCACTATTTAACAATATTTTGATTTACATTATTCATTCCATTTATATTAACATCAATGTCGAACAATATCATAATTATCAATAATAATAATCATAAATAAAATTATAATTATAATTATCATATCATTCCACTTTGTTGTATGATGCTCCGTATTTTATATCCATTATTGGTAAGTTTGACATTCAATTAAGTTTGCGCAATGATCGAGTGGCTAGCACACTGAACCGTCATTCAAGAGATTAGGGTTCGATTCCCGCCATGGTCGTGACCATCTGCACAGAGTTTATTTTCGTGGTTTCCATCTGACGCTTAGGTCAATACTGAGATGGTTCCTTGACAACAAACCACGACTGACTTCTTCCCACAATCCAAAAACATTAAATGAAATAACCTTTTATCTGCCACCATCTCATATATCATTCACCGACGCCAATAGATCATAGTCATCAGTAGAGTGCTTCGATAAACCCAATATAAATGAAAACATCGAAATTGAATCAACCATTATATTTATTATTTAATTTCACTCTGTTTCATGGTTCCATATTATTATATTTATTATTGATCAGTTCCATCCAATTGAATTTGAGAGGAAAGTATGAAGCGAAATAAACTCGATATTTCCTGAGAATACTTCCAATTATTATTATTTTTTTTCATTTTTTTTTTTTGAATAACATCAAAACTTTATACAAAATTATTGTTCCCCAATTAGGGCTATGAATGAAAGATGGAATCGTTCGGACGGAGCACCACAAGGGAGATCTAACCACGCAATTTTGATTATTCAAAACCAATGAACTTCATCACCAGTACTGCGCTGTCTGTGATCATAATTCTCCGCCGTAGATGAAAGTCTTTCAGTTTCCGAAAGTCCGGTACACATCATGACCGTTTCTGTGATATATATATATCTGGACATTTACAGCATTGGTACGGTATTAAGAGTGAACAAAACACACGAATGTTGATATCTTCCACTTTTAATTAGGTCTCTTGGGAAATGATCACTTCTTTCCATTAACAGCAGATGTAAAGTTTATTAATATACTCGTATATAAATGTACTTCTCTTATCGATAACGAATTCAATTTGTTCTGAATCGAGAAAAGTTTCACAGTTCAGTCTACACAGCAGAGAGTAACACCACCTCGATGCGTAGCAGAATATCGCCAGAGTTATTATTATTCATTAACCGTATTCTCGTTTGTGTGACGTAGTAGTTCAAAGAATCGATAATCTATAGTTGGAAGCTTTGATGAAGATTAAAGGAATAATATATTAGTTTGATAAAAAGGATGCACAAGCTTGTGAAACTATTTCGTGTTTTCATTCGAGAACAACTTTGGAGTTTGAATTATGAAATTACTTTCAAATAACTTTTTCTTTTCTTCTTTTTTTTATCAACATCGAAAATTTGGAACAATTTTTTTTCCCATAAAGGCGGAGGATAAAAGATGTTCAACACATTCAATACCTTGTATAGTTTTTTTTTTTCTTTTTTTTTTTTTTTTTTTTTCAATAACATCGGAACTTGATACAAAATCATTGTTTCCCAATTAAGGCTAAGGATGAAAAGTAGGATCGTTTGGACGGGGCACCACAAGGGCGATCTTACCACCCCATTTTAATTATTTAAAACCAATGAACTTCAACACCAGGGCTGCGCTGTCGGTGACCATAATGATGTCATTGTGATAATAGACTTTTATTCAAATTATCATGAGAAATAATGATTTTGAAATATAAAACAGTTCTATCTGTGGCGACGAAAAATGCCAACATGTTATAATATACTTTTGAATTTTAAATATTCCCGCATGAAAAGGGCCTGAACATTCACTCTGAACTGTGACTAGATGCAATATTATTGGTTCGAATCGTTTCAATGATGCAGTTGAGTTTCTTGTCACAAATCTCGTCCTGCAAAATAACAAAATATGATAATAATAATAATACTAAATTTGTCAGAACAAATGTAACGATGATATTTGTGTTTGTTATGTTTGTGAGCGACAGTTCACTTTTGTGAAAACAAGAATATCGTTAGTTGAAGTATAGACTGGGATAAAAAATGTTATCAACTTTTCGTCATTCATCATACTTATGGAAAGTAATTGTCGCGATATCCATTAACAATGGTAATACCAATGTGTAATTTATTCATTTCAAGAATATTACATGTTTTCTCCATGCACTTCTGTGCAAATCATTTGGATTATTCATGAAATATATTTAAATACCATCACATATGATAATTACAAGTGATATTGTATTTAATGGTAAGTATATGCTCATGTGAACTGGAAAGATACTGTTGCGGTCGCATGGAGTGGTCGATCAATCCACATCAAAATGCATCTTGATGGAAATGAACTGTTATTAAACGCACTGAAACTAGCAGACAAAAAGCATATGTACTCCACATACAGTCTGTGAACAAATTAGTGGTGAAATATGCGTGGATCTTCAAAAATTGGAGTCAGAATTTTTGAAAGAACCATTGTATATGACCGCAAGTGTAGCTATATTTTCATGATGATGCCTTCAAATCGAAGAGATGATCATAATGGATGAATGAATTCATGAATCTATTAATTTTTTTAAATCTATAATTTAGACATGGTGAAAATTTTGAGAATAAATTATATATTTTTCGTCATCATTCTGACCAATATCACCTCATTTGTAGGCCTACTCTGTATCATGAGGGCGCATCTCATGGTTAAAAATGCGAGCCTTTGTAGATGGGCGTGACTTATACGAAGCAGGAGAAATTTCAGATACCTTGATTGGTTATTTCCCTATTTTCCCCTGCTTCACTGTCCACTTGATTGGTTTTTATATTCTGTGACATCACGAGGGCGGACGATCTACAATGGTCAATTATTTCACATTCAACATTTTGATTTTTAAATAATACGCCCATTTCAAGCCGCCAGTATGCAAGTAGATATTCAAGTGCTCGAGTGGCTCAAGCAGTATTGTCGCATTCACGGTCCGTGAAGCACCTGCGATAAAATGAATAAAACATGAGAGAAAAACAAAAAAATTGTGATTCATATATAATATTAAATATGAAAAAAAACTCCTCTCTGATTATACATTTTTTCTACCCCTGTATTGCTATTGAATCGCGACTTTAGCCCGATGAAGTGAAGGTAATAACATTAGAATTAACCGCAGTTCATACCGGAGCAAAGAGTAATAAGAGTAGAGCCTAGGGCGGGGGGGCGGGTAGCGGGGGAGGGCAAGGGCAAGGGGAAGGAGAGAGAGTGTAGAAACACGTGGACGACGGAGAAGATTCTGCCCGGTAAATATAAGAGAAGAAGAAGAGGAGGCAATTAAATTGTAAAATTTGAACTTTTCACAAAGTTTAATGTTCGTGAAACAAATTTGTAGATAAGAACGGCAACTTCTATAACGAGACGGTAAAATTGAGAAAAATAATCCGGTTTCCATAAAGTTTCCTATATTCCCGTACTAATGGCTACCGTTTGCGTCGTGTACCTACCTGAAGCTCGAGATATGAACTCAAAGTACAAACTTTTCATTCAACTTGTTGCAGAAAGTTGAAATTATATTACCTAATCTCTGACTGTAACAAGAACGAAAATCAGAGTGGAATAATATTGTTGTTATACTTTCGAACTTGTAATAAAGCTATTGTGCCAATGGATAACCAATAGCACTCCGGGTCCCTTATCGCGACTACCACTCAAAATAACGTCCTATGCCTGGCTAGATCCAAAAGAATAAGACTTTGATTGGTTTCTATTCACTAGTACCATGGCAACGTGTCTAACAGTTGTTATATTAGCGATAGCGATGAATCTGTGTCTGTCTGTGTGTGTTTTTTTTTTTTTTTTTTTTTTTTTGTAAGCACTGCACATGTCGCAGGGTTTGACTGATCAACATGAAACTTTTTTTTGTACGGGAAAACTCATTCAACTTAGAACTATATAGTTTTTGGAATGAATCAGTTGGACCGATTTTGAGAAATATCATCTCAAAGTTTCTGAAAACCTCTTAAGATTGGGCTGGGCAAGAAAATTTGAAAAATAAAATCTTCACAAATGGGATAAAATTATCTCTGAATGTGTACACATAAATGATACACAGTATCACCATTTTGTATGCAATTCGGATATATATATATATATATATATATATATATATATATATATATATATATATATATATATAAATGTGTGTGTATTTGAGAGACTGAAATCAACGTCAGAAAAAAAGGGGAAACTTGATGAATAATTCATGAAAGCAAGAATAAGACCGCAAGGGTTTACCAGCAGGGAGTAAAACTCTTGAAATCGGGGAGGAAAAGAGAGTGAGGCTGAATTGCCTGACTTAACCAGAGAAAGTGAAAGTAGACGTGAAGAAAGTTCTCGTTCAAGTTTGTGTAACTGTTGACGGGGAAATGCTCCGTAACAATTACTACAAATTGTGTTTGCCGAGAAGACTAAAGTCATACAATTTGTACAACAAATTCCATTTCGATTGGTGGTATTATGATATTCAGATTTTTTGAATATAGAACGACTTCAAATGCTCGAGATTGAAAATTCTGATGAAACATGATATGAAATCAATCACACCAATTGAGAAATGATACAATAATCAAAAATCAGATTCCAGTGTTAATTCGTGCTTATTATATTTTTGTCCATTGTACAGTTCTGATGTTCAATCAACAAAATATTCTCCTAAGCTTGAATAGCTAAATGCACATGTCAACTTGATGTTTCCACTCATTGATTGACAACTGAGAGTGAGGAAATTAATATAGTGAGTGAAAATAGTTGATCAATTAGTTCAAATAGTTGAATGTTTCACAAGAGTGAATGAATGCTCGACTGAATGAATATTTAAGTAATACGTCACGTTAAATCGAATGATTTCACGCTGATTTGGCGGAATGTACGAATATACATCTTATATACAGTTACTCAAACCTTCAGAACGTTTTGATGTGATGAATTTGTTATCTACAGTGCATATTTCTACATCTATTTGTGCATACACCAAATCTGCATCATTATGGTTGTGTTTAGTAATTTGTAGTCAGCTAAACAATTCTAGAAACATATGCTGCATTTTCACACCACCACCTTCGAATTGACTGTCTCTATATTTTCATATGATCTACTTTTATTTCAATAGTACTCTAAAAAACATTATCTGGATTATTTGTTGACAATTCTTACTCAAATTTGTCTACTTATAACTACAGAATAAGACACAAAAATTACACCAATTTCTCCATTTTTATCTGTAAAAACAGTGATTTTTCGAGTTTTACGACCAACGCAAATTTATCAAGTCCTTTGCGTCGCAGGAACATGATGTAATCATCAAAGTGAATCTGAAATTATTTCATTCATATTTACATTCATTTTCTTTGGTTCATACAAGAATAACTTGGAATCAGAACAATACCAAATGTGTTACAATCACCATTAAATTGTGATGGATGAGAATGAATGTATATATATATATATATATATATATATATATATATATATATATATATATATATATATATATATATTGCATTCACGTAATATAAGAGATTTTAATTGGAAAATTATAAGCCATCTCATTCCGCATCTACTTCAAAACATGGTAATTGTTCTTCCCCCGCTTTTTAGTTCGAAAAGTTCCTTCTGGTTGGAATCAACTCTTGTTTATGACTCGAGAGTACGATTACTATAGCGAATTACAAAGCAGCGTGCTAATTCTTGAGACTCTTTGAAAATTACGCGGCTTCAAAAATAATGACTGCAATCATTCGAAAGGAAATATGAATGAGGTGATTATACAGATGAAATGAACAAAGAAAAGAGATTGTCAAAGGACGTGGATTATCAAACAGCATCCCGTTGTAAACATGTGGAACTTTTTTTTATTACACGTATTTCCTGAGTGACCAACATCACTATTTTTTCAATTTATACTCTTATTCAAGTTGCTTTTGATTCTGGAATTATACACTCTGATGAAGCATATTATCATATTACGCTCAACATCTGATATTGCACGACATCATATATATATATATATATATATATATATATATATATATATATATATATATATATATATATATATATATATATATATATATATATATATATGTATATATATATATATATATATATATATATATATATATATATATATATATATATATATATATATATATATATATATATATATATATATATATATATATATATATATATATATATATATATAATAATGATATATCTAACAGGAAGATTAAAGTCGTGTATGAAATTGTGAAATCTTTTCAAATATATTATATATTTGAAATATATATATATATATATATATATATATATATATATATATATATATATATATATATATATATATACATATATATATATTATATATATATTATATATATATTATATATATATATATATATATATATATATATATATATATATATATATATATATATATATATATATATATATATATATACATATATATATATTGTCAGAATTTATTTCTATTTGTTCAAGAGAAATGCAGAACACAATCATAACACAAGGCTTGAACATACCCCAATAACTGAACCCAACCGTAAAGTTATAATATCAAACTGCGGTAATGATGTCGGTGTGAAGTTCATCAACGCTCTGTCACAAGATATTATCTCTGAAAAGTCTCTCTCATGTTCCAAAAATAATGTTGATCGATATACATTAGAAAAAAAATAAGATTTGTCAATACGGTTGATGTGATGATGTAGCGTGATTTAATGTGATAAATGTGATATAGCCCCAAGTAAACTTCATATTAAACCTCATGGTTGATGACGAAACATAACCTCGTATTTTATGTGTATTGTCAATAAAAATCTATCAATCTATCTACCCATCTATCTCTCTCTCTCTCTATATATATATATATATATATATATATATATATATATATATATATATATATATATATATATATATATATATATATATATATATATATATATATATATATATATATATATATATATACATATATATGGGCCCATATAAACATATCAGTTTGATTCAAGTAATTATGAAATGATTTGAATAAGGTTATAGATATCGAAACAGGAGAATTCTAATCTTTCTTGGATTACAACTCGAATCTCATAGGTCATGGTTGTTCAACTTGTGCTAAGAGAATATTTTCCACCGATGTGTCATTTTTTGACAACTCTTGTATTTCATTCAAGGAAAATTATGAGTTCCTCATGTGACAATTGCTCAATTATTTTCTATCTTTCGGAGGAATGATGTGAGTAGTCGCCATATTATTGACCATACCAACGGAATCATCTTTATGGTCAAATTACATGAATATAACCTCCAATTTCCCTCCCACACCGTCACTTTTAATATGTATATCATCACATTTTTCTATCCTCAGTTATTATATCCTTCGAATTTTCCTCTCCATTGAATTTGAAATATGAATGAAAATACTGAAAAAGGGAATGAAAAAAGAAAATTCAAATATTGTTACATCGAATCATTCCAATTTTGAATTCCCAAATTCAATTAATTAATTGATTGATCAATCAAGAAGCAATGAATTATTCCCTTTCATTAATCTGAGTTCCCATGACAACTGTATTGGCAACAGGTTTTTCTATTTTCAAATAAAAAGTTCATATTTAACTTATCTCCAATATTCATTTGTTCACAAACATATTATCTTCTGGGATATTAACCCCCCCCCCGCCCCCTTACCCCCCCCCCCCCTCTCCCCTAATTCGACCAGTGATCAATACACCACGCATAAACCTAATGAAAGGCAATTACACTGACAACAAAAGCGTATTGTTTTTCACCGACAATTACACGATCACACAGCACGGTGTAATCCGTCGATATTCGCTAATTACATTTCCAGCATAACAAATGCATGTGACTACGGTAATACCGAATTGCATGTCATAATGTAATTACGGAATTAACGCGGCCACGACATCATGGACGGTTATTAAAAACGTTCCGTGCGTAATTATTGTAACCAATTTATTCATTCTTTTATGAACGTTTTCCATTATTTTGTTTGGAAACTTGACATAAAGCTATTGTTCTACCGATATCAGTTGAGAATGAAAGGTGAAAGCCATCAGCACCCCCCGTGGCTCAATCAGTTGAAGCTTCGCGTTAGAAACTCGAGAGAGGGTTTGAAACCGTATAGACATAGGATATTTTTATATTTTTATATAATCGCATTTTCCAATTCTCAATGAAATCTAATTGCTCAAGAAAAACAAGGATATAACTTTTTTCTATATGGACATAGCTCGGTTTTGCATGGAATCGCAAACCACGTCATAAGGGAGGAGTGTATCTCTGGTTATTATTGGGTAACGGGACAGTCGTTTTCAATGGGAAAAGTACCTCCTAAAATTACGCGCTGCAATTAAATTAATTGATTGATTATTGTTTGATCAACGACCTCACCAACAGCCTGTTTATACGGGGGTACGAATGAGCAGGTGATTATGAAACTATGATGTGATGATAAGTAAAAGGACGATCACAGAAACTCATGCCTTATGCGGGACTCGAACCCACGCCCAACGGTGACTTTGGTTACTGAAACGGTGTCTCAGCAGACTGAGAAGTTTTTTCAATGAATCACGTATTTTCAATGCCCATAATGTGGCTTTTTGAAAACTTCGGTTGTCATAAAATTGAATTCGTTGAGAAAACCATCAAATTTGAGTATAGAGAAAATAAATCGATTAAAACAAATCAAATCAAAAGGGAACACATCTTTCTGATGACATATCGAATATAACATATTAATCATCAAATTAGAAAAAGATCTCGCAGTCGCTTAGCAACCTTTTCCCTCAGAACTTTGCTGTGCACTAAGAGCTTTTCTAGCGCTTTCATACCATTTAACAAGAGTATCTAGTGATACTTTCATAGATGTATTCCATGTATTTGTCAGGGATGTTCGTTACCGCTCTTGAACTGTCTGAGAATAAAATACAGATTGTAAAAGAAAAAAACATCAAAGACTATTGCTTTGAATGAAAACTACATCCAGAAGATTGAAAAAACTAGCGTCTTGAGATTGAAATGTAACGATGCATGCAAAACCAATAGTGAGTGTTCGAACGTACGTCTTCTTACGTCTTCAATAATTGACGGACGGTAGTTTATAGCCGTCATACCATGCAGAAAGAATGGTTAGCAAAGATATAGGATGGAGAACGGAAAGATATTTAAAGAAAACCTAAACGAAGCGGAAATGATGCGAAAGAAAACAATAGCCGGATAATAATAAAAAGAAGTTGACTTTCATTTGATATAAATTGCAAGATAAAACGGAAGAGATGGTCCGGACCATTTGAGACAAAATGAAAGTTTAAATCTCGAGAAACCTGCAAAAGTCAATTTTCTAAAAGAAGAAGATTCGTTTCTCTCAGACACGGATTCGGTTAACTGAACTTCAAAATGAATAACACTTATTCAAAAAGATGAAGAAGTGAAGAGAAAAATAAACGTGATTCTTTATCTATCTCTCTCTTCTTTCTTCTCTTCTATTTCCCTCTCTATCTCGCTCTATCGGTAAAGGCATGATATATAAACCTCATATCGTAACTCATCGTGTA
>OZ023333.1:34498930-34888930 GCA_964007535.1 Brachyptera risi | reverse complement strand
TATATATATAATCTTGCGAATTGCTCTTCTCTGACACTTTTAATGGTCTTATGACAGATGAAGTAGAATCACAATTGGCGATCAACTCACTATTGACAGCATCTACTTTATGTTCAATTATGTATTTTCTCTGAATTATCAACTCGAATTCTAGCGGAAGATTAATTTTGTACCTCCTTTCATTCACATGACTTCACCCATGAATATTATTGGATCGAGATCGAGTTACAGATCGAGATCATTACTTGATTTGCTGTGGTTATACGTACCGAAGGAACTAATATTAACGATCACTCATGCACTACAATGCAAATATTAAAAATATTAAAGCAACTAAATGTATAAACGAGGATAATTTAAATGGACTTCTGAATGAATTTCTTAGAAACTCCGAATTCTCCCGAAATTAGTTTATTGTGTTTATATATTTTTGTACTAATTTACAATTTTTTTTTTTATTTGAAAAATTGAAACAAGTAAAAGAGTTTTGTTTGTTAGAATGGAGCTCTTCAATTTTTATTTCAGTATTATGTTACAATTTGAATTATCGGTAATTTTCAATATGTTTATGTTTGTGTAATATGTGGTACAATGACACATGCAGTTACACCATGCATGTTCATGCACTCTATGTAGTATGTTAATATTTGCCCACAGACAAGTCTCATCAGAGGCTTTGTAGGATATTTAGAAGCAAAAAATAATTTGTACCATAAATGTGTGAATGATATAAAAACAGTCAAACTGTATAGAATAATTTTCCCAGTTCTCATCTCACCATCTCACTTTTATCATCTTCAATCCCCTCCTCATTGGATGAGCTAAGCAAAGACTGAATTTCACCATACTCGAATAAAGGTTTTTCATCGTTCGCGCTCCACAGGTCGAACGAAAATTCAAAATCAGTTGAAACTTGGCACACACAAGTGTCCTTATCCAATTTGATACTCTGTATAGTCTTGAGGCGCAATCAGTTGAACCACTTCTGAGAAAACGCATTTCAAAGTTTCCAAAAATCCCATAAGAATAACCCAGAGGAAAAAATCGTCGAAAATATTTCCTTCGAGAGAATTCAAATTCTCGTGGAATTTCAATATAATAATCATACACATCATTATCATTATTTGTATCAGTATTATCATTATTATTCGAACTCCCAGTCAAATCAGATCAGCCGTTTCGATGTAAAAAAATATATAATCTCATTCTTTCAAATCACTCAAAGATATCAAGATGGCAAATAAATCCAAGCGACAGGTGTCACCAATTAATTGGAAACGATTAAAACAAAGCCTTCTTCATCATCATAGTAATTAATCATGAGATAGGATGGCAGTGACGTGATTGTTTGAATCTCAAGGTGTATATATATATATATATATATATATATATATATATATATATATATATATATATATATATATATATATATATATATATATAATAACCAATCCAAAGATATAAGTTGATATGTTCTAGCTCATCCATCAACGCGGAAACATATAACACGTTTTCCTAGTTTATATAAACGTACAGTACATGCTATCGTGAGGCCTAATTCCACCTCGTTGAAAATCATTGCAAATTGTACTGAAATTTCAATTCAATTTGATTGGATTAGGACATAACGACAATATTATTACTCTGCGAATCTCGTGTGGTTATTGCAATTCTTTCCACTCTCTATACTCTATTCTCTATTGGTTGACTGTGCTGATAGACCGTTTTCTCTATCCGATAGCTCGGGCGATTTGGTGTGCCAATCCGACAGTTTATTTGAAACGAAGTATGGCGAAAGATATTACCGCGTTTTGAAAACGGTATAATATATAATATATCTCCCAACCAGAAATTGCTTTTGTCTGATATAATTTCATTTCTTTACCAACGTTATTGCTTATTTTTCTTCATCTTATTTCGAAAGATTCTTGTTTTTATTTCTTGGGTGAAATAAAATATTATGTCTTACCCGGTTTCTCTTTGAAAAAAAGATCATGTTTCATTCAAATCAGGTGCAGGTTGTCGTTATGGATTGATTATTGAGAAATGTTATGAAATTAACTCAAAGACAGTATTTTCCAAAATCTCTGATCAGAATTACCGAAGTACTGTTCAGAGACCTGAGAACTGTGGATACAAAATTGTTCAAATAAGTGAAGATAGATAAATCATTGTTGAACTGTTACTGAATTTTGTATATAATTCATGATAGTTAGACATGTATTGATGACGAAGATGTGAACATGATGAATTGATTGATTCAATTCTTCGTGCGTAACAAAAATCACCCGGTAAAAGAGAGAAAAAGAAAAATATCACATAAAAAATAGTAGCAATAATCCGAATCGTAGTCTGGAATTATTTGTTTGAGAATATTTTTTTTTCTTGAACAACAATTTTAATCTTCACCAACTAACTCAAGGTTGATGAAACTGATCTTGTAGAGATGAATGGAATGAAATTGACAACAATATATTCAAGAATATTTTTTCTCATCACATTGTATCAATAAGTGTTGTAGCGTCGATCTGTCATTTTAAAGTACATTTGTACACAACAAATCTGAAGAATTCGCTTTCAATGGGTACAGTATAAAGTAGATTTTGTGAACTTCCATTCGGTGCGTTTTCCTCTGATGTGAATATATATATATATATATATATATATATATATATATATATATATATATATATATATATATATATATATATATATATATATTCATATATACGTGTTGACGAAGATTCTCGTGGCCGATGGCCGATGGTTCATATAAAGTGGGATGACTTCTTTGGTTGTGCCACGTCTTGTAGTTTCTGGAAAACGGCGTTTCGATGGGATTGCACCCACCATCTTCAGGTCCTGTCAGTATGTCGATCAGCGATCGGGTGAAATTCCATTGAAACGTTTTTCAGAAATTACAAGAAGTGGCACAACCGAAGAACTTATCTTACCAAATACATACACACATATATATATATATATATATATATATATATATATATATATATATATATATATATATATATATATATATATATATTTATAAATACAAGATGTCGTTCTCTTTTGTTGGTGAAACCTTGGAAGTAAATCCAAGTTTCAAACTACAAACATTTCTGTCGGGTACCATAAATAAAATTCGGCCGGACATTACTCGTACAAGTTGTGCGTGATGCAATGTTAACCATTCTTGCAAGCGTGAATGTTGGGTATACAAATCATAACTAATATATTGGACCTCGTTTCTGCACGCATTTGCTGTGACAGCAAAATAACAGAATGTGCGCATCACGGTCTCTGTCTACTAGATAAATCACATGCATGCATTTTGATCGTTATATAAAATGTATTTAATCTTGAAATATTATTATGTCCTCGGAAAATATCGAATTTCGTTTAGTCAACTTCTTCTGCGTTGTACTTAAAGTTCAGGAATTTCAGTTGACAGGACTATTTTCGAATACGTAATCATAATTAATAGTTGCTCTCAACAAGATTTTTTTAAATCAAATTTTCAAAATGTGTTTCTCTATTATATTAATTGGTTTACAGATAGAAAATTTGACATTCGATGAGAGTTGTTAAAATTCGGATTATTTGGACAGGATTTATCGCGGCCGCCTCACGTAATTGATAATTGAAACTTGTTTCATAAATCGTATGTAACTTAGTTATGGCTTCTGAAAATACAGAATGACGGGCGGTGAAGGAAGGACATTATTATATAATGAACCATCCACTTCATTGGACACTGATTTACAATCGAGTTATAAATATGTTTGATTATATTTAGCTACCCTCCGTGGCTCAGTCAGCTGAGGCACCGCTGAAGAAACTGAAGTCAACATTGGGAATACGTTCGAGTCCCGCATTAAGTATGGGGTTTTGTAAACATCCTTCTACTCATCAACCATTTTTAAAGTTCCATTATCATCTGTTCACTTATATAACCTAGCTGTTGACGGTTGTTAAGCAAACAATAATCTATTTTCTCATATATACTAGGAAAACACTATATACGCGTTTTTAGACGAGCGGAAAGTAATAGTATGTCGACTTCTTTGTCAAACTTTTGTATACATTCGCCAATGGGGTGACATTTAAGTTATAAATGAGTAAAAACTGCTTTGAGTGCTACCAATTTAGCACATTTCATGTTTTTCTTCAAAATGGCCAACCCGATTCAGCTGATAATTACCAAAAATGTGTATCAAGATGTAATTCAACATCACAGATAATTTCATTCTTTTTGAAAATAAAAATATTTTCATTTTTTCCGTCGTGTTTATTTCTAATGTTTTTTTTTTAAATTTCTAAAATTCATAGAAATAAAAATCAACACCCGATAATGCCACAAAACTTTCCAGATCTAAGTTAAATAAGGAGCCATTATGAAAAAAAGTTTGAAGTTGATAACTTCAGCCGTTTGACCTGTGGAGAACCGGCAAAAAAAACATAAAAAATAAAATGAAAAAAAACATAAAAACGAACACCAACTTCTCTCAGATCTACGTCCAATTGAAACCTCGCTCGTCTATTAACACGCTGTTGCTCAGAAAACGATATTGAAACACGTCAATCAATCAAGTCACGAATACTATTCTTTTTTGTGAGACAAGAAACTAATTACAAATATAGTTTATCATATATTATCGATTTCATTGTATCTTATACAATTCGGTTCCATTTGAATTATTCATTCTTGGAAAACTGTTTCATATTGAAATTGATGAAATATGAAAAAAGAATATAAAATGGAACCACTTTGGACATTTCAGATTCTTATTTCAGAAATATCCATTATTGTTTTCTCTCGCCAACACAGATTTGAAAGAAATCAACATATATAGTATCATATTTTTAATCACAAGAGAAAAAATGTATCCATCATTAGATTGCGTAATTGAACTCAATGAGAATACCTTCTTCATCCTTCATTCGTTCTTAACATGTGTCTTTCCACAGTCAATAGAAGTATGAAATTGTAAATCCTCTCATGGAGCTAACATGATCAGGTATAAAAACTTGAAGTAAACATTGACAGCATGAAAAAGTATGTAAATGTGAATCGTAAATATGGAAATTAAATTCTTTCATAATTCTAATCTCTTCTCAATTGAATTGTTACTATATATCCGCGATATTTTCATTTTACTATCATATTATGTGTCTACTGATCAATGTATTGTATTTACTCCGTATGATTTGTTAGATGAGCGTAGCGAAGCTTTTCATTTCACACCCTTAAAAAAAATGGGCTTCGTTTTTATGTTTTTTTTTTTTTTTTTTTTTTGTAATTATGTACGCGGCATACAGGTCAGAGAAATGAATCAATCAACTTGAAAATTTTTCTGAACGTTGGTATCATACCAGAATAGGTTGGGATTGTTATTCAGAGGAATCGGTCGGAAGGTTTTTCCGGAAAATAATCGGAAAGTTTGGAAAATCCTCATAAGAATAACCAGGAGGAAAAATACTTGAAAAACAAGAATTTTTCAAAAGCTCTCAAATTCTCACAGAATATGAAAAATACTATTATACACCTTTTCAAAGATGTTTACAACAATCGAATGAGAAATAATGAAGAAAACGCAATAAAAGTGGACATTTTATTGAATATTTGGATCAATCGGATTTGCAAAGTGTATATGCGACAGGTTGCAGCACTATAAATATCAACAAGATGCAGGTGAGGTTTTTGAACGTTTGAAGTAATCCAAGGTCAGTAGATGTATATTGAGCTGACAAGTTATTTTTCATTCTAGATTGCCATACTTCTAAGCTCATCTCACAACGCACATCCCGCGTTTTCCTAGTTTACAAAGTGATCATGCTAAGATGATTCTTACACTAAATGATGATAATAATAATAATTGAAGTTTTTTATTCCTGGTTGATTATCAAGTAATATCAGAAAAGTCAGGTAAAACATATCATTTTTTTTTTTCATCCTTAGCCTTAATTGGGAAACAATGATTTTGTATCAAGTTTCGATGTTATTAAAAAAAAAAACATATACATTATTGATAACATGAACCTATACATAATAATTATGAAAATAGAAGTAGAAAACTCTTGATTGTCATTTGTTCTAGTGGAAATGTTAAGAATGTTTTACTCTCTGAGTGCTTTTCATCAATTGCATCAATCGGACAAAGATGAACACCGAATCACCGAGGGCGATAAACAAAATATGTTCAGAGCACAAGCAACTCGGATTGTCAAGGCCATTGTGTCAACAGGTTGTTGAGGTGAGGTGTGAATCATATGTTGACCTAATTCAAGCAATTACTCAATTAAATCTTCACATCATTGGACTGGTTTTCATGGGATGGGCGATGAGGCAGAAAAAAATGTTCTCCGAATGGAGGAAAAAGCTGTATAATGACAACTTGTATCACCAATGAGGGAAGTCGGCTGCACATGAACAATCTCCAGAATGATGAGCCCTTGTAGTGCCCCGTCCAAACGATCCTACTTTTCATCCTTAGCCTTGATTGGGGAACAATGATTTCGTATCAAGTTTCGATGTTATTGAAAAAAACAAAGAAAGAATGATAAGAAAGATGAAAATGAATATTGTATTGTGAAAATAGATGAATTAATGGAAATATGGTTCACTCACCAAACCCAATGCATCAGGGAAACAGTATATCACGAGGAAACATTGCTCAGTTAATAAAAAGGTTGAATCATACAAAAATGACTATTCTTCAACAAGTATGGAAATATATTGATGATATGAAAGTTATTATCATCAGTGAAACAGAGACTTGATGGTTTCAAAAATGAGGAGTATATATATATATATATATATATATATATATATATATATATATATATATATATATATATATATATATACATGTGACTATATTCCATCATATTTCATAGGAATACCTTGCTCATCCTACGATGCCCATACATCAAGTCTAAAGGTAGACGCTATTAAGGACCATGGTGAAAATAACAAAAGAAAATTAGCATATCTCTGACTTATTCAGTCTGGGTTTAAGGGTGACTTACCTGAAGTGTCACACTTACAATGTCAACATAACATATAAGCGATCGCAGTGACTTTTCAGATGAACATATTGCAGTGTAATTGATTCACACCATCCAGAAAAAGTATCTTATAAAATATATGTTGATCCATAATAAACATTCACAATATGTTACGTGTTATTTGTATGTAACGGTACGCGTCGAGGTGAAAATCGATGGTGAAACTATCGAGTGTTACTGTTACATACAAGTATGCAAGTGATCCCTCTACCCTTAATTGTTATCATGAGATTTGATTCATCAGCAATTTCGACAAATATTACTGTTTGAAATATGATGTGAATATATGTGAAAGATTATACGTGAGAAGAATGGGAAGAAGTGGAAGACGAAAGAGTGTGGGATAATAGAGAACGGTGAAGGGAACTCGTGAGATTGGTAGGAAGCGTAGAAGAAACGAAGGAAATGCCTAGCAGTAGTGAAGCAGAGAAAGGAGAAGTCAGAACTGGCAGGAACCGATTGATATGATAAGTCTGCCCTGGAAATAGTGGTGGAAACACCCCCTGGCGCAATTTAATTGGTTATCTGGGTTTGATATAATATATATATATATATATATATATATATATATATATATATATATATATATATATATATATATATATATATATATATACATATATATATATATATATATATATATATATAGGCCTATATATATATATATATATATTTTTTTTTTTTTTTTTTTTTTTTTTTTCAAGCATTCACAACTCATATTGGGAACAATTATCGGTATTTCATGATTAATTAAAAGTCGTTTGAGTAAGTATAATATGTGCTTATATTATACACATATAATATAAGAACATGTTATACGTACTCACACGACTTTCAATCAAATATTAAAAAGTAATAATTATATTCATATATATATATATATATATATATATATATATATATATATATATATATATATATATATATATATATATATATATATTTATATATTGTCTGCATCAGATCATGTGTTTATTGATTTAGTATCTTGAACAGCTCAAGTTATATGATAATTTATATCTGTGAGATCAACCTGGCGGGAGCTTTTTGCCCCATGGAGGCTGGGGTCGCCTCAAGGTCTCGGTTGCTCTGTCGGTACAGGAGTACAATGCGACTAGATGTGAATGTGAGATCAAAGCTTGGAAGCGTGTTCTTTTACAATTTCCGTGATGTCACGAAATGAAAAAGCGAACTGATCACGAAGTCGATGTAGCTAAAGAAAAGTGAGATTGAGAATGACATGACGGTTTGGTTACTGATTCGGGTCGAGATGAATTCGAGATTGCCGAAAACTTGTAGTGATGGCATTGATAACGACCTCTAGCAATAAAATGTGAGGATATCACGTATTTGAACTATATATATGTATATTTATATATATATATATATATATATATATATATATATATATATATAACTTCACTTGGAGAATGTGATCACTCTAGGACTTGAACCCAGGATGTCATAGTTTTATCCCAATGCTAGCTCTCGCTCTGAGAATTCAATCAATCTCATTCATGAAGAAATGTTGTTTGATATATGTATATATATGTATATATATATATATATATATATATATATATATATATATATATATATATATATATATATATATATATATATATATATATATATATATATATATTTACATATATTCATATATATATATATATATATATATATATATATATATATATAAATATATATATATATATATTTATATATATATATACATATATATATATATATATATATATATATATATATATATATATATATATATATATATATACATATATATATATATATATATATATACATATAATATATATATATATATATATATATATATATATATATATATATATATATATATATATATGTACATATTGAAGTAATATTTTTTTTTCTCTGAAGGGAGAGCATTTTCGAATTCTGTTCGGTTTATTTCATTGAATAGCATGGGATTTATTTCGAAATTGATAAAATGGATGTATGACTAGAAATAATCAAGTGTATATTCATTCGCCATTTTTTCTTCATTCATCTTTGTATCTTTCATTATCAATACAATGCTCATCGCTCTGTCCATCTTGTCGACGGCTCCAAACTTCCTAAATACAAAGTCCGCTCGTATAAATAATTTATTCTCTCTTTCCGATCCGAAATCTAGTTATCCTTGTGCATACCTGATGATGTCGCATTGTCACCTAATGGATGCATGCTGGGTTTATCTGTCTAAAGTCTACATTAATTCAATTTCCTCTCTCGTACGTTACTCGGTAGTTCCTTCGACCTTAAGCTGGATTCACAATGCGAACTAATGATTAGTGATTAATGATTAACTAAAGTTTGCAGATACGGAATCAGTGTTGACGTTCACATTGTGTTTAATATTAGTGACAGGCCTTGAAAGTTAACCAACTTTCAACTTTAGTATCAATCATTAGTTTCAATCATTAGTCTGACCAATCAGATGTCGTGAATTCGAAATGTCAAGAAGTCAATGCAAAAGGAAGCTATCCCGCTCGATGAACCGCTCGTTTACAGCCTTCTAACATGTAGATTTCTATTTGAATCTGTCATCTTAAGACAGCTACGACTCATGAAAATTAATTCTTATTTCAAGCCCATGTGAATGCTCGGTTTCTTAATTTTAGTATTTAGTATTAGTCACTAATCATTAGTTCGCATTGTGAATCCACCTTACTAGACTTCTATTCGTAATTCATGATTTTGTGCTACGAGTACGAAGGTTATACATGCTAGTAGTTTGCGATCGTGTTCGTGACAGATGAAGGCACGACCGACAGTGCGTTAGTGATGTGAGATGGGGGGACAGTCGTTCGTAACACTCTTCTTTCGTCGACGAACATCATTTAAAGATAGTAGTAAATTCAGTTGAGGTATAATTGATTATATTTCACAAGTAAATATTATATATATTTATTCTATCATTTTTGTTTTTATCAAGTTTATTTGATATGTTTATTCTCTCAATTTTAAAATCTAACCACCAGAATGAATTTAGTATACCTGTTTTATATTTTATAACGGCTTTATGCTAGCAGTTTACATTGCAGTTGAAGTAGTTTGTGTATATACTTTGAATCACGGCTGATGAAGGCTCGAACCGACAGTTTGTTAGTGGTGTGGGATAGGGGGGACGGAAGCTCGCATTCTTCGTCTTTCGTGAATACTAGTCTGTGAGATAAATATAACTTCAAGACTCGATCGAGTGAATATAGTTGCTGAGTAATTGATGACATTTTTAAAAATACATTGCACATATTTATACATTCATTCACTCTTCATAATGTTTATTTGACAAGTTTTCTCAGTTTCAAGATATGATCACTAACGAGAATAATTAGCGTATGGGATTTTTTATGTTGGTATTTGCTGGTCGAAATTTCCATACTAAGATTGTTCGATAATAATTTATCACAAACACGTATTTTTTATATACACAGTTGGATGGATAACTCCTCATACTGTAGCTGGATGAATGGAGTGACGGCTCAGTTTGACTCTATTTGCTTTTTTCTATTTAATTTTATTTTATTTTCTATTTGCTCTATTTTATATTTGCTGCTATACTTGGCCCATGTTCTGATTGGTCGGAGGAATTGGCAGAAATTAATATTGACAGGTTATTTTGCAGGTTGTCTCGCAATTGGCTGGTCAATTTGGCAGGTGATTGACAAGTTAATTGACAGGTCAGTTGGCGGGCTATTGGCGTTTTTTGACAGGTTGTGACACTGATAGATTAGACAAACACTCAGTAGAACTTCACAAAGAGTACCGACGGTAAAGTTTGAATTTCGAATGTGATATTTTTTCAATCAATATTTTGATGCGTTGGCACTCCATACTTTTCAATCTAGCGATAATGAATTTCACATTATAGTAAAATTCAAGATGCTATATTCATTTATATAGTATGCGTGAAGAGAGAAATTCATTTATTCATGATGGATGTTCATCTTCACGATGACTGACCATGAAGGTTCAGCTCACTATAAATTTGGAAATTGCCGAAAGTAGAGATAGGTTATGAAATTATAGTGATAAAATCAAAAACTCAATTATTAACAATGAAAAAAAAATCAGAATCAGATTTCAAGTTGATCGAGAAACGCTGGCTGGATGGTTGTGGAGTATATGTGACGATTTTCTCAAGATTCTGAACACAATTTATTTTTATATTTGGTAATTCTGATGGCATAATTCGGTATAAGTATAAATATTTATTTATCTCATAGTAATAAAAGTTTCACAAGTGAATACAAAAAAAAAATTATACAATGAATATTTCTTACTTGTGTAATCGAAGTCCAAGACTTATAATTAAGTATTGGAATTCGTCAGTAAATTGAAGTGAATGAATGAATATGTATGCCATAAGAGCTAGTATGGTATGTTGGAATGTTAGAACAGAATTTACATTTGCAGTTTCTTGCTCTTTCAGAATCTGTTATATTATGAAATGCAAGTGAAATTGAAAAATATTTCATTCCAAGTTTAAAAACATGTCTTGACCAGGTAGATTTTTTCAATTTTTCTGGCGGACTATTAAAAATATGTGTTACTACGTAGATAGAATCTCGAAATGTTATTGGTAGTCATTGCATCACGCCCTCTCATCCAATCAATTTGTGACACCGTTATCTGGGATTGATATAATTGTAAAAACGTTTGTTTTCATCGTTTTGATACAATAAGAAAACCTGCATTGTTTCACCTGTGCTGTTACACTTGTATGATTGTACCCACGAAAAATGAAGATCTTCCACCAATCGGATAATTGTAAAAACTTGCAAATTACATGTCCTTTCAAATGTTAGGATTTAACGGTTTTGAAAGATGTAGCTGCGTTTTTTATCGTGAATCTCGTCCTGAAAAATCATGATGAACGGCCAAGAACCACAGATGTTACATAGATGTCACATTTTTTAAATACAAGTATATATTCAATCAGTTATAGAGTAGGTACATATTTTCTTATTTTTTTCCATTTTATCAGTAATTTTGTATGTGTTTAAATTGATTCAGATTCAATTATTATCCATTATTATTATCATTTTCTCTAATAATTTCATTCTTCATATTCCAATGTTTATCATCACCCATTCTCTCATCTTGTTATCTGTTATCATATGTTTTGTATCTTGTTGTTTTTTATTATTCTGTGTCGTATCGGCAACCCAAATATGGGCAGAAATATAAATAAATATTTTACTACTAATGATCTCAAAGGAATGAAAAATTATTATCATTATCATACCAAAGTATTTATCAGAGATCTGTCCTTGAGATCCTATCAATTGAGGCTAATGAGGCGAAGTGCCTGTATTACTATAAACTATATCGACACGTCAAATATATTTATGAGATCAATTTGGACTAATAAAGCATATTCTATTCTATTCTATATCCAAGTGGCTTATGATGCAACGCTATCAGAAAGGTGTGGAAAAAAAACAGCTTGCAGTATTATTTCAAATGTGTAAAATATCGAACCTGACTTCAATTATTGAGTGCAGGAAGTTGTCAGGGTTAACACGTGAACTAGCGTATCGATCAATGATCTTTCTATACTAAATCATAATTAGGAAATCTAGATTGTATAAAATGAGATATCGATGTTGATAGGAACAACTAGTTTTCTTGGAATGAAAAGAAATCAGTGTCAACTCGATGGATATATTTCTTACGTCACTCATCTTATAACAGCAGTTGCTCTATTCATACTGCTCGAAACATGTGATGCTATCATAAAGTGGTCGATTGAGCCACATATTGAAATATATTCCCACAAAAATTCATCGACATTATACGTACTAAATCCTACAGTCAATGTACAGTATTAATGTTTATTGAATGTATTAATTTTGTATACATTTTATAAAGAATTTATTAATTCATACATTTTTTTTTTGAATACTTCATGATACTCAATTTTTTTATCGCGAAATTTTTTTTAAAATAATGAACCAATCAAATTTGTTTACATTCAATTCTCTTATTTTTTGAAAAATGATGCATTTTTTCATAAATTTTGTTATACTGTGTCCGTGTGGCAACCGTTTTGACGGCAGTGCTTTAGTAAACTTCTCTCTCTTCATACGCTTGTGAATAAATCAGTGATAACATGTGCGTGATTTGTATTCAAATTCAAATTCAAATTCAAATTCAGTGAGTAAAATTCTACGAAACAGATGATTTTTTTCTGGAAATGTTGATTTCAAGTTGATAGAAATCTACGTATATATTTTCCTGCTGATTTTTTCATATAACTTTTCCGTGCATTTGGTAGCCTACGTACATTTTCAATCACATAAAATTGACTTTTCACAAACTGAAATTTGAATGAAATCTACGCATTGTGCCACTAATTTATTGTCTTGGGAGTGTTATGTGAGATGTTCATTTTCTTCGGAATACATTTCAATGTTGGTTGATCGATACTTTATGTGATCGTAAGTGTACGAATGCCATTCTGATAAAATTCTGTCAACACGACTATTCTGTTGTAATCAGATTTATTGAAATGTTCACCTTTCAATCGCCGGCCACTTGTCACTAACATTGTCATCAAGTCGCATTCATTGGCGGGGAAAAAAGACTTCATGACTCGTCGAGAAATGTATCGACCAAGTGTTCTGTCTCGAGTGTTATTTCGTCTGTTCTTCACGATATGACACGTTTCCTCGTTGATATTGGATTCAAAACAGCTCTTACTGAGAAGAGTGGTCGAGTGACTAGCCACTGAACCGTCAATCAGGAGAACGGGTTTCGATTCCCTCATCCGGACAGTTTTTTTTTTGTAGTTTCCCTCTGTCGTTTTTTTTCAGTAGTAGGCCTAGTAGTAGTAGTAGTGTTTATTCCTTTAACCCTCTTTAGAGGAAATCGGTACAAAATTTACATATTTTACAATATAACTTATAAATAGCATCACAATTGAGTATGGCAGTAAGCCATCATTTATGATTTATCAACGAATTAGTAATTATAGTATATCAAGGAAATAAAACAACAAATAATGATACTTCATAGAAGATTTCAGATTGATTGATACGGAATTGAGATGAATCAATGGAACTTGTATCACAATATAGACACTTCGATACATAGATACAGACTGCTGGATAATATAGATAATCAGTTGAATGATAATTTTAAAAAACGAGTTACTGATACCGTTACAGACCAATAATGTGATGTTTCCTTGACAACAGGTCACGACCGACTCCTCCCCACTAACCAAAAACACTTGATAAAATAACCTTCTTGACATCCCAAATATCATTCACCGACGCCAATGTAGTCATCAGTAGAGTGTCAGTGTCAGCACTCAAAGTGCTGCCTCATCTGACTGAGCCACCGAGGGCGGCGCGACTGAATAATGAAACGATGACAGATTCTAAGTGAAAGAAAAAGCCAATTTTTTTGCGGGACTCAAACCCAAAACCGACGAATTTGCTATTTTTCAGAACTGGGTTTGCTAGAAAAATTAGTAATTCATTGTTTATTAAATTTATATTTATAGAGATGGAAGAAGAAAGTGAAGAAGAGGATGAAGAGGAAGAGGATGAAGATGAAGATGCGTCAGGATGGACCAGCCGGCATTATTCAAGAGGCCCCAGATGATGGTGTTTTGACACCCCCCGACCTGACTTGTTGAAACCGGGCGAAAATATGTATTTATTATCATTCATTCCAATAAAACTAGAACGCTTGGACCAGTTTCGAACCTCTATGTCCATATAATTATAAGTAGGGTCTACTTGTGTTCAATATTACAGCATCAGGTAAACCAGTTTCTCTCAAAAGTTGATGATTTCTGTCAGAATTCAGGAATGTAATGAAATATCTCACAAGGTCAGTTGTGATATTATCTAAAATATGACTTCATTTTACAGAATGACATCACTCCTCTGAGTCATTATCATACGAATATTCTCCCTTCTGAATTTACATCAACATCCATATAAGACTGTATAAAACGCAATGATCTACTACTAGTGCTAGCCAAACGCATGTGTTGCCGCGTTGATCGATGTGCTGGAACATATCAACATGTCTTTGAATTGGTTATATATATATCCACCTTGAGATCCAAACAATCACGTCACTGCCCCTCTATTTTCTTTTTCTTTCCCCTCTATTTATTTGCAAAGTGATGACATTCACAAATAAAAGGAAAAACGTTATTAATTTTCTATATACCATAAGCAATACAAAGCTTGAACGAGTTAATGTAATGAGAGACCTGGGTATAATGCTTAGCTGTGACCTCTTATTCAAAAAGCATATGGACACGATCAAGCCTAGGGCATTTAAACTTCTTGGAGTGATCAGACGAAATTGTGCAAAATACTTTTCCAAGTCCACTAACAGGCTACTGTATATTGCGCTAGTGAGACCCCAGATAGAGTACGCTAGTGTAGTGTGGAATCCGTTTCAAATCACAAAGATCGATGCAATAGAGAGAGTCCAACAAAGATTCATTCATCAACAGTGCGCCAAATCGGGCATTGTTTATCACAGAAAAGATTATTTGGATCACTGCAATACCAATAGGATAATGACGCTTGCTAGGAGACGATTGGTAACGGATCTAATATTTCTGTACAAAGTTGTAAATAGTTATGTAGATTCATCTTACACTGTTGGTCAATTGAACTTCCATGTAGCACCTCGTGTAACCCGAAAACAGTTGAAATTTCACCCAAATAATAACAGAATAGATATCAGTAAACACTCATGCATAAACCGGCTACAGAATTCATTCAACTCTATTTCTCACCTTAACACTAGCTTAGACCTGCATTTCAATAATCTCTCACAATTCAAATCCATTTTAAGATGTATAACAGATAGGCCAACTTAGTGTACTACTTCACGCTTCACGTTCAATTATTTAATTATTGTACCTATGTTTATGTTTATGTTTGTGTTATGTTTGTGTTTATTGTTTGTGTTCATGTATGTGTTGTCCATTTATTAAATTAGCACTAGTGGAAATGTATTTTTCTGTTGCTAATAAATACTAAATCAATCAAATCAAATCAATGAATTTCTATAATAATGAAGAAAGCCTTGTTTAAATCGTTTCCAATTAATAGAAGAAACCTGTTGATTGGATTTAATTGGTGTCTTAATAGCTTTGAGTGATTAAAAAAAATAACATTAGATATTTTTCTTCATCAAAACGGCTGATCCAATTTGAGTGAAAGTTCGGAATAATGTGTATCATTATTAGATTGAAATTCCTTAAGAATTTGAATTCTCTCGAGGAAAATATTTTTCACGAATATTGTCACCGATTGCGCCTCAAAACTATACGTCAATATTGAATCAAATGAGTTCGACCTGACAAGCGCGAACAAAAAAAAGAAAAAATACCATTTTTTCGAGTATGGTGAAATTGAGTCTTTGCTACGCTCGGACAATAATGATAATATTAATCACCCTGATTCCAGAGAAAAAACAAAATGACCATCTCAATTTCAGGGTTGAGGATTAATTCCTTGTCTTCCAGAGACCACGAGTCATGACGTAGTAACTACCCGATTCTGTATAGAAACATGAACATATTCGAGTAATTTCTACGTCACGACTCAGAAAAAAGGGTAGGTCCTGGAGACAGAGAAATTTATTTATGAAATTGTGAAGATGATTTCTATAGTTTTCTCTAAAATTATGGAAATAAAAATCGTCATAATTCGTTTAAATCCAGGATCAGGGTTGTGATGTCCTTTAATCTATGGTTAGACTGCACTTCTCGCTAATCGTTCGAATACGGGACGGCATTTGAATAACCATGAGTTATGTTGGTAGTGATAAATCACAGTCGGGTGTCGTGTAGTAGGCTACGAACTCTGACGTTGATAGATACTTATTTGACTGTGGCGCTCCGGTGGCGCTAGGTTCACACACCTGAAGCGAGTACCACTTAACACTCGCAAGATCAGGGGTGGAAAACCTCAGCCAACTTCACACCGCTGGTACGAATCATATGTATTCATATTGAGCTATATTCATTTGAAATATGTATAGTTATATTATATTTATTCATTTTTATATTTATTTATTCATTTGTTCATTCATTTATATTTATTTGGCAGATTTGCTTTCATTTATTCAAACTGTGTTTCAACGACTCACTGTACTGATGACTAAGATATATTGGTTTCGGTGAATGATACATAAGATGATGAGATGAAAAGTTATTTTATTATGTGTTTTTGGCAAGTGGGAAGGAGTCGGTCGTGGCCTGTTATTAAGGAATCATCCCAGTATTGACCTGAACGACAGAGGTCAATCATGAAAAATCTCTGTCAGAATGGTCGACCAAGGCTGGAATCGAACCTCGGTCTTCTGAATACGATTCAGTGTGCTAGCCACTCGACAACTCAGTATTGGGTTCAGAAAAAAGTATTGTAATCAAAACTAAGATTCATTTACGTCGGATGAATAGAGAGATGATGGGAGGATGAGATGAAAATTCTTAGATAATGGGGAGAGGTATGGAGGGAATGGAGCGGTCGTGGACTGTATTCCGGGAATCATGCTGACAGTTACTGGAAAATCACGAAACCTATTTGAAGATATACGGTGGCATATATCGAAATGTTGGAGAAAAAACATTTGAATTGTGCATTATCATTATGATGGCCATTCAAAAAATGCCGAATAAGAAATACATATTCAAATGAAAAGTATTTAATATTATGATAATGAATTTGAGATTATTGGAGAGATTTTCATTCATACCAATGGTGTTTTAATACATCAGGAAAACGCGCCATTTGATTTCGCATTGATGGATGAGTTGGAACACGTCAACCTATCTTTGGTTGATTCACCTTGAGATCCAAACAATTATTTCACCGCTCTCCTGTTTTATTCATACTAATTAAAATTACACTCATTAATAATTGATGATGATAAAAATGACTCGGTGTGTAAGTACAATCATTGTGGTTGAAAACCGAGTGCATAATCATTCAAATAATTCCAGGAATTATCAAAATCAATCAAGTCTGAGAATGTTTTTGTGAAAATATTCCAATAATTATTTTTTTTTAAATGCAAACAAAGCCTTAAACAAAAACTTCGAAATAGGTTTTAAGAGACAGTGATTTATGAAAAATTTACACATTAATTCATTTTCATTCAAATTTACAGCACTTCCCACATCCCCCCTCTTTCCCCTCCCCCTTCCCACTCCCCCCCCCCCTCCCCCTTCCCTCAATCCTGCTCTTCGCCATGTGATGTACAGTTTGTGTATGCCCATTAATCACTAAACATGGTCATGTACTAGGTGTGGTCCAAACACACACACTTGGCTACGTTGTTTATACATTTATACGATAAAATTGAATGGAAATGAAATTATTATGCATTTTTTTTAACTATACTTTAATTACTATGACTCATTCAATGCTATTCATCCCATGAAAAAATTATAAAAACCACTTTTCACAAATAACTAGATTTTGAGTTAACTAATGCAGAATCATCGAAGTGAATTGATATTAAACTGATGAAAAAATAATTCGAAATAGGTTTTCCCGTTTTATCCCGTGTGCCGGCAAAATAATCAGGAACCCTCGTTGAATACAGGAATGGCGCGAAAATATTGTGAGGTTATGGAACTTGCCAAAGTTATTGTTCACACTATTGAGCATGTCTTCAGAAAATTGTAATTTCCATACGTTTTGCCGTTTGATTATTATCAACAATTTAGTTACCTGGGGGCGAATTCAGGTAGACTTTACACTCTTAAATAGCTGTCTCATCGTAAATATAAGACAGAGCTAATTCCAGTACGTTTTTGATGTCGTATATGACCATTTACGATGTGTAAATTTAGGCGAATGACTGTAGCTGTCGTATTAAATTTACGCTAGCTTAAATTTGAGAGAGTAAAAAAGGTACCTGAATTCGCCCTTTGGGCTTTTGGGATTGTCATTGACCCAAGAGTCGGGGTCACTTTTCTCGGCCGGAGGACCACTCTTGCCCGCCATGTCGGCACGACCGGACTTTTCTATGCATAAAAAAGTCCGGTCGCGCTTTACTTGCCGGCCGAGGGTGGTGCCTCGGCCGGGAACAGAGAACACGATCGTCGGGATTTCCCGAGGATCGGGTTTTGCGTTCGCGGCCGAGTCGTCACTCTCGCGCGCCAAGTCAACGCGACCGGACAATTTTTGTCCGATTTCACCATCTTTCGAGGTTCGATCTCGCACCCGCCAGTTCGAGTTGCAGAGCTCGGAAAGCATCACTTTAACGTTGTGGTACATGCCCCTGTCTGAAACTATCGATGTGAGCTTTTCTTCATCGACCCACAAGCCAATGATCTACCGTTCAGGGTGATGTATACTCGCATTTTTGTACCGCGACCGCCGGGCTTTCGCCCGTCGACCGCCAACATCGAGAATTATAACATTTTTACAAAATTGAATGTGATTCTGAATAAATCTGTATCAATAGAACGGCAAGACTTATGCAAATTCTGATTATCTGATGACATGCTCAATAGTGTGAACAATAACTTTGGCAAGTTTCAAAACTCTACAACCATTTCTGTGGCATTCCCGTATATTTAGCGAGCGTTTTTGATTATTTTGCCGGCACACGGGAAAAAACGAGAAGAAATATTTTAAATTATTTTTGTATCATGCAGTTCACTTCAATGGTTCTGCGTTAGTCAACTCAAAATCGAGTTGTTTGTTAGGAATAGAAATTCTCATTCTTAGATTGGAAGGTACCTTACATTTTCATTCTTCCTTTTTCATGTTTTGAATGTACAACAGCTATGATAGCTCAGTTGGCTCGTGCCTATTTCTTCACTCTTATCATTTGCGTACCTATGATAAATAAAGAGAGAAATGAAACATCCTCAGCTATTGAGCACAGTAAAATGATCTTGCTATTGTATTGTCATGAATAGTTGAATTCGTATTTCTAAAATTGTTATAATTCAAATCTAATTCCCAGCTTGGATTTTGTATCGCTATTAACGCACCAGTAAGATCCAGTTTATGTGGGGGCACGTATGAGCGGACGATATTGAAAAAGTTAAATAATGATAAGTGATGGAATGTATATAAAAACTGGCAGTGGGACTCGAATGCTTGTTCTTTGTTCTTGGAACTTTGAGTTCCAATTCTATGCGACTCCACTGACGTCCGTGAAGTTATATCACACTATCAGAGTACAGAATATGATGATATTATTTTGCTATTTGATAGTTATTTGGTAGCAACGTTAGAACCCTGAGATATTTGGTCAGTACAGCTCTGATTTCTCCATTTCTAGGAAAAAGAAAGGAATTATTTTTGATATTGTGATTTTAGATTTAAGAGGTTCAATTGATATTCTGAGAAATCATCTTCACAATTTTTAATTCTTTTTGTGATAGTTAATTTATTTTTTTTCAATATTTTTATTTCCTCTAAAAACCTCAAATATTTTTACTTTCATTAATTTTCTTCAGTTTGAATCTCAATTTGTATTATTAGTTCAATTTCTCAAGCATAATGTTATCATCACTTATTTCAATTTTCAATTTTCCACTTTTTTCTCTCATTTAACTATATTTCATCTCTTTATATATTATTATCAGAAATTGTATTGAATTTTAGCTTGATCAAAAGCTGGTGTTTCAATCAAATCAACAGGCTTCGAGTTGATTGAAATATCATTTCAATCTTGTCAAATTTTTGAAGCTTTGAAAGCTTTGAGAATAAACCTTGTATCACTAATTTATTTTGTCCATTTTGTATAATGATAAACTTCACATCTGCTGTTATTGGAAAGAAGTGATCATTGCCCAAGAAGCTTAGTTCAAAGTGGAAGATATCAACATTCATGTGTTTATACTGAAAGACTTTTATCTACGGCAAAAAAGTATGGTCACAGACAGCTAGTGCAGTCCTGGTGTTGAAGTTCAATAGTTTTAAATAATCAAAAGGGGTTGGTAAGATCGTTCTTGTGGTGCCCGTCCAAACGATCCTATCTTTCATCCATAGCCTCAATTGGAGAACAATTATTTTGTATCAAGTTTCGATGTTATTATAAAAAATATATATATATATATATATTGATTGTTATCCTGTAAAATTTTTATTTTATAAGTCAGAGACCAATAAAGGTTGTTCATCTATATTAACAGCCGTGAGAAAATAAATTGAAAGAAAACCATAATCATTCACAAATACGAAACAAGTAACTAATCTGCAGCAGGAAGGTTACGGTCTTGTTACATTTTATAACAAGGTATTCAAAAATAGTTATATCCACTTAATTAATGGCCTCGACTTTTCTGGACATACAAGTTAGAGATACTATTCGAAATGCATTTCCAAAAAGAAGTTCAAAACATGTTTTATCAAATCGGTGTACTAATAAACTGCGATTTTAGATTCAGGCAAGGTCAAAATTCTAGGAACTGGTTATAAGTTATAACATCCATCTTTCGATATTAAATCATATAAAAATACACATTACAGTTCATGTGTTTTTGGCACTACAAGTATGTATAATTATACCTCAAGTTTGAAAGTATGAAATTGTGTTTAGTCTGACTAAACATGTAATTATATTTCATTTTATGTCTCAATTCGTCATCGATAACTTGTTTCTCGAGTGTTCAAACTTGTTGATTATCTTTTGACGGACATCTTGACTGAACTTGGTATTATTCTGTATGTCGCGCACCTTGAATATAGGAAACATGGAATTTTTTAAAACTCTAGATGATTTTTTCTTTAATTTATATTTTTGGATGTTATATCTGATAATAAACTCGTTGTTTAAGAGCAAAACTGGATTTGAACATGAAAACTGGTATTCATTAATGTTGAAAAAGTATTCTAATGCGATGTAGTGCAGTAGGAAGAATGGAATGTAATAGTTAGACGTAGTAGATTGATCAAATATAATGTTTCTTTTCCGAAATTGTATTTCAGATCAAATTGAATTCACGTATATTCTACATATTCTACGATTGTTATTCAAACCTGGACATAGACCTTGTATGTGCGTACATTGTCTGCTATTTTTTTTTTTAATAACATCAAAACTTGATGAAAAATCATTGTTCCCCAATTAAGGCTATGGATGAAAGATGGGATCGTTCGGACGGGAAACCACAAGAGCGATCTTACCACCCCATTTTGATTAGATAAAAGTCTTTCAGTTTACGAACGTCCGAAACACATTATGACTGTTTCTGTGATATGTATCCGGACACAAAACACACGAATGTTGATATCTTCCACTTTGAAGTAAGTCTCTTGGGCAATGATCACTTCTTTCCATTAACAGCAGATGTGAAATTCATCATCATACAAAATGGGCAAAGAAAAAAAATGAGTGATAGGCCTATCTCTCTACTAATCAAAGGTCTATTTTATAACATATAGTTTCAGAGTGTATACTTTTATAAATCCTATAAATAATGAAAAAAATCCATTATTTCACTAACGTTACAAAACGAAAAAATATTACCCATCCATATTTTGTTAACCCCTTTTCCACATTTAAGCAATCCGGTAACGGGGTGCTATTTTTCTTATTTTTACTTTTCGAACGTGAGAACCAGTTCACCTGCCCCCTTCCCACCGCCCCCCTTGCCATCATTTCACACCTACAACCCTTCTCTTCCTCCCCAACCCCTCACCCATTTCCATTACCTAATACGGTGATATTATTAATCACTCGTTGGCGTACAATGTACTGCCGACAACACCATAGTATGCTAGCAAATAATATATAGGCTACGTTCAACAGAAAATCGGCCCGAAATTGAAATTGAAAGTAGTTCTATTTTGCTGGTTTTTTGTATCGGAAAAAAATGTTCCAGTCATTATGGTTCGTCAGTGTTGTAGATTAGTAGGAAAACAACGTACATGAGAAATAAGTAGGGATGTTTTCTGTTCAGAGGATTGGATTATGTCAGAATATTAATCAGAAAATTATGTTTTTCTTATGACGTGAGAGGGTTGGCTAGACCGTTTTATTCAACAGACAGGTTAAGAGTTGAGTTGACAAATTGTGATGACAAAAATGTTGAGGAAAAATATTCAGCAAATGATATGAGAATTATTATTGGATTATGACAAAAGTCTGTCCTACGACTACTCATTCATACTATATCTATATATATATATATATATATATATATATATATATATATATATATATATATATATATATATATATATATATATATATATGTATCCATTCATATATATATATATATATATATATATATATATATATATATATATATATATATATATATATATATATGAATATATATATATATATATATATATATATATATATATATATATATCAATGATTTTCTCAGTGATTATTCGCAGATGATGTATGATATAATTCATCAATATGGGGCTGAGCTCGGAGCATTATTCAAGAATATTTTCAAATTGATACGGAATATCGGAAATGAATTTCTCAATTGTTCACAAAGTGTGACATGGAAGTATTTCAGGACGTCAACACGGTATCCTTGGTAGCATACCAATCGCGTATCAGTATTCTCATTTTTTTTTTGTAACTTTTAAGAACGATCAAATGAGAGCCATTCTAAATTTAGTTTCATCAGTCTTTATGAAACGGATGTTGTTTTTCAACTGCCTGAATAATATGGTTGGTGAAATGTTTTGAAGAAACACAGTGGATTCGAAATGGCATTGAAAATATACGTCAGAGATGAAAAAAAAATGTTGATTCAATTAAAACACGTATTTTTGAGAGGTTTTATATGTATAACGCATATTGATACGTATATTGATATCAACTGTTCCGGCTCATAAGAACATTTTTATATATATATATATATATATATATATATATATATATATATATATATATATATATATATATATTTATATATATATATATATATATATATATATATATATTTATTTATTTTTTTTCCTTTTTTTTTTTTATCCATATATATATATATATATATATATATATATATATATATATATATATATATATATATATATATATATATATATATATTCATTCATATATATTACTTCACCAAGATACGTTACTTCTGCGGCTGATGGCGACATATGCTCGTTCCAATCTCGGCGACCATTTAGACATTTACAAATAGGATCTAAGCAAGGCATTCTATATCAACACTGATATGTCAAATATGGTGGAAAGTCTCCAATTTGCAGAGCGGTGTGAAGCTACTGCCAGACACAAATATTGGCACCTTGATAAATATTGAGTAACGTAATATATATATACATATATATATATATATATATATATATATATATATATATATATATATATATATCGTAATATATATTCATGGTGAGAATAATCATGAGGACGCTCATGTCGTATGACGTACGGCTTGAAGCATAAGTAAAAGTCTGTTTTTGTCGTTTTATATCTGCATGTTCAATCCCATGCAATATAACATAGTCAACTAGTCTGACCAAGTATCAAAGAGACTTTTACTTCTGCAAGCTTTAAAATGACGTAGTATAACGTAGTATACGAACTTATGCGAAACTGAGCCATATGTCTATGTTGAATTACGGTATCTGTTTTTGATAATTTTTTAGTAATTAATTTTATTACAAATTGAATTATGAAGGATTCCAATAATTTTCAGTTACTCATCTTCATATGGATCAAAGAAAATATATCGTTCATTTATGTTCCTTTTGATAATCTAATAAAATAGTCATCATGCATACATATCTTCAACGATGGTGACCACAGCTGACTTTAAAACTACAATTTACTTTTGTGAATTAATTATTACAATAGCTTATCTTCCCATTTATGATTATATAAATTGATAATGCTGGTTATTAACAAGTTCAGTTAGTCATTTTCTAGAGTTAGTGATTACAAATAACATGAGTGATCATGATGATGGCAACTTTTAACTGCTAGTTAGAGCTACGCCTACGTTGATAATTCCTACAATAATCAAGTTGAATATAGAATCAAATGATATCGCGTATAATTTGACATTCAAGAAAACGCCTGTATCTAATTCATGAGTAGGGTTTTTAATCATACAGCCAACATATCAGAATAAAATATATTTTAATTATTCCCACATCCGTTCATTATTGTTTTCATGTCGTCTTATGTTACTTTTTCATTTTATTTTCTCTTTTACTCAGAGATTTGTTGTTGAACCAGTCATCATCAAATCTACACATGCTTAAAAAAAATAGATGTATTTTTAATTACATAATTTTCTTGACGCTTTACCCGTGAAGCAGAACCAGGTGAAAATGTATCGAGACAGTGATCTGAAGAAGCGTTTTTATCATTTGTTAACTGCCAGTTAGTTTTTTCGCCAATTCACTTTTTGGGGCACATTTACTTGGATAATAGCTTGTGGTCATCTGTGAAATGTCCCATTATGTATCTACTAGGAAAACGCTATATACGCGTTGTTAAACGAGCGGAAAGTAATAGCATGTCGACTTCTTTGCCAAACTTTCGCCTAAATTCGACAATTGGGTGACACTTAAGTTATAAACGGGTAGAAACTGCTTCGAGTGGTACCAATTCAGCACATTTTAGGTTATGTCTTCAAAATGGCTCACTCGATTAATCTGAGAATTTCCAGAAATGTGTATCAAGATGTTATTCAACTTTACACAAAATTTCAGTTCTTTTGAAAATAATTTGTTTTTATTTTTTTTCCGTCGTGTTATTCTAATGGGTATTTTTGAAATTTCTAAAATTCATGAAAAAAGTTGATATCCGATAATACCACAAAACTATACAGATCTAAGTTAGATGAGGAACCTTCCTGAAAAAAAGTTTGAAATTGATAGCTGTAGCCGTTTGACCTGTGGAGAACCGACAAGAAAACATAAAAAAAAAAAAAAAAACGAACCAATTTTTTTCAGTATTCCAAATTGAATCCTCGCTAAAGCTCGTCTAATTAGAATTCTGTCGTGGATTTATATAGCAGATCCACATGAGCCATATAGAGCTTTCATCATCTGAACTCAGTGAAGATTCAGGATAATTGAATAATAAGCCATTTCAAATAATTGAATGCCATATTGAACGACTCTGAATAAACAGTTTTTGGGCCTTTTCTTTTTCGAAGTTGAAATTCTTTTTTTTTCGATTCAGGTAAACATCATTGAGTTTTCGAAAAATATCTACGAAGCCTGATTCAAGCTTATCTGTGGTATAAGTACAGAAAAATACAATGTACATGTTATGAATTATGGTGTTAAAAGAAACAATTATGTTATAAGCAATGAACAATGATTAATATTTGGTTATATGAAATTAATAATTGTATCCATATACTAATGACATCCATTCCAATAATTGAAAACCAAGATCCACACAATATTTTAGTGTCAACAATAGAACTTGGAGCAATGAAACGTGATGCTTATAACTAGGAAAACGCCATATACGCGTTGTTAGACGAGCGGATAGTAATAGTATGTCGACTTGTTTGCCAAACTTTTGCCTACATTCGCCAATTGGGTGACATTTAAGTTATAAATGGGTAAAAACTGCTTCGAGTGGTACCAATTCAGCACATTTCATGTTATCTCTTCAAAATGACTGACCCGATCAAGCTGAGAATTTCCAGAAATGTGTATCAAGATGTTATTCAACTTCACACAGAATTTAAATTTTTTTGAAAATAAACATTTTTTAATTTTTTTTCCGCCGTGTTATTCTAACAAGTATTTTTGAAATTTCTAAAATTCATAAAAATAAAAGTTACCACCCGATAATGCCACAAAACTATACAAATCTAAGTTAGATGAGGAACCATGATGAAAAAAAGTTTGGAGTTGATAGCTGCAGCCGTTTGACCTGTGGAGACCCGACAAAAAAACATGAAAAAAAAAACGAACACCAATTTTGTTCAGTATGTCAAATTGAATCCTCGCTAAAGCTCGTCTAATAAGAAGAGTAATCACAACGAAAATGAATGTTTTTTAATTTCTGGTATTGAGAAAAGAACAAAACAATTCTCATCAATTTATGAAATTCACATATTGTTCAACTTTATTTAATACACACTTTTCATATTTGCATTCACTAAAAGACCAAAGCTCAAATTACGGTTTGCTCGTAATAGATTAGGTTCCTCTAATGATCACATAATATTGATATAAAATATCGATATATCCATTGAAAACTTATTGAGTCTGGTCTATCAGTGGCCAGCTCGCTAAACCGTCGATCAGGAGACTGAAGTTCGATTCCCGCCATAATCTACCATCCTGCATTGGGCATGGTTCTCCTCCGTCTTCAAAATGAATACCGATATATCACAAACGCTTTCTTTACGCCGGTCAAAATATACTTCAAAGAATAATCTTTCATCTTATTTTTCCATCATCGATCACCGACGTCAATTTATTCTAGATATCAGTACGTTACGTCGTTAAACACGATATAAATATAAGAAATGAATGAATGAATGAATAGTTGAATTCGAAAACGTGATTGATATTTATTCCAACAACCGAAACATGATAACAAATTTGAATATTTCATGAAAATTTGAAATACTTCTTTGTCATTCCAATTTAATTCCATGTATACTTACCTAAGATTATCTCTTATAGAAGAGTTCAACGATTTATAAAACAGTTCCTATAGGCTTCTGTCAAGTAACAAATGGCAAACAATCGTTACCATAGCAATACAGCGAACTGGTTGACTACCAAACATTCTGATTGGTCAATTCCAACAGGTGAACATTGTTGTCTGTCAATTTCAACAATGAATGATGTCACTTGATAGAAGCCTATAGTCAGAATAGTATTATAAGATAAGTAAGGTCAGTATGATTACACTATTTTATTGCAGTAATTTTAAATACACCTCCTTTTTTCGCATTGCCAATATGTAACTTGAATAATATAAACAGTGTTGTTTGGTCCATATTCTTACGTCCTTGAGAGGTGTCTAGTTTTTTGTTGCATCGAGGCGTTTGATTTACTGAGTAACTGTACTGCGTGTACTCGGTACACGATAAATTATTTCAAGTTGTAGCTACAACCACTGAAAAAAAGTATCTGAAAAAACTGTTTAGAATAAAAGAGCGATAGATTATTATGAAGACTTCATAGATACCTGAGAATGGAGCAGTTGTTGAAATGATACTGACCTCTACCAACGTAATGAATACGCCATAAATTATGGATTACTATTTGTTATTATTAATTTACGTCAAGTAAAATCAAAACATTATCCACTAAGAGGATGTTGACCTGGTCAGACTAGTGTAAGTTGTCTTGGATCAATGACTATGCTGGACATATACTGGCATTGGGGCAACTTTCAAGCGTTGATTTATACATTCTTAAATATTCAATTCAATTCTTCTTCATTTCTTAAAATACGTATACTCAGGAAGTGAAATAATTAGATGAGCGTAGCGAAGATTCCATTTGACTTGCCGAAAAAAATGGGCTTGGTTTTTATGTTTTTATTTTTTTTTTAATTTTGTGCATGACATACAGGTCAGGAAAAAATACCTATCAACTCGAAACTTTTTCCACATATTTCTGTCATGCCAGAATAGGCTGAGATTGTTTTTCAGAAAAATCAGTCAAGAGGTTTTTCCGAAAATAAAATCGGGAAATTTGGAAAATCCCCATAAGAATAACTTGGGGGGAAAATACTTGAAAATTAAGAAATTTTTCAAAAGCGCTCAAATTCTCACCGATTATGAACAATATTAAGAGCATAAGTCTCAACTCACTATAAATGCAGACAATCACCAACACTTAACAAGACATCGCAACAAGCTAGTGATACCAGCCCACGACCTAAGAGCCTATGAGAAAAGCATATTTCTTCTGGGTATTAAACTGTATAATGATCTGCCACAGGGAATATTGAAAACGAATAGTATCAATGTCTTTAAAAGATTGATCAAAAGATATCTAGTAAAAAAAGCAATGTACACAGTAGAGGAGTTCTTCAACTCACCTATTGTTTCTTAAACTACTGAGTACTGAGTACTTGTAACTGACTCTGGGAGAGAGAGTGAGAGAGAGAGGGAGAGAGAGAGAGAGAAAGAGAGAGATAGAGAGAGAGAGAGAGAGGGAGAGTGAGTAACTAATTTAACCATTATTATTATTATATCTAGTTATGTCTCTAACTGACATTAATAATTTTATTGTTAACTATATCAGACGAGTCCAACATCCTGTTGAGTGTATATATGTATCTTATATGTCACTTATATATTGTGATTTTTTACGGACAAATAAACTATTGAATTGAATTGAATCTCGAAAAATGTAAAAATCGAACAAAAATAGCCCGGTCGCGGGGAGTTGCCGGACGTAAGTGGCTACTCGGCCGTTAGCTAAAATCTTGATTGCCGCAAAAGAGTTTGTAAAAATCTTGATTTAAAAAAAAACAAATTTCGATTTCTCAAAAGTGAAATCGATAGTTTCAGACGGAGGCATGTAGCACAACGTTGAAATGATTTTTTTTTTGATCATGGGACATCAATATCTAGAATCTCATCGGACAAAATGATGATCGGTCAGCTGGAACTGGAATTAGAGGGATAAGAGATCGAATCTCGAAAAATGCACACTACTTACCTCTAAAGATAAACACTACTGTTAGTAGTGTGTAGTGTGTAGTGTTTCAGTAGCATGGAATTAGATTTAGCGAAACATTACTTTGTTGTAATAAATTTTAAACAGTGAATGAAATATGAAAATGCTGATGATAAAGAAAACAGAGTATCTTTGAAATATTGTGAATGAAATTAGAAAAAATCATTGGCCTTGAATTTTAAAATAGTCACATGTGAACAGATGAAATTGTGTTTTTTTAGGTGGATGAATCTGTGAATATATTGCAATATGGAGTGAATACTCTCCACTTATATCATGTAGTTCAAACATGTGTATTGCTTCTTTATTTGAATATTTATATCTAATATCGTCCCAAAATTATCACCCAACAACTGATATTCCGCTCAATCAACTCTCATAAACTTAAAATAAAAGAATAAAATCAAATAAATTATAAAAATCAATAATATATTGCGAATAACAATGAGTATTTCTTTCAAAATAACAAACTTCCTTACACACATCTTCTCATCACTTCATTGTCCTTCTCAATCAAGACCTTACTTTCTTCATCATTCTGCATTTCTCCATGAACAAATAATCGCAACACACTATGATCAAACATGAAATTCTCGATATTAAAATATTACGAAATCACTAATAATACGTCTACTTCAGCGCGGACGGGGCCAGCAACATTCCTCGCCGGTATCCAAGTGGGTATGATTCGCCAATCCTCTGTCTTGGCCCGCGACACATTACCTAGAAGGAACCATGACAAGATATATTGACCACACATAACACCATGCTGGTTGTATATACGAATACACCATGTACGGGTAATAAACCGCAGTCTTATGGGCGTTTTAGTTTTTGTTTTCAATTTATACCCAGTCTTCGTTGGACAAAAGTTTCCGATTTCAACGTAAAGTTAAATCCATGGTAATTTCATAAAAATCATTATCAATTGATTGATTGATTATTGTTTGATGGACGACCCCATCAGCAGCTAGGTTATTTGGGAATATGAATGAGTGGCTTACAGATACAATCATGTTCACACAGCCTTTTGCTCTTGCGGGATTCGAAATCTCACTCGAATTGACTTCAGTTTCCTATTCAGTTCCTTGATACTCTCAGTAAGAGGATCGGCAAAAAAGGAGAAATCACAAAAATGAAGGAAGAAATAACAATTCTGAAAAAAGTATATACACTTATATAATACCATTTTAAGTGGATTTAAATCGAACTTGATGTTACGTAAATACACGATAGAATTGCGCTCTATCGGTTTTTATTGGCAACATGAAGAGCGTCGGCGTCGACGTTTGTGCTGGGCTCTATCGGCGACGTCTCTAATTATTGAACCAGATGTCGGTAGAACAGGTTACCGTAATGCCCATCATGATGTGTGATGGCTAATATTGCAAGAGGAAATTTTGTTTTTGGTTCAATTGTACTCCTGAGAGAAGGTCTTCAACCAGAATTCAAAAATTATAAGTGTCGCAGATATATTGCATTACACGTATTGCATTTTAGTTTCGAAATTCAATTTTGATATCGATTCAATTTTTATATTCACTTCTTAATGTCAATACTTGACTCGGTAGTTGTTATGTATTCATGAAAATATGGCATTCAGTATTTATATAACTCCATGTAAGATAAAAATATGCTTTTGGTTGCACTGTGTTTGTATTTTGTTTATTTTATTATCCTTCATTCTATTCTTGACTTTCTTCATGATTTACTTTGGAATGCTCCATTCTATATCGTAGATCTACTAGGACTAAAAATGAGAATGAATAAATCAATGAATATTTGTATTTTCGTGATATGTTTGTGGTATTATGATTCTACAGAATGGGGTTTACGATATGAAAGGAAACTACATCTTTCGTAAGCAATTTATCCTCTAAATTGCAGCGAGATCATGTGATTACCAAAGTATTCACAATTTTTCAGTTGGTAGATGAGAGTTTCCTTTTGCGGATACAAGTATATCAATCATTCGTTAATCATAATCATTGATAGCAAATTTTGTTTTCATTTGTTTTCATTTTGAATTTTGTTTTCATCATTGAAAATATACATACTTCATACATTCCATATGAATGAAGACTTCTTTAGAAAATGCATTAAATGCAAAGAATCTCCAGTCTTTGATATTTCAACATATTTGCGAACGTTTATAAGTCTCATCTGTCTTTTTGAATTATTCAAATCAAGAGTACGTACTTCAAATCTGTCGAAATAATTTTTCAAAAATTTTGAGAGAAGTACTTGTTGATATGTCTCCAATTTTATTTCAATTTTGATGATTCTGGACCAAATGATCATTTGGAATTATCAGTTCTGCATTTGTTTCTCCATTTGAATTCTTCAACAGGTTTGATGTAGTATATACAGGAACTCTAGGATATCTGAAATTTGTGAAAATACAATTCCAGAACAAGAAATTGGTGTAGGCCTATAACCAATCTAGCACACAATAACAAGTGGAGTCATTTCTCACTTTATTATGTCACGAAAGATTTGGATAATAACTGAAGCATAAACTCAATGTTTTTCACGAAAAAAAGTTTATTCATTCATTCATTATTTTATTAATCCAGATGAAATATAAACATTCTTTCAAAATTATTTGAATAGTTTCAGGATTTTTTGAAATAGAAGATATGACTGACATCTTCACTATATACAATGAGATTTGATGACTACCGTTCGTCCAACGACCTCCGAAGAGGTAATTTGAGGGTACAAATGTGCTGGTGACAATTGCATAATGCTTATCCTGGTCTCAAACCCAGGCCCAATGCGATGTCAGCTTACAATTCAAGGCCTTGGCTTACTGTAGGCCTACTATCACAAATAATTGCCTTTCATTTCACTTTCCATTGATTACGATCATATATACACGTAAGCTCCACAACAAGCCGTCCTTCTAAAATTAAGAATAAACAACATAATCCATAATTTTTCATCAACATATATTCTGAAACGAAGGAGGTAAAATACAAGAATATATTTCCCACATTTATTCAAGTTCTGTTCGTGGATAAGTAGACAAATGGGTCCGATTTAAATTATTATCGAAATTTTAATAATTAACAAGATAAGAGCAAGGCAGACTTTATCACATTGAATACAATTTTTGGAGAGCATTATTTTCTGCTATCCCAAATAACACCTTACAAGAATATGATTTCAAATGAAGGAAGATATATAGGAAATATCCTAGATTTGTGCAGATGTAATATTAAGAAGATGTTTCTTCAAAACATTACCCCAAATTGGGTTATTTTTGTGGTCGAATAAGTTATTTGTAATTCATTGTTCCACATGAGAGATGCGTAAAACATATCAAGTGAGAGAATGTCAAAATTCGAATCTCAAAAAATCTCGAAATGTCAACACATATTTTATGAAGTTTGGTTGACTACGAGCTCGGTGAGTTGCTGACCATGATGACCATCATAAAACCACTCGTTTTATTTTATTTGATTCATCTGATATTTGATTCGGTATCAATCAAGTTTCTCAATAATGTCATATATATATATATATATATATATATATATATATATATATATATATATATATATATATATATATATATATATATATATATATATATATATATATATACCGGTATATATATATATATATATATATATATATAATATATATATTTATACATTGATACGTATATACCATCCCTGTGACACTCATTACTTTTTTCTGGGAAATATATTTTCCGTAGTTTCTTCTCTAGCTAGAATCCCAATTATATTCAGAAAAAACTTGAGTAATATTTGCAAAAATATCATAGTATTTATTGTTTGGATTTGTTTCTATTGACACAGTTGTTCTTATTAATTCAATTAACTCGTAGACTGTCATGTACGAAAAAAAACGTCCCAAAACCTCGCATAAACCATGAATTGCTCAATACTGTTTCAATAGATAGACATAACCTTTGATTGGAGTGTATGCTGTTCGCCCCAGGGTCTACTACGGTCATGTCTATCCACCAAATTCGCGTAGTTCTTTTTAGCAAACGCCAGCTGTGCGAAGAGCAAAATTCGCATAACTTCTCGACATTGTGTTGCCATAGGTGATGTGGAGCGGAGAGAGGGGTGATGAGACGAAGGGGTGGGGAGCGGGACACGGACAAGAAGAAATCTTTACAGGTTTTGCAACATTTCGCCAATTTTTCACATTGCCAATTATTTCCAAGGCTAACACGAAATTAATTCAAGTTCTGACTATATACAGTATATTCGATATTGTATATCCAACATAAGTTCTTTGTTTGAAAATATAAAAGACTTGTTTTTAATAGAATCGTATTTCCTATAACAATATGGTAATGAAGTTTAATATATTTTTCTTGTGCACCTTGGTTTTGTTCCGAGGATCGAAAGATTGGTTACAATGACAATGTGGGCAATAACCTGTTTTCTTACCAAAATCAATGCTGATCTTATATTTGATGCGAAATATATTGGAAAAACCTTCAAAAAGCAGCTCGGTTCTAAGGAAGTAATCGTTGCCGGAAGTATGTTAATTATTATAGCTCCTGATTGGTAATCGGTCCATCAAATGGAGGTGTCGATTGACCTTTGTGTCACAGTTTGGGTGATGAAGAGGGGAGGCGTAGAGTCGCAATTCTTCCTTATTGCCATTACGATGTAGTGATACCGACCTATTGTATCATGATATAAAGAAGGTGACTCAACTCGGGTCTTGAAAGTGAAATATTTCCGGGATCAGAATCTGAGCCCAGCGTTCCGATTGCCTGTAGCGCAGCTATCGCTTTAATATTCAACTAGATAGAACAACAATGCTCTACAATGCTATACACGGCCCAGTAGATTACGAGAATTATAGATTTTGTTAGTTCAACAATACCACCGGTATCCATAGCCACTTTTATTTGAATCTAGTTCACAAGAGGATCCGCTAAATCGCGACAGGCAATCGAGACGATTGACTCTGAAATGACCGAAAGAAACCACAAATATCGTCGATGTTATCAGTATGTGAGTTGGAGCACCTTCTTTATATTATTATGATAAAATAGGTTGGTATCACTACATCGTGTTGCCATTCAGTTATTTTATATGGTGTATTATTATTGTTTTTGTTGAATTGAATTTTAGGGCTTAGAGGCACGTCGACAGCTAGGTCATTTTGTTATTGTTTTTGTTTATTACACTGTAGAAGTCACCAGATTATTGTTCTCCTTTAAGTCGAAGAAGCACAAGGTCTTCTCGATCTCCACCCACCGCTCACGGCCTTCCGTCTAACAAGACTACACATGTACTCATTTTCAGCCATTTTGAATCCCAATTTGAATTCGCCAGTAAAATGACAAATCCCAAATGCAATATGGTTAGTGACGAGAGGGAAAAAACTGACGACAATGGAAGATTATTAGTATAGTCTGTCTCACTAATCTGTAGCAATTGTCGGAGATCTTTGTAGTTTGCTCTTCTATTGTCCGGCGAGAAGATGGGTATAAAAGCATGTCAATCATCTTCACAGACTTCATTGGACTCATACACTGTTGCATTTTATTGAGTTGACGAGAATCTGAAATAATCTACAAAAGTTGAAATTTTGAATAATCTACAAATGTATGTACAAATTCAGAATGAGAAAAAAAATTTCAACTATTCATACTATCGTCTTCAATTAGAATATAAATATCAATAATGACTATAAGTTCTGATTTAATATATTTCTGAAGCAATTCAGCAACGATTTATCTGGTAACAAACTTGTCCTCAGAATGAAGGGCAGAATAATTCCTTTGTTACTGTTGAGTTATGATTATCATTTTCACCTATTCATCAGTTGAGCTGGTCGAAGAGGTATGAACACTTGCTACAGAGTTGTGAGACAAACTATAAATCTAATTGTTGTAAGTTACTCATGCTTCTATTCTACCTCTTATTTCAATTCATTCAGTTCAACACTAGCCACTTTTACTGGCGAATATCAGACCCTACAATAATATGTGTATGATCTATAACTATCAATAACGTAACGGGATAAGCAACATGGCGGTTTCCTTTCACACCATGCGTACATCAAAGGGATGCCGCCTCACAAATGGTATGATGATTTGCTGGTATTGTTGTATGTTGATCTATACAAGTAATAGATGTAATGCAATCTGTGAATCCAGCTCTTTCTAACTGCATTAAACAATATTGGGATAAATTTCATTTGAATTAGCCAATCTAAATTTAAAATACGTCTGTAAAAGCATTTAGTCCCCTAGCCCTACTGCTATATTTACCATTTGATAACTGGATAATTACTCATCATCTACGAGAAAGATTAAAATCAATGCAATTGTACAACTATGTACTATATATTGAAATACGAGCCTAATACGTACAATTTGATTTGAAATTGCGAATCTCAGAAATGTACACGAAAGCGCGCTGATTCCATCATGGTGAAAACGGCCTAATGTTAAAAGGATAGGACTTATGCCATGTTGCTTATCCCGTTACGTTATTGATAGTCATAGGTATGATCGTGCTTTCTTTGTGTTAAATCATTCTTATGGAAATTAATTTTACAAATAACAAGTTGTACGTGGTTGATCAAAAGCTGTGAAATAATTGGGAGTAATTCAATGATACTAAGCTCCGATACTTGACGTAAATATTTTTATAAATATATTGAAATGCGCTGGAATAAATATGATTAATTTGTATTTAGAAATACGTATGATCAATCTTGTCTCACACTTGATTTGATCACCGAAAGAGGACTTGAAGGATAAGATTTTTGAATTTAGTGATGTCATAAAAAGTAGGAACGGACCTCAAAGGCATTTTCAATATTTGTTTTGAAGCACGGTCTATTGGATTCTAGAGCCAATGTTTTGAAAATAATGAATGCTTTTCATTTTGTTACATATGCGGCTGGCATTGTGATTGTTCTTTGATATTTGAATATGTTCAGTCCATTTTATTTCTTTTTAAACTCCGATTCAATATTGTATGAATATATTCCTGGAGTGTCCAATCATACTTTTGGATGAATTTGAGTTTATTCAATGAATTGAGGTTAAAATTAATCTAAGAGAACCAGTAAAACACAATACGTGAGAGGTAGAGTAACCTGATAGGTCAGATAAAAACAAGATTGGAGGAAAATAAAATACATATACCGTATCAAACAGGAGATATAATTGTATATGAGTCAAGAGAGTGTATGTGAGCCATGCGTGAGGAAAATTATGTCGGGGTTGTTGGTACGGTATGCGATGAGTGTAAAGAAGGTAAGAATATATTATAAAAATGCCGGGTTGGTGTTGAAAGAATTCAGAAAAATTATTGAAGACAAAAAACAGGGTGTGTCGGGAATGTCTTTTGTCCGTGGATAAGGTCAAAGTTCTAGGAAGTAAGGGAGTGGTGATGTGGAAAGAAGAGACAATGATAAACACCGGACAGTGAGAATGGTGAAGGTTAAGGTTTGAATTTCTTATGAGCATATGCTCATGAAAAATTCTGATGAGAAAGCCGACTTACAAACCAGAAGAAAATGTGGCTTGATGTAGGCCCAAATTTAATTCAATTACTGTGCATTCTAGTACCTATATTACTGTGGATATTTCTATCTCAGTGTACTAACGCATGGCGTCATCACACATTCGTATGGTAATCAAAACAGATATGACAGAAAAAAACAGATCTCAATTTCAATTATATATTGCATATGATTCACATTTTGAGGCATTATCATCAGTAATTATACGTACAGGCTATTTCAATTTCATCATAAATAATAATATGAGCCTGAATTTGTAATAAGCATTCAGACCCAATCTCCCGCTGCAGTATGAACATACACGACACTGGATAATAAAAGTAAATTACAAGAAACATTTATTTCGATTATGATCGACAATAGAGGTAACGCTTTTGCCTATTTCACAGCAGCCGACGGCTCGTCTATAAGAACCATCCCTTCCGGATGAAATCCAGGAGTACGTTCCGGAGACACGTAAATAATTCTCATCGTATTCGTAAATCCCGTTCCCTGTTTCCATCCCGTCACAATCAACACAGGATCACCAGCTTCCACGAATCCATTACTCATCGCATACTTCAATCCAAACTCGACACGCGCGTCAACTTCCTTCAACCAATCATTCAACACCACTTCTTCATATACAATGGGTACAATCCCCCGGTACAATCGACACTGACGCGCTACTTGAGCCGCCCGAGTCACCGCAATGATCGGACATCGCGGCCGATACATGCTCAACAAATGTGCAGACACTCCCGAAGAAGTCACCACTACTATCGCCGTCGCCAAAGTCTTACAAGCAGCCTGAACGGTGGCTATAGCAACAGCATGAGCAGCTTCCACAGGAACCAATGCCTTATCGACAATTTCGCCGTAATGTTGTCGACTCCAAACAGCAGCCTCTGCTTCTCGACAGAACTTGGCCATCGTCAGAATACTCTCAAGCGGATAATCACCTTTGGCAGTTTCACTCGATAGCATTACACAGTCGGCGCCGTCGAGGATCGCGTTGGCAACGTCCGAGCCTTCAGCACGGGTTGGTCTCGGCTTTTTTACCATCGACTCCAACATCTGTGTCGCACAGATCACAGGCTTGCCGGCTAAATTACACCGAGCGATGATCGTCTTCTGTGCAAGGAACACCTTCTCTGGTGGTATCTCGATACCGAGATCGCCTCTGGCTACCATCGCTCCATCAGAAGCTTCGATGATTTCATCGAGATTCACCATACCTTCATTATCTTCGATCTTGGCAATCACCCTGATTCTCTTCCCCTTTTCACCCAACAGGGTTTTGATCTCGTCAATCGCGTACGCGCTACGAATGAATGAGGCGAATATGATGTCCACGCCGTTATCCACAGCGAATTTCAGATCGTTTTTATCCCGTTCCGATAGTCTAGGAAGATCGACATTGATTCCCGGTAGATTGACGCCCTTGTGACCACCAAGAATACCACCATTGTCAACTTGACATGTCAGGAAATTCGAACCAACATTGGTGCAATGTAAACAAATCAGACCATCATCAATGTATATCTTATTCCCAACCTTTACAGTTTTTATCAGACTACCGTAATCAACATAAATACACTGACTTGTGCCTTTATCGATATAAGTTTTATCGATTGTAAGTTTCAATATATCACCTTTCTTCAACTCGATTTCGAATGCAGGTCCTCCATCGAATGTACCGGTACGTATTTCCGGACCCTTCGTGTCGATTGCTATTGCCAATGGATAAATCATCCCTAGTTTCGAGCTGTAGTTGTCGACGGCTTGGCGGATATTGACTATAGTGCCCAGGTGGTACTCCTGAGAGCCGTGAGAGAAGTTTAATCGAGCGATATTCATACCCAGTGACATCATGCGTTCGAGTACGGAGACGTCGCGACTCGCGGGGCCGATTGTGCAGACGATGCTTGACAACCGGATGTAGCTGCCTGTCGTGTTGATGTCAAGACCGCGGGAGTGGTCAAGAAGACTTGACGCGTCGTTTGATAATATGTTTGATCTTCCGTTATCAGTTGATGTGTCGAGTAAATTACCCAATGGGGACATTGAATATTTTTTACTGGTTCTCCTACCAACGCTAGCTCGTCTTGAACCCATTGTTATGAATTGTTTGTAAGAATTGTTCAATGATTTCTTATTGATACATTTGATCACTGATTTGAAATACAACATCAACTGTTCACATATATAATTATTATTTTCGATACGAACACTATTTTTGTAACGTTTCTTTCAAGTGATTTCATTCATTGTTGAGAGAGACACAATAATGTACCTCAATTGATATTTCCTACTGTTTTCAGTTAGTAAGAAGGCTGTGAAACACTGCCTTCTGGATATTGCATTGTTCGAATCAAGGTCAATAGACTAAACAGTCCAAAGAGATTGAAATATATTGCGGTGAATCTCGTATACGTCATACAGTTGAAATGTGGAGTTTGAATATAGCATTAACCACAATTACCCACTTGGTGACGTCAAATATCAGAGCCACATTGAATTTTAAGATTTTTCAATGTGCATTATAATGACATATTGTAATCAAGAAGACTGTTTTCGGACATTTTTTTGTCCGAATGTGTCTAAAAATAGAATTGTGGTTAATGCTATTGGATGATTTTTGAAGACGTGGTTTACAATAAGAAGTGCAACTTCATCTTTCAAAGTGTCAAATCCTTGATGTTGCAGCGCTATTATGAACAAACACAGAAATGTCGAAAAAAGACAAATAAAGCAGTCATTCAAAAACTGTGTCGAACGTGGACAAACTTGAACAATAATTTGAATAATCTAGATTTTACCATGAAATATAACTGGGCTACACATTAAGCACATACCGACACATGTAGTTGAGTGGTTAACGCACTCGCTTCATGTTATCCGGGAGGTGAAGGGACATATCGGACCCGGTTCGATCCCCGCCACCGTCCATCTTTATATAGGTTTTGACCCTCGTTTTCTTGATTTTCTTCATCATTTCTACTAGAAAAAACTCATTTTCTCAAAGAAGATAGCACTCATATTCTACAATGACATACAAAACAAATTAATCAAGGTCTGTTCACAATTTTCTATCGATTAGTGAATATAGGACTTATTAGACGAGCTTTAGCGAGGATTCAATTTGACATACTGAAAAAAATTGGTGTTCGTTTTTATGTTTTTTTTTTATGTTTTTTTGTCGGTTCTCCACAGGTCAAACGGCTACAGCTATCAACTTCAAACTTTTTCTAATTATGGTTCCTCATCTAGCTTAGATTTGTATAGTTTTGTGGCATCATCGGGTGGTAACTTTTATTTTTATGAATTTTAGAAATGTCAAAAATACTCATTAGAATAACACGGCGGAAAAAAAATTAAAACATTTTTATTTTCAAAAAAATTGAAATTTTGTGTCAAGTTGAATAACATCTTGATACACATTTCTGAAAATTCTCAGCTTGATCGGGTCAGCCATTTTGAAGAAAAAACATGAAATGTACTAAATTGGCACCACTCGAAGCAGTTTTTACCCATTTATTAGACGAGCTTTAGCGAGGATTCAATTTGACATACTGAAAAAAATTGGTGTTCGTTTTTATGTTTTTTTTTTTTTTTTTTTTTTTTTTTTTTTTAATTTTTTTTTGTCGGTTCTCCACAGGTCAAACGGCTACAGCTATCAACTTCAAACTTTTTTTCGTCATGGTTCCTCATCTAACTTAGATCTGTATAGTTTTGTGGCATTATCGGGTGGTAACTTTTTTTTTATGAATTTTAGAAATTTCAAAAATCCCCATTAGAATAACCCGGAGGAAAATACTTGAAAAATCAAAATTTTTCAAGACCTCTCAAATTTTCGCCGAATATAAAGGAAACTATTAAGCACATTTTGAGAGATTTTTTGCATCAATCGGATGAGAAATAACGAAGAAAACGCATTTATAATGCATTTTCCCATCAATTTAGGCTATTACGGGAACCAATTAAATCTATAGCAACAAGTGTCAGCAATTAATTCAAAACGATTGAAATGAATGAAGAGGAAGGCCGTGACATAACTGATTCTCGTAAGGTTTTTGAACGTTTGGAGTGATCCAAGGTCTGTAGATGTAGATTGGGTTGACAAATTATTTTTCATTCTAGATTTCTATACCCCTAAGCTCGTCTAACAACGCGCATCCCGCGTTTTCCTAGTAACTAAAATGTTACCCAATTGGCGAATTTAGGCAAAAGTTTGGCAATGAAGTCGACATACTATTACTATCCACTCGTCTAACAACGCGTATATAGCGTTTTCCTAGTCTATTATTCAATCGAGATTATTAGACGAGCTTTAGCGAGGATTCAATTTGACATACTGAAAAAAATTGGTGTTCGTTTTTGTTTTTTTGTTTTTTTGTTTTTTTTTATGTTTTTTTGTCGGTTCTCCACAGGTCAAACGGCTACAGCTATCAATTTCAAACTTTTTTTCGTGATGGTTCCTCATCTAACTTAGATCTGTATAGTTTTGTGGCATTATCGGGTGGTAACTTTTTTTTTATGAATTTTAGAAATTTCAAAAATCCCCATTAGAATAACCCGGAGGAAAATACTTGAAAAATCAAAATTTTTCAAGACCTCTCAAATTTTCGCCGAATATAAAGGAAACTATTGAGCACATTTTGAGAGATTTTTCGCATCAATCGGATGAGAAATAACGAAGAAAACGCATTTATAAAGCATTTTCCCATCAGTTTAGGCTATTACGGGAACCAATTAAATCTATAGCAACAAGTGTCACCAATTAATTCAAAACGATTGAAATGAATGAAGAGGAAGGCCGTGACATAACTGATTCTCGTAAGGTTTTTGAACGTTTGGAGTGATCCAAGGTCTGTAGATGTAGATTGGGTTGACAAATTATTTTTCATTCTAGATTTCTATACCCCTAAGCTCGTCTAACAACGCGCATCCCGCGTTTTCCTAGTTAGACGAGCTTTAGCGAGGATTCAATTTGACATACTGAAAAAAATTGGTGTTCGTTTTTTTTATGTTTTTTTGTCGGTTCTCCACAGGTCAAACGGCTACAGCCATCAACTTCAAACTTTGTTTCATGATGGTTCCTCATCTAGCTTAGATCTGTATAGTTTTGTGGCATTATCGGGTGGTAACTTTTATTTTTATGAATTTTAGAAATTTCAAAAATACCCGTTAGAATAACACGGCGGAAAAAAAATTAAAAACATTTTATTTTCAAAAAAAATGAAATTCTGTGTGAAGTTGGGATAACATGTCGGTACACATTTCTGGAAATTCTCAGCTTGATCGGGTCAGCCATTTTGAAGAAAAAACATGAAATGTACTAAATTGTTACTACTGGAAGCAGGTTTTACCGATTTATAACTAAAATGTTACCCAATTGGCGAATTTAGGCAAAAGTTTGGCAATGAAGTCGACATACTATTACTTTCCGCTCGTCTGCCAACGCGTATATAGCGTTTTCCTAGTAAAAATAATCGAGAATCGAGAAAATCGAGAACTAAAAATCTGAATATAGCCATTTTTTGTTGTTTGTTACAAAAATAAAGTCAATTGTATTGTATTATTGTATTGTCTATATCACCCTTGCTTTTGTCACTTACTCTCCAAGGATACTGTGCTTGTACCACCTTACTGTTTTTCACCTTATTTTTCGTACTCTTGTTTTATTCTATTCTTTTCTCGAATCAAATTAAATAGTTCACCGGAAGATCCGGCTCACCGCCAACTTAAATCAAAACCAACAAAAATCAAATGCCAAAAGCCATTATTCACATTTGTTTCGTGAGAGTGTCTGATTTGACTCTTATAGAAAAATGAAATACCCGAAATACATAAACAGTAGTCACTTGACTACAGTGGTAACATCAACTGATTGGCCAGAATTTGTTTTGTCATGAGGATCATGGATAAATAGTTAATAACCTTGTCGTTGACGTGCCTTGAAACCAAAATATTCATTCATTCAGAAATAGTGATCAGAAATGGATGTATTCCATTTTTATACCATTCAAGTACGTCTTTTTTTTTCAAAGTTCTTCATTTATTCAATGTACATGACGTATTTATTCCTAGACCCACTAAGCCACTAATGTGGTTTGTCTGTAGATCTATTTTCATAAATAAATTCCTTTTTATATTTCTGGATCTCGTACATAAACTAATTATAATATATGTAGGCTACATGAAGTTTACATTTTCATAAACTAATTATAATATAGATATAAAGTTTACATTTTGCATCTTGTCTAGTAGTAGTAGTAGTAGTAGTAGTAGTAGTAGTGGTAGTATATATCTTCATTCAGCATGATGGATGATGTTTGTTTATATTTCATTTCAATTTAACATCATCAATTCCGCTTATACACTGTAACATACTCACTATATCATGATAAATTGATGACCATATTCACATTTCAATTATGAACCAGGCCTAACCCAACATCATCATACACAATACAATCGGCATTCTTTCGTAAACCATCGATCATTACCGATAAGCAATTAAATTAATTATAGAAATCATTTGATGATTGTATTATGGGAATATATTTGTGTTGTCTTAATCACATTTGTAAGGTCTGTTTTAAGGCTGTCGAAATATTTAACTTTCACTTGAATTTATGTCTTGTGATTCGGGCCGAGATAAATTGCTCTAGCATGATAATTTTTAATTGAGCCTATGAGGTTTGTCTCAGTGTATCAGCCTTGCCTTTTATTCAACGTCTCGACCTAGCTTGTGACGATAGATCGATTAGATCGATAGATTAGATCGATAGTGGGACTACGTTTATCTGCCATTGAAAGTAAATTCTCTTTTATGTTAAAACTAGCCAAACGCAACATAAGCGTTGTAAGATGAGCGAGATATCTGAATAAGGTTTAAAAGTCGTTGAAGTAGTTTTACCTTTGCTAATTCATCGACTCTGGTATTCTACACACCTTGATGCATAAAAAGAAGACTTCATTGTTGGGAAAATATCGAATCTAGAAAGCAGTGAATCTCGACAATCTGCTTCAATTTCTATAATAATATTCGATGAATAAAAACAGTTGATTTGATTTTTTTTTCAGAACGGTTGGTTCAAATTGCATGCAAAATCGCAATGATGCGTATCATTCATGTTTACATATGCACAGGAAATTTTATTTCATTTGGAGAGATTTTATTTTTCAGATTATCTTGCCCAGCCTAATCTCATGGGGTTTTTACGAATTTTGAGATGATATTTCTCTCAAAATTGGTCCTACCGATTCATTCTAAAAACTATAGCCTACAGTTCTAAGTTGGATAAGTTTATGTGTACAAAAAAAGTTTCATGTTGATCGGTCAACCCCTGCGACCTGCGGAGTGCCCACAAACAAACAAACAAACAAAAAACACAGACAAAGCCCTATATGAGTGGGATGGAATTTTCGCTCACGCTCATATAATCAGATTCAACAAAAAATCAATGCTGTAAAGAAGGAATTTCCATTGAAGTTGATTTAGACCTTTGAGTAATATATTTTTATGATAACATCCGAGATGTCATTCAAAAGTTTATATTTCAAAAAATCCACTAAAAATGACAGTGAAACGTTGTGAATATGAAGTATACTTATATTCAAGAAAGATGAAGGTCGTCTACAAACTGAGAAAAAGTGAAACACTTGGTAATCAAACATTATCACTGTATATTTAGGGGTTCACCTTTTCTAAAGATGCAGTTGTGTCCCTCACCGTGAATCTCTTGGAAGATCATGGACAAATACCTTTTATACAACCTACGGTTAATTATGATACTCTGAAAAATCATAGCGATGAAAATATAGCAGTTATATTCATGTTTCTATATTAAAAGATGACGTTTTTCTTTCGCGGTTACTATAGTATACCAAGCGCTCATTCAATAATTCTCAATCTCACATGTGTGACTTCGAAGCTATTCTACAGTCTTGCAGGGTTAGCTGAAAGATCCCACCAACATTCATCTCATTCATTCATTCATTCATTCATCTTTATATCATTTATTTCTACAACTTTCACATTATGTGCACTCTGCAACACACGAACACAATGCAAAACAATACATATTCTACATATTTTATATTTGTACACGGTATTCTTGAAATTAGTACTGTGTTGGGTCAATTACAACGTTGTATTTGTATTGCCTTTTATCGATATTAAATAAATTAAAGTAGAAGCCCGCATAAGGAAGATTCTAGTGTGCGGGCTGACTAAAATGAAAAAAAAAACATTATAAACAATTGACAGTTGAAAAACAGGAGATAATTTTCATCATGAGTTTATGTGACGAGAAAGTAAACAAAAGAGTTGACAAATTACGATTTCAAGTTACATTTGAATTCAAGATGAAGATTAAAAAACACAATAATAATTAAATATTATGAATATCACACAATAAATACAATAACAGCAAGCTTATTTGGGGCGTGTTCTATGTATTTTGAGATGCTCCGGATTTCAATCTGTCTGCAGAGTTTAAATGTGTATTGGATATGAATTATTCTATCAACCCAATGTGACATCACTGAAAAAGATGCTGGAAGTTGAAAAAAAAATGTAACAAAAACCATGAGTACTGAAATCAACTGTATTATGGAAATAAATGTCGGGTTTGTTGGGTTATCCTAGTCAGTGATAGTAACAGGATTCAACTCTATACCGAAACACAATACCCAGGTGCGTCTTCGTATCTTGTCACGGAGACAACATGTATTCAAATGGTAATTTCAACGCAGCATGCAAACATTTGCCAAATATTCTTTACCGTTACCTAACGAAACATTTAACGGCCCACGCCTTTGTTGGTTAACTCCAAACTTCAAACTTGAAATCACTTCGATTGCAATGTTGAAACGTTAGCAGTATAGATAATTAAAAGTCAAGTCAATATAGATAGGAAAACGCTATATATGCGTTGTATGATGAGGAAGATATTTATTTTGAGTTTGTTCGTTAGCTATATATATATACACCTTGATTTTCACTTCCTCCAATATGTAAAGTCCATCTTGTTTACCAACGTGGGAGTAGCTCTAACTGGCAGTTAGATGTTGTTATCACCATACTATTTGTTCACAATAACTATCAGATAAAGGCTAACTGGTCTTGGTGATATAACGAGCCTTACAAACTTAAAGCTCTTTTATCCATCATTTTTACAATATGATACATTCATTTTTGGAAAAAACAAGAGAACCAAATTTCTCTGAGCTTAATAAAAACTTATTGTGTTAGAACAATAATAAAATTCTGCCAAAATTTCATTTCGATCAAATTTGATCGGAAAATTAAGCAAAAATATTCTTATTGAAATTTTCAAATATTCAATATCATTCACCCAACAAAGTACTGATCCGATTCTTCTCAAAAACCATCTCTACCCTTTCTGGTATGACGCGTATGTCCCGAAAGACTTTCAAGTTGTTTTATTGCTCCGTCTGAACTCTGAACTTTGTTAGCATGTCAAACAAGACCTTAGCTATACACTCATCCAATAGCACGGAAGAATTCGGTCACAAGGTTTTTAGCTCACATAAGCAAGGCTAGTGTATGGTGCTTAACAACAACCCGGATAAAGAAAAAAGTATATTTCATTCAATTTTATTTTTTGTTACACTGTTTTACCAATTTTCAAAGTTACGGTGGCATTGTTAGCAAACAATATTATTTTATTTTTTTATATTGGGTTTTAACGACGGACTTCAATGATAACTAAGATCTATTGGCGTCTTCACAATATTCTGTTTTTCAATGTTTTCAATATACATCATCTGCATTTTTCTCTCCTGGATAAAATACTGCCCGCCTATCAAAGTTGTCCAAAGCTCTCATATAACACCACAATTTAACCTCCTTTTGGGACAACTCTGGACAAGTTTCTCACTCAGTTCAGGTGAGCAGTATGACCGTGAGCAGAAAAGTAAACAAACAATTAGAAATATGAATCAATAGTCCGGAGATGTTTTGACAAGTTTACCATTCAATATTGATAAACAATATTATATTTGTTGAATGAACAAAATGACCGGTCAAGTACTTCAGTTCAAGTATAAGTGTATATTTATTTATGTATTCATTTATTTATGAAGCTTGAATACAATGATATATTAGAACTCTGTACAGTATCGCTTATTAGGTCTAGATCATCCTGTTTGTCAACAAATTTAAGGTTGATGAGATAAAAACAATATATAATTTGGTGAGATAATAAAAGGGCAATAATGAGTAAATAAGGGTTTAGTGTGCAAACTGATAATGATTTCCTGATGATATGCATCTTATAGGTACGGGTCTTGGTTTACAGTGACAGGAATGAGAGAAAAGAATACAGTTTGGTGGATAGGGTCGGACATTGAAGTGAATTGAAGTGCATAATGCTAAGAAATGGGTAACTATACGTTCCTGATATAGAAAAATATAATATTGTTACAATCAAGTTTGGATTCCAGGTATCGACCATAAAAAGAGAGAGACTCTAACTTGAATATAACCATCTAATAGCTATAAATGTATTCTTATATACCATACTATCATGGACATTATCATATCATGCATCTTTCCAATGAACTTAATGAAAATGCAATGTGACACGTACCATAGAGAAGTGTCTATGCACGTGCGAAAATTGTCACTGTTTTTGTTTCATCGTTTTTGACAAATGATCTTCAAATCGCTTCAAAGATTTGACGGATGATTGAGCAACATTCAGAATCCTAGAACAAATCTGGAAAGATTTAGACAAATTTCAGATTGATATTACTATTCAAGAAATAATCGTATTTGCGAATATTCAAGAAGTTTTTTTTATCTATCAATATCGAAACTTGACTCGATGTCATTATTTCCAAATTGAACCGAAGGATCAAATATCACAAGCGTTTGAACGGAGCACCACAAGGATGAAAAGTATATATATGATATATATATATGTATATATATATATATATATATATATATATATATATATATATATATATATATATATATATATATATATATACTTGGAAAAATGTGTGAAAATGAAATAAACATCTGGCATTCTATCAATCAGAGGTTATTACCAAAATTATCTACATTTTTTCGATTTGTTGATTGAGATCATATTCTCATTAATTGTGATGAATACGTTCGACTATTAGGTAACAGTTAACCATGATTACCACTTACGATAAAATATTGTCAGATGACTCGTGGTGAATTGATATACCATTCAAATTTCCTAATTTAACCGATTTATTGGATGACATATTATTGAAATTTCATATCTCGAAGGTGAAAATAATTACTGAGAAACTGAAAATTGTAATTAAAAGGGTGATGAAATGACCACGCTGTCGGTGTCACCCAGAAAAAAAGTCTTGAAAAAAAATCCGATCGATTTATGAGAAAAAGTAAGATTTGTTTTTCAAGAAATGTTACAATTACGGTTACTTATATGTTCATATTTTGCGTATTTTCCATACATTTTACTTATTTCCTCATTAACGTGAAAACGAAAAACTCATAGAGCTTTAAAAGTATCGCATTCTTCACTCCATCATCTGTGTGGCTTTTATTATTCTCAAAAAGAGAAATTGAATGAGCGATAGTGAAGTCTTCCAATCGAGTATTCCTGTCATTTTTTTTATGCGCATTCCACTGGCGTACATTGATCACTCGCATAAATAATAACAATAGTATATATTTGTGACTAAATCACATCAAATTAAAAAAATACCCCGCGGTAACCACACTTCCTGAATATTCATCTTCAATTTCCCCTTTCCTTTCAAACCCACCTCAAACTCTCAAATATCCTTGAAGTTTCCCAAAACAGTTCTCCGACGAACATCTGTCTCCCCTATACACACAATCACAAACGATCAACAGTTTCGAACCACCAATTATAATTGACGAATGATATTATTATTCCATCGCTATTAGTCCGTCATCTGATCGCTGATTGGTCGGACAAATGCAATTCGGAACCTTTATTTCCAGTCTAGACCTTAGACTGCCAAGCAGTTTAACCACTTTTCCGCAGAGAACAGTTGAAGGTGAACATAAAAACAGATATTGTTGATGATTCGAAACGAAATATATTCAATGAAAACCAGCACACATGTTTACTAATAATTGGTTTTAGGATAAAAACGAGAACGTAATTCCGAATCAGTTTCATTCTTTTCTGGTTGCTCAACCGGTGCAGACCTTTAAGAAATATTTTTTTATGGCTGGTATGAAAATAAGTATAAATCAAAAGTTTCATGAGTGGTATACTTTAATTTGTGATTATCATTAAATCAACGAAAGTTAATGAGGTAACCTAGAAACAGGTTGATTTTGTCTGGCCAGTATTAAGTAACGTCCTATGGGCAAGAATTAAACGGAGTTCAGTCGCTTGGTATTGGTCACCGGACGTAGTTTAGGTTTGACGGGCGTGCGTAGAAAAAAAAAAGTGTAACGTGTGTAATATCAAAACAAACACTCCGCAATGTTGTCTTATAAACTGTTCTATATATAGATCATCAATAATAAACGAATGTAATTCGAGTAGCAGTTTTTGAAACGAGTTTTTTTTTCAACTCACATCGTGAAAAGGTGTTATGATAATGAGTTTAAAAAATCATTTGTCATAATTTTATTTTAATATTCACTTTGAATATAAGTGAGTGTGTATATAATTATTTTGAAATTGTGTTTTAAAATCTGACGATGCGGTACTTCGTGTGCGTTATTTTGTGTTTGGTGCAGTTGTGTGTCGGATTCTCGATAATCGACGGGCCTAACGACAATGTAGTCGAAGGGGAAGACATATTCCCGGCGTTACCGATTGTCGCACTTTGGTCGGATAACGAGCGATGCCGCAATGATAGTCGGATGCTATTGGATAATTTACGCAATTCGACGACTTGGGCGATGCAAAGTGAGTACATGTGCCCCAAATAATCTAGTTTTGGGTGGGATAAGTTACCTGGGCCTAGATTCACAAAAGGTGATAACTTTGATCCGGCTCAAAGTTACGATATTTTCTAGAGATAATACCATTTTGATCTATTATTCTTTATTTTTTCATTTTAATGTTTGATTACATCCAATATTATTATCAATCTATTATTTATAAAAATTAAGAAATCAAAAATGATAGATCAAATATAGTTCTATCTCTAGAAATTTCGTAACTTTGAGCCGGATCAAAGTTATGACCATTTGTGAATCTGGGCCCAGGGCCCGGATTCAAAAAGAGTCCTATCTTTAGTACGTCCCAAGTTAGGACCATTTTAGTGAGTTAAGACCCATATTGGTCCTAACTCTGTGAAATAGTCCCAACTTGAGACCAATATTGGTCCTAACTCAGTGAAATGGTCCTGACTTGGGACGTCCTAAAGATAGGACTCTTTGTGAATCTGGGCCCTGGTACACAAGAGTGAAGTCTGAAAATTATGTTCAAAGTGGTTGATACAATGGTAACTCGATGAGCTCACCTTGAATACTTCACTTATTTTTAATTATTATCCTGGGAAATTTCTGAGATTCATTCTAGATTAGCAGAGAAGTGTGAGGTGTTAAAAATAAGTGAATCAATCTGAGGTAAAAGCGTAATTAACATTTGGGACGTGCTTTAAGAAATGGTTGTCTTGTTGAAAATAGTTTTATTTTTAGATTTTGATTTCCTCTCGAATTGAACCCGAACGTGAGAAAAATAGATATGGTTTGAACGAATTGAATGTGTGTGGTCTTTTCATATCATACGTTTTTTTTTTTAAAATAACTCTTTTCAAATATTTTTTCCTTTTTTTTTCAATATTTTATTCAATATTTCATATGTTTTCTTCTTCTTCTTTTTGATAAGTCATCAATTAAAATATTGAATTTTCCAGTCTATAGCCCAATATAATTTTTTCAATTTTTTTTAATAACATCGAAACGATACAAAATCATTGTTCCCCAATTGAGGCTATTGATGAAAGATAGGATCGTTTGGATGGGGCACCACAAAGGCGATCTTACCACCCCATTTTAATTATTCAAGACCAATGAACTTCAACACCAATACTGCACTTTTGGTGACCATAACTTTCCGCCGCAGATGAAAGTCTTTCAGTTTCCGAAAGGCCGGAACACATTTTAAGTAGAAACCGTTTCTGTGATATATAACCGGACATTATCAGCATTGGTATTGAGAGTAAACAAAACACACGAATGTTGATATCTTCCACTTTGAACTAAGTCTCTTGGGCAATGATCACTTCTTTCCATTAACAGCAGATGTAGAGTTTATCATTATACATTATCATTATTTCAATATTATTATTTCAATATTATCAATAATTTTTATACTAAACACTATTGTATTGTCTTTTTGATCTCTTCATTATCCTTTTATTTTCATTTTAATATGAATTATGCTGTGCCTAATGGGCAACCTTCTGTAAGGCAGAGTCTTTATTGTTTTCCAATAATAAAGAATGTATATATATATATATATATATATATATATATATATATATATATATATATATATATATATATATATATGTTATATTCAAGCCACCTAAACATGCAGATTTCGTGGTCAAGCTATGGGCGAGGATTCTGTACAGGTTTATAGCTTATTTTATTCATATTGGTTTACAGCTTAACGTCATGAAGGTGGCTCTAAATCTGACGTCACAATATCAAAACGATGGAATCTTTAATTATGTCACGTGGGTGTGGGTTAAAACTGATGAAACACAAGAAATAATTACGAAAATCAAATTAATTCAATAGGAGGAACCGGAATATTCATAATACACCGTCTTTTGTTGGGAAAAATGAGAGATTAGAGTCAAGGTTGGAATTTTTGATCAAAGAATTAGCATTTGGTTCAAAACAAAATTGGATGAAGTATATTCAAATAGCCGCCCTCGGTAGCTCGGATAGCTGAGGCATCGCTTCAGAAACTAAAGTAACTATTTGGCGTGGGTTTAAGATTCGCATAGGGCATGGGTATTTGTAAACGTCCTTTCACTTATTATCATGGTGTTGTTATCACCTGGTCATACGTACCCCCGTATAACCTAGCTGTCGGTGGGGTCGTTAAGCAAACAATAATCATAATCAGTGTTTACATGGTGTAACAATTTATACATGATTTGGTTAAATGGAGAAGTTTTTTTGTGCTCATAAGATAACAATAAATATGTCGATAAATCGGATAATTTTTATAAAATCTAGTTCTAAAATCTTTTGTCGTTTACTTTTGTAGTAAAAACGCTTCTGAATAAGTACTGATTGTTCCATTTTATTTTATATATATATATATCGTTTGATTTCAGTATTCCAGAATACAATATAAACCTTCTCCATTGCTCTGCTCGAGACACCATTGAAATAATAAATGGTCACTTTTTCTAAAAACTACTTACAATTTTGATTTTGATAGTTATTCAAATATTCATGGACCAATTTTTTCAACACATCCATGAATTAGAATGATAAGTATTCACATTTCCATGCTTTCTCAGGTCATTTGGGTATTTTCAGAAATAGTATGTTGGGTGAAAAATGTTCCACAAAAAGAAATATATAACCGGTGAAGTTAGACTTCATGGCCTTTAAGAGGCTACTTTACATCTCACAATCCATGAGTAAAACCTGCAGGGAACGAACAAAACAGGACAAAAAGCGTCAATACAGGCCTTCAGCTCCCAACACATGGTAGGTAAACGGTAGCACCAATCAGTCTAATTATTTTTGCAATGAAACTACAATGAGTATATCTTTGCCTCTACGTTCACTAAAAATAATATTTGTCCATTAAATCACTCTGAAAAAATAGTAAAAACAACGAAAAACAGTTAGAAACATGTTGATTTTTGACAATTATTTAGAAAGGGTTGAAAACATACCACGAACCAAAGCTCTTCGTACGAGCATGAATTAAATGCTAGTGATCATCTAACCGAAAATTGTATGTTGATACGATGATTGGTTTTCCGTTGCCAACTTGGGCCCCGAACGTCTGTAATCAAGCCAGTAGGCAAGATGTAAAGAGGCCTCTTAACAGATAATAATTACATGCTAATAATGCAGTATCACATGTAATATCATGGCAAGTACTATTATTATGCGATCTGGATGTTGAACTCGGAACGCTTGTTTCGCGCGCAATCTTGATTGACCTAAATCAACTTCACCTGAACCTGAGCTGAATTTTTTTTTTCATTAACATCGAAACTTGATCAAGAATCTTTGTGTTCTTATTAAAAGTCCATGAAGTCGATTTGGTGAAATATCACCTTTTTGTCGATAACTTCTAACGGTGTATCAAAATTCTAATAAGCGAGGAACACAGATAATTATAAAAGCTTGAAGATTATATAAGTTAATTCAGATCATGTCGCATAACTGTCGAGTGTATACAGCTAAAAAAACATTTTTTTCTAGATGTATACGCTTGACAGTTATGCAACATGACTTGAATAGTTATAATTTATATAATCTTGAACCTTTTATAATTATCTGTGTTTCTCGCTTATTAGAATTTTGATACACCGTTAGAAGTTATCGACAAAAAATATATATTTCGCCAAATCGACTACCATGGACTTTTAAGGCTGATAGAAAAGTATAGGATCTAGGGGTGATCTCATCACCGTGAATTTAATATAACTTTATTCAGTAAAAAATCAAGCTCGAAGTTTAACGTGATGATTAAATGTTCTAACATATAATATAACAAATTTCTATCAATTTGAAAAAACCTAGATAATCCGTTCTGAAAATGATCAACAGTCAAATCATTAGATGATGTACAATATTTATTATCATGTTTGGGTAAGCCTAGATCAATGTTATATAGTAAATAGCCTCTTAATGGTGATTTCTCATGATTAATAGCCTGCATCTGAAATAAATGATGATTCAAAAGAGCGCTCCATCATCCAAATCTCACCTTTTAACAATATCACCAAAGAACTGAATGTAACCGAGACGCGTGGTCGAGTGGTAACATACTGAACCGTCATTCGGGAGACCGGGGTTCGATTCCTGCCATGGTCGACCATCCTGACAAGGTTTTTCGTGGTTTTCCTCTGTCTTTCAGGTTGATACTGGGATGGTTCATTAACAACAAGACACGACCAACTCCTTCCCACCATCCAAAACACCTAATAAAATAGCCTTTCATCTCATCATCCCATCATCTCATCCATCATCCACCGACGCCAATAGATCGTTGCCATTGGTATAGTGCGTCTTTAAAACCCAATATGAAAAAAAAAAAGAACTGAATGCTCACCAAGTCGACCCCCGAGCACGTTTAACAACAGGTGGTACGGCAACTGACATCGATAAGTGCGATAAATCGATAAGTGCGGCGATGATTGATCGAAGAAACGGTGTAATGAGACAGTGAGGTGCATCGTTGAACGTTCAGTAGTGATATTTTATCCTCTCCACTACCAACATTTGCCGGTAGATTGCAATGCTTATAGACTGTCACTCGGAACCACCAATCGTAAAATTACTAGGAAAACGTGGCATATACGTTGTGGGATGAGCGAGATTTTATATGGGATGCTTTTTTTTTTTTTTTTTAATAACATCGAAACTTGATACAAAATCATTGTTCCCCAATTAAGGCTATGGATGAAAGATAGGATCGTTTGGACGGGGCACCACAAGGGCGATCTTACCACCCCGTTTTGATTATTTAAAACTAATGGTCTTCAACACCAGGACTGCGCTGTCTGTGACCATAATTTTTCGCAGTAGATAAAAGTCTTTCAGTGTAAACACACGAATGTTGATATCTTCCACTTTGAACTAAGTCTCTTTGGCAATGATTACTTCTTTCCCTTGACAGCAGATGTAAAATTGATCATTATACAAAAAGCACAAATTAAATTAGTTATAGGCCTATAATGTTATAATTAGGCCTATCGCTCTACTAATTAATGGTCGTGGCCAATTAGTACTTCGTCCAAGCATTTGCTTCGAAGACTGTGGGAAACCACGAAAAACCACGTCAGGATGTACCGTGAAAATGATGAAAGTGTACACACCTTGATTTTGGATCTATTAACTCACTGCTGGGTGCCTATAGTCTCGAACTTCCACCAAAAACACGCGGAATTGGAAATTTTCGCCTACTAATTCCGCGGTGGTTTTGTTCTCGTGATTTGCTCCAGTCTCGAATGAAAATCTTGCCTTGTGGATTGCTTTCAACTGATTTCACACGGCAACAAAGATTGATTTACTCCTAATTGTTTTACCTAATTCATCAATTGACCAATGTAGATGGGCGTCTCATACGAAGCAGGGGAAATTTTAGATACCTTGATTGGTTATTTCCCTATTTCCCCCTGCTTCACTGTCCACTTGATTGGTTTTTATATTTTGTGACATCACGAGGGCGGACGATCTGCAATGGTCAATTGATATAAATAAAATACGTATTGATTTTTAACTTTAAAACGTCTCATATCCAGTTCATGTAAAATTGTAAATCTTCGAAGGAATGTTTATTATTCATATGCGTGAAATCGAATTTATTATTTGTAAATATTTTTTCTTATTTTTCCCATCTGGGTTATTCTTATCGGAGTTTTCAAAACTCCAATGTATTTCTCTCTTGGGTACTAGTTAGTATACCCTTGGAAAAAAAATCCAGAGTTTTGACGTTTTCCACGTTTTTCTTTCTGTTCCAGTTTCGATACACGTAACATAGAACAAAAATATTCGAATTTTTTTTTCCATCGTTGAATTTTCAATTAATTTTTCATTGTTATAACAATGGGACGTTTTCAACAGAGATTTCTTCGACCCTGTTTGTTGTGATTGGTTTTTTCATGATTCATTTTGATTATTAGAGTCAAAACTGTGTTTTGTTGTTTAGTTTTTATTTCTTTGACTATTAGAAGTATTTAATTTAAAATTTTGATTAATGGGCTTCAATTTTGTCATTTTTTTTTTTTAGCTCCAGAGTGAATAAATGAAAATAATCTCATTCGAGTATTGGAGGAATCAAAATTGTGGTTCCAACAAAACATGCCTAATTCAATAAGCTTCAGAGTGAAAAAATAGCTTTCTTTCTATAAGACCCAATATTGCCATGTCCAGTTAGTATTTATCTGAGAGTTGATAGAAACAAACACCACAGGTAACCATGGTGATAACAAGTTTGAACTGTCAGATAAAGTCTAACTAGACTTGGTAATACCCGGCCTAAATCTGATATATTTATTCATTGTTGTAAATTACGGTTGTGTGTGTAAATCTCAGTTTTCAACTTTTATTATAACTGTATTCACAAATCAGTTGATTTCCTATGGATTTGAGAACATTTTCTACAATCATACAAAATATACAAAATATACAAAATATACAATATATATAAAAAAATAATAAAAAAATACAAAATATATATTTGTGAATAACTAAGCTTCCCACAATGATGTGGTTTGTTTTTCATGAAAGAGAATTAATCAGTCAATGAAGTGACGCCAACATCGTAAAATTTACATTTTTCGAAAAAATCTCCTTTTGAAGCGTATACTAACTAGTTCATGAGGTGGTGCGCAACCGATTGCGTCTCAAAACTATACACTATCAAGTTAGTTTATGACACATAATTATGTACTACGTTGCAATATTATTGTTTATCATTCTTTTTGATCAGTTCGTAGGTGTTACTTCAGTTTTAGGTACCGGTAACTAATATATACCTTGCATCCGTTTGTTACTCAATATAATAAACCGACGCTATAAAACCTCGTCGTTGACGCGCCTTAAAACACGAATATTCATTCATTCATTCGACACATAATATGTACGCAAAGTTTCATCAGAATGTTTCATTTTGATTTACCTGTGAAGCGTGACAAAAAATAACAAGAGCAAAACATGTTTATCGAGTGTGGTGAAATTAGTTCTTCACCTCGCCCACTAATTAGCATCTGGGAATATTATTTCAGTAATTTATAACACATTTTCACGTATAAAATGTTGACATATTACGTCACTCGCTGAGGCAGATAGATCAATCGCTTAGATTGTAAAACATGTGGCGTTTTCATAATTGGAATGTTGACTTGACCAATAACATATTTGAATGTTACATTTTTCTATTCGGATTAATATATTATTATTACAATCATCATCATTTCAATAGAACGCTGATAGAACAGTATGATTATTTTTAGTTTTACAATTCAGATTTATTTTTTAAAAAGAATTCTTTTTTTTTGTCTTTCGATTTATAACAGTTAGTTCCCAGAAGAAACAGATTTTTTTCAAATTATTCACACTACATATTTATTTTAAATCTATCTGATTCTCGTGTATGAAATGTTAGTAGACTCACAGACAAGTCAACTTTCTGTGACCTTAACAGTCATCAAAATTGTACTTATATCTAGATAAATATCAATAAAAATACTTGAAAACAATGAATAAATATATATAAATCTTGATTGAGATCTCTGCCCATGTACATCGGGTTGCCTATCGACACAGAATAACAAACAAATTCAAATTTAGAAAGGATAGTAGGAACATACAAATACCATTTTGAAGATGAAGCTCAATTAAGACTGAAATATTGAAGCTAATTTTGACTGTATGAATGATTTCTAAGAATAATAATTGAATCGCGTAAAACGCTCACTACTATATCCTCAATGATGGGAGATACCAAATTGTATTAAAGAATCTTCGGAAAATTTCGGGATAGTCCCTCTTGCCCCAATAAGCAGCCCTGTGACTTCTATCTTCTGGATGGCATATTTCTCCAAGTAGTAAGGTATGGTGGGTTCATAAATATTTGTATTTTCTTTATTCACTTCTTTAACTTAATCCACCCCTCGTTCGAATCGTATGATTGGATCTAGCATATCCGCTGTCTTAGTTTTTGTGTTTATGGCTATGATGTCTATACGGCGTGTTCTTCCTTTGTCAGACAAACCGTGTACTTCTTCGAATATCAAATACCTATCAGTTTTTCTCAGCGCATCCGCGATCATTTTCCTTACTTTATTATGGCGGTTGATGATGAGCAGCAGTTCCCCATACTGACAGAAACACAACACATGAAAAAACATGATGTGTTTTTACAAGTAGGTCTTAATACTAGTTATGCTCCATGCTGTGTAGTACTAGTATATCTGCTTATGCTCCAACTACCAGTGCGTAGTAAGTACCATGCTTAGGTACAAAATGACCTCGCTGTTGACGCGCTTTTAAACACTAACATTCATTCATAATATCATGCTTACGGTTTGATCGACTAAGAGCGGAGATCTGGTGTTCTAACCAAATCATATGGATAACTAAGAAAAAAGTCACAAAATATCGACAAAACTGACTTTTTTTTCTCAAAGGTGTCTTTCAATCTCTGTAGCTGAAAAGGAGGTGAAGCATATAAGACATCGGTTGGGAACTGTAATGAAAAACTGATCACATTCACATAATGAATTATGGTATGAGAAAAGGAATTGTGAAAATGAATTGATGAAATATGTGCGATTTTCCGAATTCTGAACAGATCAATCATTAATACCAATTAATTTTTCTGAAAAATTAGGTTAACAAACAAAAGTGGTTGAAAAAGTCACTTGTACTTACTAGAGAAAAGGTTTAAATCTAAGAGACAAAAATAGTTCATTACACGTTTCAAGTTTTAGGGGAATCACAGCAAATTTGATAACAGATTTAAAACATCATGGTATATATAATTCGTGAATTCTCAAGTCCTATTGTTCGATCATTTTCTGAGCTCCAAACCTCCATAACCTCATTCAAGCTGCTATGGATTATCGTAAACAACACAAACAATCATCAAAGGTAGATATTGGATAATAATCACTCAGCATCGTAGCAAAATGGTAACAAGATTAATATATTTTAATAGGAAGAAAAGTCCCTGACGTGCAATTTGTTCGAGTACCAATATCAAAGTCGTGATCAAAGAAAACCAGAGTGATCACAAAATAGCGCGATATGAATAAATTTTGTCTGATGCAATTGAATTTTGATAGTTGAACATTTGTTATTGGTGTTGAATTAGGTAGTTTCTTTGTGAAAAGTTACCTCCAATCAGATTTGTCCTCACATGGAAAATGAAAATGAATTATGGAAAAATAATGTACCTTGAGTTATTACCCAGTATCTATACCTCATATTCGATCGCAAAAGCCTCAAATAACTCAATAATGTGCCTTATTTTTATTTTTCCTTCACTATTTATTGGTGTCTTCATTTCCATACCCTCGATAACCAATTCCTATTGGACCTGCTTTTTATGGATATAATTAAAATTGTATAATAGGATACTTTTGAAACCACGGAATAAGAACCATCTCCTCCATATAAGTTGCCGTTAGCGAATTATTTGATAATTGGTTTCTCAAATTTTATTTGCTTCTCACGTTTACCAGTTATCACCAGACATCTTAGCTCTAGCCTCTATAAAACCAATAAACAAGCTATAATTATCCAAAATGGCGCTCCAAACAAAACTATCAAAATATTCGCATAGTTTTACATTCGCACACGCCATAAAAACCAGAAACGATATTATAACCTCTAAACAAAAATCTGACATTATAAATTCGCAACAATTTCAAGGTTAGGTTTGGTTGCAATAAATAATTTTCGAAGGTCAAATGAGTCCAAAATATGTTAATTTACGCCCTAAACTTGTTCGTATAACAAAGGTTGCCCACCTGAACCTCGGTGTCAATGTGTGGGGGCTCGATCTTATGTTACCCTGACACATCAAACACCCATTTACTTGTCACTCACTTCTAACATATGATTATGGTAATCAGCACTTTGGAACGCGTGATTCAATTAGAAGATTTTTATCGCTTAAAATCCGGCTAGGACATTGAACAAGATTTAGTTCTCCCATTGATATATCAATTATATTAATAATGTATATAATTGTGAAGGTTGAAAGAATTATGTATTTGTATTAGTGAGGCTTACAGTATATTCAGGATTATTTATTTATTTATATTGGGTCTAAGAATGTACTCTACTGATGACTACGATATATCGGCGTCAGTGAATGATAAATGGGATGGTGAGATCGAAGGTTATTTTATCAGGTGTTTTTGGCCAGTGGGAAGGAGTCGGTCGTGGCGTGTTGTTAATCATCCCAGTATTGACCGAGGGTAACAATGCTGATAAACCCCTGTCAGGATGGTCGATCATGGAGGAAATCGAACCTCGGTCTCCTGGCCCCAGATTCACAAAAGGTCATGACTTTGATCCGGCTCAAAGTTACGACAATTTCCAGAGGTAATACCATATTTCATCTATTTTTTGTATTTTTTTATTTTAATTCTTGATTAAATCCATTATTATTATTATCAATCTATTATTCATTAAAATAAAATACAAAAAATAATGGATCAAATATGGTATTATCTCTAGAAATTGTCGTAACTTTGAGCCGGACCAAAGTTATGACCTTTTGTGAATTCGGCTCCTGAATGACAAATCAAAGTATTAACCACTCGACCACTCGTCTCAGTGTATATTAAGAATATTGACACGATGTAAAAATGAGTATTACTAATTAATCTTCAACTATGCCGAGTTGAGAGACACAGTGTAATAATGATTAAGTTCATATTAGCGTAGGTGAATGATGAATGAGGTGATGACTAAATTAAATGGATGGTTATTTTATAGGGTGTTGTGGATTGTGGAAAGGAAACATTCGAGCTAGTTATTTTCAAGAAATCTCTGTATGTATAGTTGACCATGGCTAATACCTTGTTCACTTTACAGAATTATTGAAAATAATATTATTACAATATTACAAATATATTAGAAAATTAATTTTAAAAATTAATTATTATTACAAATATAATTATATTACAAATATTATTACAGAATTATTGGGGAACAATGATTTTGTATCAAGTTTCGATGTTATTAAAAAAAAAAAAACATTACAGAATTTAACTATACAGTTGAGTAGATAACGTTAATTAAGTTATGATATGAACGTAACTTGGTCAGTAGTTAACTCGAAATCAGTTAGCTTAACTGCGCCAAAATCCACGGCTACCCAAACTGTTGATTGACAAACTGTTTGTCTATCATCTGAACAGTCTTAATTACCTAATAATCATCGTGTTATCTTTTTTTTAGTAAATGGCAGAAATTTTCCTTGAAAATATCAGAGAATTGTATACTTTACATTGTAACTGTCGTGGGTGATCACGTGCCTTAATCATCTTATCTTCAATTTCCTATTTCTGAAAAGTTAATATTGTAGTTTATAGAGAATGTATTGAAAATAAAATACTAAAATACTCATTATCAGGTATTTGAAAAGTCGTTACAGATAGTCTCGCCACTGAGCACGAGAATAAATGTTATTGTGAATAGAATACCGAATAGGATCAATGACATAATGTCAAACAACCTGGTATAAAAGGCAAACATTTAAATAGATTAAAATATAAAGAAAGAGAAAAGCATTCATAGACCACATCTTAATTCTGTAGATGACAATTTTCAGAATGGTCACTTTAATAGTGAAGGTATCCATATGAACATAGAGAATAAATCAATCTTATATAATCAGTTTTTTATAATAATAATTAATCAAGGTAATGACAAAGAGTTATTTAGTCTATGACAATGATGACGTTGTGTGATGTAAACCGACCAGGTTTGTTGAACGTACTTTTTCAGAAGTATTTTAAAAGTATTTCGTAGAGAGATTAGATTATTAGAATATATCGTGAATAATGTTAATAATGTTCTCTTGTGCGGAGACTTTGATATGAATTTGCTTGATAGAACCTCTGAGAATTGTATTTAGAATTTGTAAATGTAACCGTAAAATAGTGTTGTATCTCTATGTAGGAGCAAGAATGAAATGATTTGAAATTGAAATTGAATTGATTGAATTGAATTGGTGGACATTCTTGTCTGCCTCTTGCAACAATGAGTGACGTCACTTGACAAAAGCCTTCAGAGTCTGTAAAGAAGCGTTTCGCCAGCACGGGTTACTGGTGTGTGTTATTATAGTGATAATCTGGTTAGACTGATCTTCACTCAACCAGTTATATATATAACCGGTCGAGTCTTTTGATAGTCCTCGTTGCTGGACCAAACAAATGGCATCTTTCACACTTTTATAGATATCCATTATCAAATCGTGTGATATAAATGATCATATAATGATGTGTACTTACAGTCACATAAACTTGCATGTAAATGTTCACACTCCATAAATATGAATATGAATAAATATGTATATATATATATATATATATATATATATATATATATATATATATATATATATATATATATATATATATATATATATATATATATATACATGATGTTGATTTTCAAGGCAGTCATTATACGGTAATATGTCTTTCACGGTAAATTGGCTTTTTTTTAATGGATTTGTTGTCCAACGGACAAACCTCCTTGCGACGTTTCGAATACATTTTAGTATTCATCTTCTGGTATTCATCTTCTGGTATTCATCTTCTGGTATTCATCTTCTGGTATTCATCTTCTGGTATTCATCTTCTGGTATTCATCTTCTGGTATTCATCTTCTGGTATTCATCTTCTGGTATTCATCTTCTGGTATTCATCTTCTGGTATTCATCTTCTGGTATTCATCTTCTGGTATTCATCTTCTGGTATTCATCTTTCTGGTCCCTTCTTCTTGTGAATCAATCTACGTATATCAAATATTTCATCAGACCCAATGCGAAGTGTATATGTACGCTTGCGGACACACAGAACAAATTTGTCCGAAATCAAGAATGGAGTGCAAATAAAATCTAGGCATATCTCCAAGCTTATTTTGTCATAAACTCTATTCATAGTGTTCGTATATGTAAATTTTCTGCTGATTCAATTGCTCTAATTTGTGTGCATTTTTTCAGAATGCGTTTCCAATTTGTAGGCCTATTGTTCCACAAGGCCTGTCTGTGTTGAGGAATTCTCAATGTCAATGTCCAATCGTTTCAGGTGTGTTTTCATAAAATGTGATCTATTGGCATTTGTTACAGTTGCCACGTGCATAATGCAATATGTCCGTCATTCAATCTGGTGAATGTAAATAAATATCAATGAATTCATTCAATTTTTCAATTTTGAATGAACCTGATTTCACGAGAAATTATCGAAGAAATTTCGTATTTTTTCAACATGGTGATGAAGTCGCCTACTTCGTCATGATACATCACTAGACAGGAGAGTATTCCTGTCTGATTTCATCGATATCTTGATTAATACTTGTGGAACCTCTCAAAAGCAGGTGCTTTATTCGAATCGACGGATTCGAATAGTTTCTCATTTCTGATGCTATTTTCAACCGATTATCAATTTTCGAAACTTTTTTGAATCCATATTATCGAATCTATTGGACATAATATTTGTGTTGTGAGAAATACAACTGATTCTTGAAGAGTCCGATGAGAATCGATTTGGTGAAATATCAGTTTGTTGGTGATAACTTTCGAACGGTGTGAGATATCAGAGTTCTGATGAAAGTGAAACACAGATATTCCTCATACCTTCAGAACGGTGTTTTCAGACGAGCTTTAGCGAGGATTCAATTTGACATACTGAAAAAAAATTGGTCTCCGTTTGTTTTTTTGTTTTTTTATACGTTTTTGTGTCAGTTCTCCACAGGTCAAAAGGCCACAGCTATCAACTTTAAACTCTTTCTAATCATGGTTCCTCATCTAACTTTTATGTATACAGTTTTGTGGCATTATTAGGTGGTAACTTTTATTTTTATGAATTTTAGAAATTTCAAAAATACCCATTCGAATAACATGACGGAAAAAAAAGGAAAAAATTTTATTTAAAAAAAAAATGAAATTCTGTGTGAAATTGAATTACATTCTGGTACACATTTCTGGAAATTCTCAGCTTGATCGGGGATCAGTCATTTCATAGAAAAAACAAAATATGCTAAATTGGTACCACTCGAAGCAGTTTTCACCCATTTATAACTTAAATGTAACCCAATTCGTGAATGTAGGCTAAAGTTCGGTCGAAGAATCGACATACCAATATTACCATCTGCTCGTCTAACAACGCAAATATGGCGTTTTCGTAGTAAAATATAACTATAGAACTCATGCCACGTAATTGTCAAGCGTCTACGACTAAGGATATGTTTTTCCAGCTGTATACGCTCAATAATACCATCTTGGAGGTATTATACTTATCTGTATTGCCTTTGTATTGAAATTTTGATATCTCATACCGTTTGAAAGTTATCACCAACAACCTGAAATCTCACTAAATAATAATAATAATAATAATGAGTCTCTATTTCTTTCAAAACACAGCACAACACAGTTGGGTATAGGCCTACATATAGTTACTTACTTAGTTGGCATTTAAAAAAAAAATGGCGAGGTTCGGTGGGATGCCGCTCTTCCAACTAACCATGATTAATAATAGAGATGATAAGATATATAATAATGGAATAGTTGTAATAAGAAAACACCAAGAATATCTTGAAATAAGAAAATATAGAGATCATTCATTTTTAAAATCAAGAAAGTGAAGCTATAGAATCACTATAGAATTGTTTTAAATCCACTTCCATGGACTCTTGAATGCTCGCATGTTGATTTGAATGATAGCGTGCCAACATTCCATGATCATTCTTGTGTATAAAATCACCCAAACAATAGCGTTTTGCCAACAGAGGTAAGAATACATCTCAACCAAGGTTAAAATATCGAAAAGATAAGATACTTCAATCACATGTCGGAAAATAAAATCAAAGTGAATTAAAAATTTCATCTTATTTTGATTAATCTTTCAATCATTATCACGCACTAATTTCATGCATTTGTTCGATTGTATTACCAAGAGAAGTCTCAAACCAGCCGTGTGTTGGTGATGGTATATGGAGGAGACGGTCGCTCGGTACCTTTGTATCCAGTGGATGTAATTATAGGACGCTTTTTGACAGCTTCCTTGTCTAAAAAGACGTGAAAGGTTATTAAAATTGAGCATAACTTTTACGATGGTTAACTGGATTTTTTTCTTGAGTGTTTCTGTATTTTACTGTAGTAATAAACCACGGTATTAAGTTCTTAGTGGATAGTCCTCATTAGTCGGTTGAAACTATGGAAAGGAGTCGGCCGTGACTTATAAATGTGCATTATCTTTGTTCTCACTTTGAGGACTGGAGAAAAAAAACAATGCACTTCAAGATTACCTCCATTCGACCATGAATGAATCTTTCTTTCCAGACAATAATGGATATAATGAATATATTGGATATAATATATCATATTTAGTGATATAATTCATTCATTATCATATATATATGTATATATATATATATATATATATTTATATATATATATATATATATATATATATATATATATATATATATATATATATATATATATATGAATATATATATATATATATATATATATATATATATATATATATATATATATATTCATATATATATATATATATATATATATATATATATATATATATATATATATATATATATATATATATATATATATATATATTATTATCTATGTATATAGAGGTCATGGGGGTACATAATGTATATAATACATAATAATCATATTATAATAATATTCTTTTGAAGAAATCAAAAAAAAATATTAGAATTAAGATTTTTACAAACTTTTTGCGGCAATCGAGATTTTCGTTCCCGGCCGACTCGCCACTCGCGCGCGCCAAGTCACCGCGACCGCACTATTTTTGTCTGATTTCAATATTTTTCGAGATTCGATCTCGCATCCCTCTAACTCGAGTTCCAGATGACTGATCGACATTTGGTCCAATGATATTTTAGATATTGATCTCTCATGCTCGAAAAACATCACTCCAACGTTGTGGCACATGCCTCGGTCTGCAACTATCGATTTCACTTTTGAAGAAATCGAAAAAAAAAATAGAATCGAAAAAGTCCGCTCGTCGAAAATTCTCCCGGCCGACCACCACTCACCACCGGGCAAGCCAGAAACGCAATGCTACTTTTTTTTCGAAATCGATATTTTTAGAAACTTTTTTTGCGGCAATCGAGATTTTCGTTACCGGCCGACTCGCCACTCGCGCGCACCAAGTCCACGCGACCGCACTATTTTTGTCCGATTTCAACATTTTTCGAAATTCGATCTCGCATCCCTCTAATTCAAGTTACAGTAAACCGATCAACATTTGGTTCGATGAGATTTTAGATATTGCTCTCCCATGATCTAAAAGAATCACTTGAACATTGTGACACATGCCTCGGTCTGCAAATATCGATTTCACTTTTGACGAAATCGAAAAAAAAAATTCAGAATCGAAAAAGTCCGGTCGTCGAAAATTCCTTGGTCAGACCACCACTCATCACCCGGCAAGCCAGAAACGCAATGCAACTTTTTTTTCAAATCGACATTTTTACAAACTTTTTTGCAGCAATCGAGATTTTCGTTCCCGGCCGACTCGCCACTCGCGCGCGCCAAGTCACCGCGACCGCACTATTTTTGTCCGATTTTTACATTTTTCGAGATTCGATCTCGCATCCCTCTAATTCGAGTTCCAGTAAACCGATCAACATTTACTTTGATGAGATTTCAGATATTTCTCTCTCATGATCGAAAAACAACACTAAAACGTTGTGGCACATGCCCCTGTCTGCAACTATCGATTTCACTTTTGACGAAATCAAAAAAAATTTAGAATCAAAAAAGTCCGGTCGTCGAAAATTCTCCCGGCCGACCATCACTCATCATCCGGCAAGCCAGAAACGCAATGCTACTTTTTTTCTCAAATCGAAATTTTTACAAACCTTTTTTCGGCAATCGAGATTTTCGTTACCGGCCGACTCGCCACTCGCGCGCGCCAAGTCCACGCCCCCGCACTATTTTTGTCCGATTTCAACATTTTTCGAGATTCGATCTCGCATCCCTCTAATTCGAGTTCCAGTGAACCGATCAACATTTGCTTCGATGAGATTTCAGATATTGCTCTCCCATGATCTAAAAACATCACTTCAACGTTATGGCACATGCCTCGGTCTGCAACTATCGATTTCACTTTTGAAGAAAAAAAAAAAAAAATTAGAATCGAAAAAGTCCTGTCGTCGAGTATTCTCCCGACCGACCACTACACATATCCATACCCCTATGTAATCATGTATATGTATTATATGATTAGGACACTATATTTTATATGATATGAAATCACAATTTTTGACAGTTCAGTTCACTGTCAGTCATGTAACGATTGCTTGTCATTTGTTACTTGATAGTAGTCTATATAGAATATTGAACATTATGCTTATTAATATTCGCATTGAAAATGTGTGATTTTATGCTTCAACTTATTCTCATCGTTCTCATATCAAATCATGATTTTTTCCTCGTGGAGGAGAAAATTCCCATTATCTTGACGTAAGTCTGCCCAAACATTGTCTAATCTATATTTTCAATCTATATTTTAATTCCTTTTAATATTATTTCCTATATATTGCTATTTGTATTCTCATTTAAATGTGAGAATATTTAGAACATCCATAAGGTTATACTCGATCTTTCAAAAGAAAGATCTTACACTTTCAAAAATCATAATTCCAATTGAAATTTCCAATTCTATTTAAGTGCACTATATCTCTTTCAATTCAATCGAGTGGATTTATTAGTTGAATCATATTTATTCTCTAATTTCTCATATCAATTAAGGATTGTATTATTAGAAACTTGAATTTCTCGTGTTCTGTTACAACTCTGATTATTGGAGAGAAAGTGAGAGTAGAGGGCGGTGATATTTGTGGCCTCAATAACTGACTTCGAGACGGCCTTGCTTACGTCACTCTACTATATTGAACTTGAACTTCAAACTGTTCCGATCGGACGTTCTTCCTGTACGCCACCATCAACGACCGACAGTCTCGCGAAACCAGAGGCTAGCGGATTGATATGGTTCAGCGTAATAACAGTTTTTAAATTTTAATAATACAAAAACACGAATATCTTCAATAATTTCACATTGATCGACCTTGGATCAACCTTGTAATTTTCAGTGTAAAAGTGATATTAAATTTTAAAAAACAGCTTTTCTTTCTATCATTCAGTTTGATATTTTTTTCTCAACAACATCGGAACTTGATACAAAATCATTGTTCCCCAATTGAGGCTATGTAATTAAGTAGGATCGTTTGGACGGAGCTTCACAAGGGCGATCTTCATTTATTTTTCCACATTATTGTGATGACATAACAATTCGTCAGATTATAAAGGTTGATTCTGGGTTAGTTCCTTGACAACATTCCACGACCGACTATCCTTAAACATCTAATAAAACAAACTCTCATGTCATCTTTCCACCATACCATACCTCATTCACCCACGCCAATATATCCTAGTCAGTGTTCGTCGTTGAACCCAAATTAACCCTGAATTTGAAAAAAAATTGCTTGAAATTTTTTTCTGTAAATAGATTATCAATTAACTTTTAATTCGATCCTGATGAATAAATCTGATGAAGCTTTATAAATGTCTGTTTCAATGCATCTAAAAAGAAATCCCTGAAGTTTATTGTATCAAATAATTGTAAGTATCGCGAAAGATATTGTAAACTGAAGTGAATGATTATACTCCCATCCATAGTCTTGACTGGGGTGGAATGATTTTTTATCGAGTTTAGATGTTATTAAAAGAGCAAAAAACCAAGTCAAAACACATTTAAACTTCTTGTAGATCATTTCAGATCCAATTAAATATCTAAATTATCTTGTCTCTGGAAAAGTTATCCTGGTTTGGAATTCAGTGTAAATTCTTGACCGTCGTCATAATGTTGTTGTTGAAGTTATTCTCCACAAAAAACGTCTCACAAATTAAGTTCTAAAGTGTAAACCTACCATCAACATATTCAAATCATGGTCATAAATTGTATATAATAATAGACATCTATTATTATTTCAACTGGAAATCGTACGGGCCTCGGGCATGAATAATATTATACGGCTGGTTAGAGCTGATGAATGTATTGACAAATTTAATAGTGAATAACGCGTCATATTACGTGCTAACTTGGAGTAAATACAATTGTTGGTTATATGGGATGATTGTTTTTGAAGGTATCGCGTGTTTTTAGATGAGCGTATCAAAGATTTCTATTTAATATAACGAAAAAAATGAGCTTCGTTTTTTTTTTTTTTTTTTTTTTTAATTTTGTGCGCGGTATACAGGACAGGAAAAAAATACCTATCGACTTGAAACTTTTTCCACACATTTCTGTCATACCAGAATGAGTGGGGATCATTTTTCAGAAAAATCGGTCGGAAAGATTTTCCGGAAAAATTCGGAAAGTTTGAGAAATCCTCGTTAGAATAACATAGATGGAAAATATTTGAAATGTGGAAAATTTTCAAAAACTACAAAATTTTTACTGATAATGGAAAAGATAATTACGGATATTTTCAGTGATTTTACAACATTCGGATGGGAAATAATGAAGAAAACGCAATAAAAGTATCCTTTTTATTGAAGGTTGGGATCAATTAGTTTTGCAAAGTGTATATGCGACAGGTTACAGCACTATAAATATCAACAAGTTGCAGGTAAGGTTTTTGAACGTTTGAAATAATCCAAGGTCCGTAGATCTTGTAGATTGATCTTACGAAATATTTTTCATTCTGGATTTCCATACTTCTAAGCTCATCTCACAACGCAAATCCCGCGTTTTCCTAGTTATATTTAATGGAGATGATAGTTTAATAGAAACATTCCCGCTTAACGTTGCTACATGAACACTGTAGGCCTTTAACAGTATTGAATGCGAATAATTATTTCAATTAGATATTAATAAAATTTGAATGAAATTACGTGAAAGCGTGAAATAGTGAAATAAAAATGAATTATAACGGTGAATGAAGGAATCTTAAGATGAGTATAGTTGTGAAATGGGAAAAAAGTGAATAGATTATATATATTTTTCGATCAAAGTCATTTCAGTAGAATGGTATTAACAGTGAAATGTGAGGTGAATAATTATTTGTATAGAATATCAATAAAATTTTGATGAAATTACGTGAAAGCGTGAAATAGTGGAATAGAAATGAATTATTACGGTAAATGAATGAATAGGAATGAATAGAAACGGTGATTGAAGAAATCTTAGGATGAGGATAGACTGTTGTAAAATGGAAAAAATGTGAAAATATATATATATTGTTCGATGATAGTGATTTCAGTAGTATGATATTAACAGTGAAATGAGAACTAAATGAGAGGTGAATAATTAAGAAATGTGAGGATGACAAGTGTTAATCGGATAAAAAGAGTGAAAATATGTATATTGTTCAATAATTAAAATGTTTAATTTCAAATAACATTTACCCAAGTATTCCATCACGATACCGGTAAATGTTCAGTTACAGGTTGTTTCAAGGCAGATGTTATCCTTTTTACGGATTATAAGTGGATTATTTTTTTTTATTTTTTTTTACTAATTTTAATTAGGTCCGATTTTACGAAACTGGATTGGGCAATAGTTAGTGGATTAACTTGCCATCACCATTGGTCACATATGTTATTTTCGTACCTTTAATTAATAGTTAATGGATTAGTACCCTAACTAATATTGGCAAAACCGGGCCTTAATGTAATAAAATTACATACAAACATGTACAGGAAACATATAATTGTTTGAACAGTATGTTTTTTTAGAGTTATGCATGAGCCACTTGAGTGGTTTCACAACAAGAGAGAAGTTCGATAACAATAGGCCTACCTGTAGAAATCATATCCTCAATCAGGCTAACGATTATTTACTAATTACTAGTTAATTTGATATTCGAGTGATCAATTAATAGTGGATAATTTCACTGCATAATACAACAATGAAGAAAGATGACGAAGTCAACATATTTTCTTATAGAATGTTGAATTTTTTGTGTAATGTCTTGAAAGCTGGTATATGGACTATGGTGGCAATTAATTTTCCAACTCACAAATTGATAAGATGAGTGTGATCAAATTACTCTATGCGACTTTTATATCACTTTCTGTGTCCGTGTTTTTTATATATTTATATATATATATATATATATATATATATATATATATATATATATATATATATATATATATACATATATATCGTTTACCTATGTATCATGAAAGCAAACAGCAATGAATTTCTTGGTTGGAAGAGCCGGTCTGAGCACAAAGGAAATTTAATCATCAAGTTGGCTGTATAAGACGCGTTTTTGCAATAACCTCAAAATACAAGCTTGCGTAGACAAACTATTTACCCGCTTAGAGCCGGTTTTACGAGTATCAGTTAAGTGTTAATCATCGAACTATTGGTTGAAGTATGGAAATTACATGCGTAACTGACAGTGATAACAAGTTGTTCCATTAATTATCGCTCAATATACTGACAATTGGTTGAAAAAACGGACCCTACACTTTTTTTCAATAATACTAGACCCAAGTATAAAAACTGAAAAGCTGAAATGAATGTAAAGTTCCCTCCCCCCTTCCCCACTGTGAATGTTTGAATTGTTTTCCAACTCTGGCATTATTATCTTATTCTTATAGGGGGGGGGGGGTGAGGATCGCCCTTGTGGTGACCCGTTCAAACATGATCTCATCTTTCATCCATAGCCTCAATCGGAGAACAATAATTCTGTATCAAATTTTGATTTTATATGAGATAAACTAATATTTTTCGTTTTTTTCTCGTAGTGCTGGACGCCTCCGCCAAGAGCGTTGTCGGCGTATTGGCGGGCAGCGTCTACCAGATGGGCGACTTCGACGAGTGCGTCTCGACGGTCGTGCCAATCCGGGCGCAGTATTGCCTAGCAACCGTCACCGTCAAACGCAAAACGGCGGAGAAAATAGACCTCAATGCGGATATCTACAATCCCACTGTGTCTGCGTGGAACAAAATCAGTGTACGCATACATATTTGAACTAATATTATTTCATAATGGTACTTTCTACATACATATACATGAAACTTACATAACTTACATACATATTTCACATCGATTTACTTGAATCTATATTGAAAAATATATTCAATACAATTGATTGGACCGATTTTATACAAAAATTTAATTTAAAAAATATTTTGTCAAACAGACTAAAATTACTGTGAAAAAAATCTTTTCTCACCGTATATATCGTATTCATACCCTGCTTCTCCAACAGCAACAATGAAGTTCAATTATATTATTTTTATGTACCAGTATAACAATTAGCGTTATAATACCCAAGTTTGACCAATGTTGTCTCTGTTAATGGATGAGCGAAGCGAAGACTAAATCTTACCATAGACCCAATGGTCCTTGAAAAACGGATTTTTGTCTTGTTTTTGAGTTCACGGACCACGTAGTTCTAATAAAAGTTCAAATACAAGCACTTCGGTAGCTCGGTCAGCTGAGGCACCGCTTTAGAAAATGAAGTCATCATTGAGAGTGGGTTCGAGTCCCGCATTACGCATGGATCAGGTTTCATAATCACTCGATTATTCGTATCCCGTATAACCTGGATGTTGCTAGGGTCGTTGAGCAACATTGAAAAAAAAAATTGTCAACACATTTGATCTGACAGCAAGTATGCGTCGTTTCATGAATAATTCTAGCTGTGGTTTCACCTCTGAGAAGTTCAACAGAGTCGGGTGTAATAATTGAGACAAATATAATACTACTCGACATTGTCCTTGCTACAGTGTTAATTATTAATGAAATGATGCTAACTAGGAAAACGCTATATACGCGTTGTCAGATGAGCGGAAAGTAATAGTATGTCGACTTCTTTGCCAAACTTTTGCCTACATTTGCCAATTGGGTGACATTTAAGTTAGAAATGGGTAAAAACTGCTTCGAGTGCTACCAATTTAGCACATTTTATGGTTTGTCTTCGAAATGGCTCACCCGATCAAGCTAAAACATTTTAGAAATGTGTATCAAAATGTAAATCAACTTCACGCGGAATTTCATTTTTTTTTAAATAAATTTTTTTTTCCGGCGTGTTATTTTAATGGGCATTTTTGAAATTGCTTGAATTCATAAAAAAAAGTTACGATTCTGATAATGCCACAAAACTATACAGATCTAAGTTAGATGAGGAACCATTATGAAAAAAAGTTTGAAGTTGATAGCTGTAGCCGTTTGACCTGTAGATAACCGACAAAAAAACATAAGAAAAAAAAAACATAAAAACGAACACCAATTTTTTCAGTATGTCAAATTGAATCCTCGCTAAAGCTCGTCTAATTACATTCATTGAGAAGCAGCAACACATTTTAACATCAAGTGGGCTAACTTGCTTCTACAACCTCAATTTAATTGTCTCCAAAATAAACAAGTTGGTAAAGTGAAGGTGTGACAGAAATAAATAATCCGCATAGTTGTGTATTGTTGGGAAAGGTCAGTAAACAGAATGTGCAATAAGATTTATTTTGAAAGTTGACTTCGGATCACGTCAAATATGTTTATGTCAGGGAGCTCACTCGTGTTGTATGTTTACGACGACACATTCGGAAGTCCAGTGTGACAAGGAATCGTATTATTTTTTTTTTAAAACATCTAAACTTGATACAAAATCATTGTTCCCCAATAAAGTCTATGGATGAAAGATAGGATCGTTTGGACGGGGCACCACAAGGGCGATCTTGCCACCCCATTTTGCTTACTAATTTTTTTTTACATGTGAATTTTTTTTCACATCAAAAGATTGTCAGTGCCAACGTGATATATAAACGATCTTAATGAATTTCCGTTCGAATTTATTGTTGAGAAACAGCTTCAATGCTTGAATACTGAAAAGCTTGAATAGCTTGAATGCTGAGATAGTTCCTCAAAACCGCTTCCTTCTTGTTGCCCAAAAAAACATAATTATCAAATTTATAAATGCATTAGTTTTAAATTGTCAATTGTAAAAATATCCTTATATAAACCTGATATAGACTGATACGTGTCCTAATAATCTATCAAAATGTGGTATTATTGAAATGAATGTCAAAGTTCAGACGCATCGGTGAAAATAAAAAAGCCTCTCATGTGGCTTATCAAACCAAATTGGCATCACCTTACTTAACTCACAACGATAATTATAAAAAATTGTAATTATTAAGTTTGAATTAAACACAAACATAAATGTATATGGTGATAAAATATATTCGAAAACCCAACCGAATGACCTGCATATATATATATATTTTTTTTTTTTTTTTTTTATTAATCTTTTTTTCACATACAAAAATACACATGACAGTCAAAAAATCCACAAAGTCTTCAAAGAAGACTTGACTGTGGGAGAAACAAAGAATATTATAATCTGTATATTTTTCTAATTTTTATGTTGAATTTATGAAGAATTTATGAAGAAGGTGATCAAGAAAATGTAAATATGATGATGAATTGAGTGGCAACTATGAAAGCATAAGTAAGAGATCTAATTTTTAGATTGAACAATATTTAAAAAAAAAAAGAAGAGAAATACCTGAGAATATACTATCACAAAAAAATTACAAGGAACAAAACACCACTGAAAAATAAAATTGACATACTTCTTTGCATTATGAATGAATAATAATATTGTGAAAGTGAAAAATGAACATAATAATAGCACCTGAACAAGAGTCTTGAAATAACTTAACTGGTGCATCGAGAAATAGTAAATATGAATACATTATATTAGGAACAAAACACTACTGAAAAATAAAATTGGCATAATTGTGTACATTATGAATGAATAATGATATTGTTAATGTGAAAAATGAACATAATAATAACAACTAAACAAGAGAGATGACTTCTGATGCATCGAAAAATAATTATATGATTGCATTATATTATATAGAGGGTGACATGATGATGATTACATGAACAAAATATAACAATATTATGATGTCAGTAATATGAATAATGAATGATTAAATAATAATTAAATAATTAAATAACATTAATCATTATAGGCCTATTCCTTGTACTTGTTTTTACGATTACTTATTTTAAACGATACTTCAATATCATTTGTAATTGTCGCTAAGCAACCTTGTACGATATTTTATTACACATTCGTACCAAATCGCGTGGTTCCAATTGCAGATGAAGATCATGTGCAGCCGAATCATAAATGCATATTGCCTTCATCCTAACTAGGTCATTTTTTGTTTTAATCGAATGTTGGCTCAATTATGGAAAGGTATGACTTGAAGTTTAACTGAGACAAGTGAACCAGTGGTTAGTAAGCTGAATCATCATTCAAGAGACCAGAGTTCGATTCCCGTCATGGTAGAGCTGATCCTGATAGAGGTGCATCAGGGTTGTCGTTAACGTGCATGAAGAGTGAATGAGATGGCTTCTAGAACAAGCCGCGATTATTTCTTTCTCTCCAACCAAAACACATGATAAAGTAATCTCCCATCTCGTCTTCGCCATCATTATTTCATTCATCATTCATCGACGCCGATAGTTCTTAGTCATCACTATTGTGAGTCATCATACCCCATATAAATAAATATGAATAAAGGTATAATATATATATATATATATATATATATATATATATATATATATATATATATATATATATATATATATATATATATATATATATATATATATATATATATATATGAGTATATGATATAGGATGGATAATGAACATGATTATGAGATAATATGGAATAATATGGGATAATATGGGTTAATAAATAATAGGATGGATATCAATATCACTTGAACAACTCACCTCGTCGGGGAATCGAACCCGGGACCTTTTGCTTGACGAACTCTTGCGATTGCTCTTCCCATCTGAGCTAACGAGGAGGATATTCTTATGTATCCTTATTAATTAGATATACGTCCCACCTATTCAATAACTCATTCAGGCCTATCATGTCATTTCATGACGTTCCACTTTCAACCCCATTAATACACCATTACGGATAATCTCACATTTTTTCTGTGAACCTGAAATTAATTTTAAAGTTGGCGTAAGTCATGCTCGAGTAGCCAATTATATATGATTGTTATGTAAATAACCTTTATTGATCCCTGGCTTATCAAAAAGTTCACAGGATAATAATCAATTTTTTTTTTTTTTTTCATTGGTCACACATTGAATACATTGTTACAGAACACTCATCATAAAATCCTACAAAGCAAAGAATGCTGGCTTGACTGTAGGGGTAAGATAACATATTATGTTTTTACATATCGTGTTTCACTCCTACTAGGTATTAAAATGAAAAATTATTAATTGAGTACTTATAAAATTGTACCCCGCCAGCATTAATTTGTTTATTCACATTATTACGCTGCTTTTCATACTCATCACGAAAAATATCTTTCAAGATGACCTTTTGACAATTTTTCCATCTCTTAAATAATTTAACTCTTCTTTAACAAAAACCAACAAAGCCTCAGTTATCCAAGTTTTAGTCAAAATACAAATACAATTTGTTAATACTAGGAAAACGCGGGATGCGCATTGTGAGATGAGCATAGAAGTATGGCAATCTAGAATGAAAAATAACTTGTCAGCTCAATTTACATCTAGAAACCTTGACTTACTTCAAACGTTCAAAAACCTCACCTGCAACTTGTTGATATTTATAGTAACCTGCAACCTGTCGCATAAGCACTTTGCAAAACCAATTGATCCAAATATTCAATAAAATGTACACGTTTATTGCGTTTTCTCCATTATTTCTCATTCGATTGTTGTAAAAATCTCTGAAAAGGTGTTTAATAGTATTTTTCATAATTTTGTGAGAATTTGAGAGCTTTTGAAAAATTCTTGTTTTCCAAATATTTTTCCTCCGGGTTATTCTTATGAGGATTTTCCAAACTTTCCGATTATTTTCCGGAAAAATCTTCCGACCGATTCCTCTGAATAACAATCCCAACCTATTCTGGTATGACACCAACGTTTAGAAAAAGTTTCAAGTTGATTGATTCATTTCTCTGACCTGTTTGCCGCGTACATAATTACAAACAAAAAAAACAAGAAAAAATAAACATGAAAACGAAGCCCATTTTTTCCAGGGTGTGAAATGGAAAGCTTCGCTACGCTCATCTAACTAGGAAAACGCGGGATGCGCGTTGTGAGATGAGCATAGAAGTATGGCAATCTAGAATGAAAAATAACTTGTCAGCTCAATTTACATCTACAAACCTTGACTTACTTCAAACGTTCAAAAACCTCACCTGCAACTTGTTGATATTTACAGTAACCTGCAACCTGTCGCATAAACACTTTGCAAAACCAATTGATCCAAATATTCAATAAAATGTACACGTTTATTGCGTTTTCTCCATTATTTCTCATTCGATTGTTGTAAAAATCTCTGAAAAGGTGTATAATAGTATTTTTCACATTCTGTGAGAATTTGAGAGCTTTTGAAAAATTCTTGTTTTTCAAGTATTTTTCCTCCGGGTTATTCTTATGAGGATTTTCCAAACTTTCCGATTATTTTCCGGAAAAACCTTCCGACCGATTCCTCTGAATAACAATCCCAACCTATTCTGGTATGACACCAACGTTCAGAAAAAGTTTCAAGTTGATTGATCCATTTCTCTGACCTGTATGCCGCGTACATAATTACAAAAAAAAAAAAAAAAAACATAAAAACGAAGCCCATTTTTTTTCAGGGTGTGAAATGGAAAGCTTCGCTACGCTCATCTAATCAATTCATATATATGAATGAAATATAGTTAAATGACTGCAAGAAGTAATATATAAGTAAGCAATTGAAAATTGAAATGAATAATAATAACAGTGTGCTTAGAAAAAAATATTTCATCAATTGTTATAGAGTTACCTGCCAAAGCCGTTATACTTGTATTGGCTAGATATGAAGACGCAAAACACCAGTGTGGTAGTGGTACGGGATAGGGGAGACGGTCGCTCGGAACCTTCATCTATCATGGATACAAGCCTAGCGGGGCGGTAGGCGGATTGCGTGATGAACTTGAACTAAAACTGAGAGGCATGCTATTGAGTTGAGGTTATACGTCAGTACGTCATTGAATTGATAATTCAAGTTATACATTACTATTACTATAATCATCACCTCTTTTCGACTGATCATGAAAGCATTTTCAGAATGTTTTGATGATTTTTCAAATCTATTCTCATTCTATAGGAGAAAATGCCAATTTTAATGATTGAAGTTACGTGACACAAACATCATGAAGACAGAGATGTGATGAAATGAGTTGGTATTGATTCATGACCTTACCAAAGACCTTAATATTCAACTTTGACCTTACCTCCTTGTGGATAAAAATGAATAGTTCAACAAGTTTAAACTTGACATAATTCAGGAAGGATGAGTGACATTGATACTCCTTTTATAACGTACTGAGTTTGTGTTGGATTTACAGGTCGAATGAAGTAACCAATAATCTTTCGTAATTTTCTTGTCCGCTGTTTTCAATTTCATCCTAAATTATATTTTTTCTCACTTACATGACCTGTTTATTTTCCTGCTATCAAAACCAGAAAAACTCGACTCTATTTTTTGATAAAGTCAACTTTCATATTGAAATATGCTGGAACGTTTTTTTTCTGAAAAATATAATTATAGGGTGTGCTTACTACCCTGTATGAATCGAATTTCCTCATGATCAAAAGTCAGAACTCAGAGCCCCTTCAAGTAATCACGGATTCATTTATTCGTATTTTTTTTAATAACATCGAAACTTGATACAAAATCATTGTTCCCCTATTAAGGCTATGGATGAAAGATAGGATGTTTATTTATATTGAGTTTAACGACAAACTCTGATGATAACCAATGTCTATTGGAGTCGGATAAATTAATAATGAGATTAAGGTTACGTAGGCTATGAAAATAATATTGGAAAGGAAGCGATTGTAACTAAATTATGGAAAACATTCCGGCATTTATTTAGTCTATAGGAAGAAACCACGAAATATGTCTGGAAGAATGAACGGTGTCAAGCATCGAACCGAGATCCAAAATGCCCTCATCTCCAGGACACATGAAACAAGCACATTAGCACTAAGCTACATGTGCCGGTACATGCGTTTTTCTAAAATTCCTTTCACTTATCATCATTTCATAATTTCATTTATCATCTACTAACATGTACCCCTAAATAATCAAGCTGTTTGTGGGGTCGTTAAACAAACAAAAATCGATCATTATCGATCTTAAATAAGACGTAAACTCTTTGTTCTCTAGTACATCGGAGATCCTACCAAGATACGTCGCGACGCCGTCCACATGGCTCTGTGCGTCCCGGCGTCTTGTTCCCATGACGACATCCAGGCGTCGCTTAACCGCCATCTCGCGGCGTCTGTAGGAAACAGCACGATGACGTCGACGAGCGTCGTTGTCAATGCTGCCCTCTGCCAGACGAATAGGCAGGAAGATACGATGTTCACCACTGGCACTATTGCCTACCTGTAAGAGTTTCCTTTTTAATAACAGTATGACTACAGTGACTTGATGTTATTTTATTTTATTGAAACAATATTACGTTTGTTTTGTTATATTCTTCTCGAGTTGGTTTCCATATATTTATAATTGTATGTTTGCATTTTTTTATTATCTACACTTGGAAAATCAAGGACATGTGGAATAAGTTCCCAGTATTTACCTGAACGACAATTTCATTTCATTTCATTTATTTATTAATCCATGTTGATCGTTGCATATAAATGTGCGAACAATATATGGTAAGTCATTAAAATACAGCAGTTTAAAAATAATAGCAGAGTGAGTGTTATTTTTTATAAATACCTAACACATACACATTGTCTAATGAATAAAAATTACAATAATAAGATTAGATTATTAGATTATTTATAATAATTAATATTATTAGATTATAAGATATATATTAGATAATTGCCATCGTTATATACACCTCTAATAAATTGCACCTGTTAATCATTTCAATCAGTGAACTCTAATCGATTTTAATTTCAATATTTTCACATGATCAATACTATAGGCCTATATTTATTTTCTAAGAAACACCTGAATTTGACTTCTTCAAACTTGTGGGCCATGGGTAATACAGATGTATAACACTATCAAATTTCCGTGGAACCCTCATTTTAATAAGTCTAAAATTTCAATTTCAGTTTTCTAAAAAAAACTTTTTGTTTTATTTTCATGTTTTTTTTTTTTATTTTACTGTTGTTAATGGAACGAAGTGATAATGCCCAAGAGACTTAGTTCAAAGTTAAAAATATCAACATTCGTGTTTTTTGTTTACTCTTGATACCAATGCTGGTAATGTCCGGATATATATATATATATATATATATATATATATATATATATATATATATATATATATATATATATATATATATATATATATATATAATAGAAACGGTTTCCACTTATAATGTGTTCCGGACTTTCGGAAACTGAAATACTTCAATCTGCGGCGGAAATTTATGGTCACCAACAGCGCAGTCCTGGTGTTGAAGTTCATTGGTTTCAAATAATTAAAATGGGGTGGTGAGATCGCCCTCGTGGTGCCCCGTCCGAACGATCCCACTTTTCATCGATTGCCTAAATTGGGTAACAATGATTCTGTATCAAGTTTCGATGTTATAAAAAAAAAAATGTCATCTTTATGATGTTTAAGACCTTTTAATATATAGATCATGTATACACTTCCTAAATATATTCCCAACAATTGTTTCAGCTCTACGAAATTTTCTCCAATTCATAAATCACCTGTCGTCCCAGCATTGTATCTGTTCCTAGCCTGGGTCTACCTATATTGCATAACCACGCATGAAAAACAATCCTTGAGAATACCAACCAACAACAATCAATTAACTCCGCCAGAATTATGACTTCAATCTCCGCGTCTCCAACAGTATATATTAAAATTCAATTAAGTTTCTAATCACATAGATTCTTTGTTTTCCTAGATGGAAATGTCAGCTAATAGGACCACTTCGTAGGCATCCAAACAGCGCTATAACCTTCGTTTCGTACATCTACTGCCTTTAACGGATCAATCATCCAATTAGTGCAGTTTATCCAGACATAATACATATTACTATACTTTTATGCAAGTAAAAAGAAGGTCATCTGCCAATCATATGATTGGAAAAACATTAATAATAGCCAACAGGTAGTTTCATTGTTTTATCTGGTAATCAGTAACTAAAAATGTTTAGATCTGTTCTTTTAAATCGTCAATGAAAACTAGAAGTGCTCAAGAAATTACATATGATTATCCTATCTCTTCTTGGACATAACTATGTTTAGCAAGAAATCGCATACTACGTCACGATAGGTCAGGAGAGTCTTCCTGCTTTATCTCATGGGCCGTGACAGGCGTTATGAATAAAGAAGAAGCTTTAAAAGCACGTGTTTTAATCGAATCGACAGATTAACGTATTTGCAATGCTATTTTGAGCTCATTGTTGATTTTTTTCAACTTTTTTGGCTGCTATGATATTGAATCTTTTGAATATATCATTTTATCGTTTAAAAAGAAATGAATCTAGAACGCGTAGATGTGGTACATAACATAATCTCGCTGTAATTTGTGAGACGACGCTTTTGAAAGACGCAGTTGCGTTGCTTATCGTAAACTTCGTCATGAAAATTTTGATTTTGTTAAAAAAAATAGATTAACATCGAAACTTGATACAAAATCGTTGTTTCTGAATTGAGATTGAAGATGAAAGGTTACATTCGGAAGGGGAACCACAAAGGCGATGTTACCACCCCAAAGAATAATCCAAATAAGATAATTCATTCAACAAACAATCCCACTCAAGAGCAATGATTTCAGGGATAGTGAAAAATTCAAAACAAATTGAGATCAAATAGAAAAAATAACTAAGCCTTCTTATCATCTTGATCTTTTCAATTTCTTATTCTTGAATTCCTCTCTTTTCACTTCTTCTCAATTATATCTATTCTAATATTGGTAATTCTTGTTCCGATTCTGTTTTTATTTTCCATTCATTTATATTGACTCATTTTCGTCATTTATTATGTATTCATCAATTTCTCCACTCATGCACTCATTTATTTATTTTCATTTGTTATTCTTATCGACACATTTTTCATGAAAAAAAAACCACAATACTACAAATATATATATTTATATATTTTTTTTTTTCTTTTTTTTCTTCTTAATAACATCAAAACTTGATCCAAAAGTATTTTTCCCCAATTAAGGCCATGAATGAAAGATGGGATCTTTTGAACGGGGCACCATAAGGCCAATCTTACCACCCCGAAGAATGATTAAAAATATAAAAAATGAAAAAATGAAATAACTACACATTTATCACATATATTTATGTTTGTTATATTGGTAAACGACCTTCTTTCGTCGATACAAATATACAAATTATAATTTTAATCGTCAAACTGAGCGTATTGTAGACAGACGTGTTTTGTTTGTGTTTGACGGTTTCTTCGGTTCCAGCTCTGTGATTGGTGCGATCGTCTTGATCGTGCTCATCAGTACGGTCTACGACTTCGCCTACTGCAACGAGTCGGACGCGAGGGATGGGGAGAGCTCCTGGAACAACCGTAAGGATAATACTCCAGCTTATATTCGAGGGGTTAGCAACTCGCAAATTTGATGTACACCTGATTTCGGATTTTAAAATTTCAGGTGATTCCAGGGATTTTGGGGATTTTGGGGATTTCAGGGGATTTCGAGGAATTTCAGGGGATTCCAGGAATTTCAGGGGTTTTAAGGGGTTTCAAGGATTTCAAGGGTTTCAAGGGATCTCAAGGATTTCAAAGCATTTCAAGGGATTTCAGATATTTCAAGGAATTTCAACAGGTTTAAAGAGATTTCGAGGGATTTTAAGGGATTTCAAGGGATTCCAAGGATTTCAGGAATTTCAGGAATTTCAGGGATTTCAAGGGTTTTAGAGATTTCAGAGATGTCAGGGATTTCAAGGGGATTTCTCCGCAAGTGTACACCGGATTCGAGGAGTTGTTAACCCCTTGTCTTTTATTACATTATTCATATCTTCGTTTCATTATCCATCTCAATCAGATCACCTCAATGTGTTGTATTCAGCTCTACATTTTTCTCACCAATGAATTATTATAATTTTTCTTGAATTAATGAAGTCCATATTGGATATATTTTACTTTCAGTAGGCCTATATATGATCTGTATTATCAACTATCCTATTTAACTATCCTATAACTTAAACTATAACTTATAAATTGAACTATAACTATCCTATTTAATAAATGTCTATCAAATTGGAGGTCTTTTATTTCATTATTCATTTCAAAATATTCTGGAATGAATAATAAAATGATTGACATCTAGTTTGATAGGTATTCATTAAAAAGGATAGTTATAGTTAAATTTATAAGTTAAATTCATAGGATAGTTAAATATGATAGTTAGTTAAATATAATTTCCTGAAGGTGGTATAAAGTCTTAATTGATACAATTAAGAAATTAATTCAAATATCAATCGAAATTTGACAGCGATAAATTTGAATACGATCAGAAATATCGAACCAATCTGCACTCATCTCTAGTTACTATTATATTCTGTTTATATAATTATCTTCCATGCTAAAAAAATCTTGTCCATCAAAAGTATGCCCTTGCCTCCCTATTCTATTCATGAACGAATATCTTCCCATGTCTCCTCTCGCTCTCTGCATTTCATCTGTGTCTCATATCTTTTCAACCAATCATCCAACAAATACAAACAAGATATTCTGTTTCTTAGCACTCCGTATTCGCCAGAAAAAGTTGCAGGTACGCTCTTGGTGTTAAACTGAAGAACACAGAAGAGGAATACAAATAAAGGGCGTTCAAATTACAACAATGAAATTTATTGAGAACTGTCTCATTGTTGATAGTTTTCTTACTCATTATGCCAACCATATTTTATATAAATGGCGCAATCTGTTATTACTTTCCACTAGCAAAATTTGGTACACCGGTAATATATATGGATTATTTATATAGTAATATAGGCCCACTTATATCCAATATAACAAATACAATAATAATATCAATATTATACAAATATATATCCTTGGCCTTTTTTTGAAGGGCTTGGTGGATTTTTTTTTTTTTTTGTAATTGTGTTTTCCTTTCTGTATATCAGTGTATTTGATCTATGAAAAATAAATATATCATTTTTATCATTCCAGAAAGTAAAAGCGTCGGTTACCTGTTGTGTTTTTCACTGCGAAAGAACTTCCCGGAAATCGCGTTACCTGAGTCGACCAATCACAGCCTCGACTGTATTTACGGCATGCGATTCTTATCGATATGTCTGATCACAGTCGATCATCGAATCGGTGCGTCGATTGCGGGGCCGATACAGAATTATGAGTTCATAGAACGGGTATGTACTACAATTCAAGCGATAAGAAGTCACGTAATCAAATCGAATTCAAACAATAAATAATATAATAACCAAAAGATGAACCAAAATCAAATTGACCTGAAAATTTCTCGGTTGAGTATTCTTGGTCAAGATAATTTCCATGTGTATTGCAAATACTAGGAAAACGCCATATATGCGTTGTTAGACGAGTGGATTAAAATAGTATGTCGATTTTTGTGCCAAACTTCTGCCTACATTCGCCAATTGGGTGACATTCAAGTTATAAATGGGTAAAAACTGCTTCGAGTGGTACCAATTTAGCATATTTCATGTTTTTTTTTCAAAATGGTTGACCCAATCAAGCTGAGAATTTCCAGAAATGTGTATCAAGATGTAGTTCAACTTCACACACAAAATTTCATTTTTTTCGAAAACATATATTTTTTTTCGTCGTGTTATTCTAATGGGTATTTTCGAAATTTCGAAAATTCATAAAAAAAAGTTATCACCCGATAATGCCAAAAAACTATACAGATCTAAGATAGATAAGGAACCATGATGAAAAAAAGTTTGAAGTTGATATCTGTAGCCGTTTGATCTGTGGAGAACCGACAAAAAAAACATGAAGAAAAAAAACGAACACCAATTTTTCTCAGTATGTCAAATTGAATCCTCGCTAAAGCTCGTATAATTATCACTGAATCGCTTATGAAAGTTTCATCTTGTTTGAGTTCAGAGCATTCAATTAATTGCTACAATAATAATATGCTTTCTCCCAATGTGTTGAATTGAAAATTAGTTACTATTGATTATGAAGTATCTTTCATTTTCAACCTGTCATCTCATTTCCTCATCATTTCATTCGTCATTCACCAACGCCAGTAGTTTTTTTTTCATCGGCAAAGTGCGTCGTTGAACCGAAATATAAAAATAAAAATCATGTAATTCATCATTTACCAACGCCAATAGATCTTTTTCATCAGCACAGTGCATCGTTAAACACAAATATAAAGATACCAATTATGTAACTCATCATTTACTAATGTAAATAGATCTTCATATCAGCACAGTGCGTCGTTAAACCCGGATTTAAAAATAAAAATCATCTCATTCATCATTCACCATCGCCAATAGATTTTTTCATTAGTACAGTGCGTCGTTAATCCCAATGTAGTTAAATAAATGGAAAGAGTTGACATAAATGAAACCATCCGAGTGATTGACTTTAATTCTGTCTGTTGTTGTTGCTGTTGTTTGGTAGCAATACAAGAGATTCTACTCAATCATATTCTACCAGGGCGACGTCCTGGTAGACACGTTCTTCGTCATCAGCGGTCTATTGGTGACCTACATCCTATTATTGACCTTGAACAAGAGGAAGGTCAACCCCTTCCTCGCCATCGTTCTGCGCTACATCAGGTAACTACATTTCACAGGGAATACGTATTGATTGGTTACAGCATAAAAAGCAAGTGAAAGTGAAAATAATCTCTCAAATCATTTGTACGCATTTGGATTGACTAAATTACTGAATAATTGATGAATTATACCATTGTATATGTTCATTGGGATGCAATGTTTTGTCAGTTCATGAATTTCTTATTTCGAATAATTATGTAATCACTGACAATATTATAAGAACCATATAAGCTGTATCTAGTTTCTAAATTACATTTGATACAGAAATTTTAAATCAATAAAACAAGACATACTTGTTGTATAAGACCGATTAGTTTTGAGTGATACAAAATTGAAACTTTCGTATTAAAGTATTGAATTTAAAAAAACGGAAGTGAACCTAATAAATAAAATCTGTTGTACACCGCATTTGCATCTCAGACAACTAAGGCACGTTGATTTGAAAACCGTGGTCACATCATGTGTGGTTCGATTTCCGCATAAAGCTTGGATTTTTCTGAAACGTCTTTTCATCTTTCATTAATCAATTGGTTCATTATCGTATTCATTCGTACTCCATTCGTTATCATAGCTCATTCGTACTTTCTCATTCACTCTCTATTCACTCTCTATTCACTCTCTATTCACTCTCTATTCACTCTCAATTCACTCTCTATTCACTCTCTATTCACTCTCTATTCACTCTCTATTCACTCTCTATTCACTCTCTATTCACTCTCTATTCACACTCTATTCACTCTCTATTCACTCTCTATTCACTCATTCATTCATATATCTCTTTGTTGAAGATTCTCACCCAAACTTGAGATTACTAAAAACATGGGATTAAAAATCAACTGAATAAAATATAGATTTTTGAAATGAGAACATTTTTAAATGAATAGTAAAATAACAGAGAGATGAGAAAAAGAATATGATTTGAATAAATCTGGGAATAGTTGTGATCAGAATGAAATAATAATAATGATAACTTGGAAAAAGAAAAAAAAAGGATATCAATACAGCTCATGATGTTTGAATGAGGAAACGAAGAAAAATAGAAATAATCGAATGATAATGGGAAAACAAGAAAAATAGAATAGTACGCAATAAAAATTGAAATCCAGTACTTTCATGGATTCTTTGAACCGTATATATATATATATATATATATATATTACCTTACCGAGATACGTTACTTCTGCAGCCGATAGCGACATAATGCTCGTTCCAATTTCGGCATCCATATTAGACATTTACAAATATGGAATTTGAACAAGGCATTTTATATTATCACTGATATATTATGTCTAGTGAGGCGGAAACTTCCCGGTTTTCGAAGCCGTATGAGACTACTGCTGAGACACAAATATGTGCGCCTCCTTAACTTTGAGTAACGTATCTCGGCAGTATATATCTATGATTAACCACCATAAAAAAGAATAATTCGAGAGTTATACTCATCCTCGAGGCGATAATGGTGTGATAAGAGACGATAGTGTTGACGATCAAGATGTTATCACCGTACTGCCCGATATGAAACAGAGCTGAATCACAACGGTGTCAAATTTGTCAATCTTCTACCACCTGACGTTAGATCAATATCAAATATTTACTCATTTAAATCCCATGTAAAAAGATTTGTGATAGAAAAAAAATAACTTCATTTTTTTTTTAATAACATCGAAACTTGATACAAAATCATTGTTGCCCAATTAAGGCTATGGATGAAAAATAGGATCGTTTGGACGGGGCACCACAAGGGCGATCTCACCACCTTTATTCACGACTATTATAATAAAGGTCGCCTACTGTAATAAGTCCTGTTCTATAACGTCGAGGCATAACTTGTATCACTTGTATAACTGCCAATAGGCTTCTGTCAGGTAACAAATGACAAAAAATAGTTACCATAGCAATACAGCGAACTTATGGACTACCAAATATTCTGATAGGTTAATTTTAACTGATGGACATTTTTGTCCGTCTCTTTCGACAATGAGTGACGTCACTTGACAGAAGCCTATAAACAATTATTGTTATTGCAGACTCACCCCTGTGTACATGGTAGTGGTGTTCTTCTACGTCACGCTGTTGTACCGCATGGGAGACGGACCTCTGTGGGACGCTGTTGTCGGTATAGAGCGTGACGCATGTCAGAAGACCTGGTGGGTCAACATGCTTTACATCAACAACTATGTGCAGGATGAGAACATGGTGAGATTTTTAGAAACTAAGAAAACGCGGGATATGCGTTGTTAGATGAGCTTAGAAGTATGGAAATCTATAATAAAAAATATTCTGTCATCTCAATTCACATCTACTTACCTTGGATTTGGATTACTTCAAACGTTCAAAAACTGAACTGCAACTTGGTGATATTTCTAGAACTGCAACCTGTCGCATATACAATTTGAAAAATTAATTGATCCCAATATTCAATAAAATGTATACTTTTATTGCGTTTTCTTTGTTATTTCTCATCTGATTATTGTGAAAATCACTGATAATATACATGATGGTGTTTTCAATATCCAGTCTAAATTTTGAAGCGTTTGAAATTTTTTCATATTTCAAGTTTTTTCCATCCGGGTTATTTTCACGAGGACTTCCAAACTTTCCGATATTTCCCGGTAAAAAAGTTCGATCAATTTTTTGGAAAAACAATCCCAACCCATTTTGATATAACATCAATATGTGAAAAAAGTTTCGAGTTAATTAGATTGTTTTCCTGACCTGTATGCCGCGTACAAAATTACAAAAAAACAAACATGAATACGAATTTTTTCGCTATATGGGATGGAAATCTTCGCTACGCTCATCTAATAATTGTACAGAAATTAGAGATAACCAAGATTCCCAGCTCAAGATGCATTGAGGGTTGCGTTGGTCTTCCGGTTGGAGATGGTGTCCTTACTTCCTATGCCTCCCATGCTGAAAATATGTTCCAATTCACGGTCCACGTTTAAAGAACTATTGACTGTGCGTAGATAAGTGGTGACAGCTGGAACAAACTTTACTCAATGACGTCGGCTCAGCTAATAACAGCTGTCATCAAGTTAGTATCGAAACTTGATTAAAAATCATTGTTTATCCTCTATTAAGGCTATGGATTAGAGGTAGGATCGTTTGGATGAGGCACCACAAAGACGATCTTACCACCCCATTTTGAACCTTTAAAACCATGATCAACCTTAACACCAGAAATGCGCTGCATGTAACCATAATTTTCTGCCGCAGATAAAAGTATTTCAGTTTCCAAGAGTCTGGAACACATTTATAAGTAAAAACCGTTTCTGTGATACATCCGGACATCACCGGCATTGATACTTAAAGTAAACAAAACACACGAATGTTGATATCTTCCACTTTGAACTAAGTAACTTGGGCAATGTTCACTTCTTTTCATTAACAGCATGTGTAAAATGTATCATTTTACAAAAAGGAAAAAAATAAGTAATAGACGTGAACTGGTATAATTGAGCCTATCTCTCTACCAATTAAAACTCGTGGCTAATTAGTACTTTATCCAAGTACTATAGCATTTGCTTCAAGGACTGTGGGAAACCACAAAACAAATTCAGGATAAATAAAAAAGGGTTTTGTTGATAATTATGACATTAAAATCATGGCATTGTTTGCTTAACGACCTCACTAACCTCTAAGATATTTTTTATTCCAACAGCTAACTTAAGCGATGACCTTACCGAGTGACCCCACCAACAGCCTGGTTATATGGGGGCTTATTGTGTGTTTCCAGTGTATGATCCAGAGCTGGTATCTTCCTTGCGACACCCACTTCTTCATCATAGCCCTATTCGTCGTTTCGATCATGCATAAACACCCCAAGACGGGCTGCAGCATCCTGGCGGTCCTCACAGTCGTCTCCGTCGTCATACCTTTCGTCATCACTTACGTCGGACAGTTGCCGCCACTGCTCTACTTCTACTCGGAGTGAGTATGCGTTCAAAGTGAAAATGCTCGTTTGTAAACATTTTTTCGTTTTTATTTCGGGATAATTATTCATTTTGTATAAATAACATCGAAACTTGATACAAAATCATTGGTCCCCAATTGAGTCGATGAATGAAAAATAGGATCGTTTGAACGGGGTACCACAAGGGCGATCTTATACCACCCCAATATGAGTATACATAATATACCATATGAATATATTATCATTCCTATTTTTCGAAAATAAATAAGATATATTGGATTGACAAATGTTCTTGTTATCTTCAAAAATTATTGACATTTATGTAAATTATTGATGTGGATGTATATTCAAGTGATTTATTTTCAAAACATTGGAGAAAATCATCAATAATATCAATTATTCAGTGTCACTGTTCATCGAACTGTCAGCTCCTGACCCGTTAATTCGCTTCATTGTTTACAAAGCATTCACTGCAAAACATTTTTTTCCCTGAATAAGAAATTGTTTTTGTGCTACGTCAATGCAATTTGTTCAACTAACTTGATTTTATTTTCTGAGTATTCAACGTCACTCACTCTATATAGAACTTATGTAGGCCCACATATCACTTTTTTGATATCTTCTCTAACAATGTAGATAGAGAATAAACTTGAATAACGTAAAAAAATTGTGGTGCAAATGACATTCTTTTTTTAAATTCTTCCATTTGAGTTTACAAACATTATTCGTAAAGTAGATGCGTAGCAGCACTCATGCAGAAATTCTGTTTCCATTCTGTTTGTGTGATTAAACAAATAAGTGTAAAAAGCGACAAAAAATATATATCAAAAACATTTATCAAATTGTATGACAGTCAGCAAATGCAAATCAATCTATCCAATCGAATCTTCAAATTTTCAATAAAAACTAATTGCTCGAGAAATTATTGAAAGAATCCTGTATCTCGACAAGATATCAGTTTTTACTTAAAGTCGCATAAAAGGTCATGATGGATTATAGGTCAGTAGCTATTTTTTTTTATATTGGGTTTTAACGACGCACTGTAATGATGACTGAGATCTATTGGCGTCGGATGAATGATTAATGAGATGATGGGATGATGAGATGAAGGTTTTATAGGTAGGGTAATGGGAAGGATAGTGGGAAGGAAGCGGTCGTGGCCTATATTGTGGGAACCATCCCGGCATCAGTGTAGACTACAGAGGGAAACCACGATAAAACCCTGTAAAGATGGACGGTGGCGGGGATCGAACCGGGTCCGATATGTCCCTTCACCTCCCGGGTCACACTAAGCAAGTGCGCTAACCACTCAGCTACTGTGCCGGTAGGTCAGTAGTGAATCCCTGCTCAATCTTATATGGACCGTTTCATTCGTTATTAATACATGAAGATCCTCAACTCAACGCACAATTTTCAATCTAATCAACAGATTTTGAAAGATTTGCTTCTTCAAAATGTCTTTTTTCTGTCATTTTTCAATTTTTGAAGATTTTTCGCTTCCATAGTATCAAATATGATGAGGAAACCATCCGTTTTCAAAAGATTTAAACCAAATCTGGAATTCATTGTTATTGTTTTTGAAGTTTGTTTGTTCACATCTTCATCTCAGATGAATTCTATTGTAATTCAAGTAAAATATACCTAATTGTGTGTTGTTTAGCTTCCTCATATCACCGAGAACTCACGAGCTGTTCCGAATCATGTACACGAAGTCTCACAACAGGGCGAGTCCCTACTTCGTTGGCATGGCAACCGGCTACTTCTTGTACAGGACGAGACATCTCAAGAAGAACTACACGGTAAGTTGATTGTTAGAAATAATTATAAGACTGAGACGAGTTGTCAAGTGGCTAGCACACCAAACCGTCATTCAGGAAACCAGGATTCGATTTCTTCCGTGGTCGACCATACAGGTTTTTTTATAGTTTTCCCTTTGTTAATTAGGTTGATATGGGAAGGTTTCTTAGAATGAGGCTACAAACGACTCCTTCCCACTATCTAAAAACACCTACTAGAATAACATCTCATCATCTCGTCATATCATTCACCGACGCCAATAGATCGCAGTTATCAGTACAGTGCGTCGTTGAACCAGAAATAAATAAGAAATGTTCTCTTTGTCCTTGACCTGGCACAACAGTGGAGGACCTCAGTGGTAATGCTCGCGGCTGTGATTCTGTGCCTCGGCTCGCTTCTGCCCGCCTCGGTGTTCTACGACTACACGTGGGACTACAACGTGACGCAAGCCGCGCTGTTTGCCGGCCTGCATCGCTTCACTTGGGCCGTGGGCATCTGCCTCTTCATGCTCAGCATCATCTTCAGCAAGACTTGTGAGGACGAGAGATAACATATATTTATTGGATGAGCGAAGCGAAGACTCATTTTCACCATACTAAAAAAAAAATGCTTTTTTTTTCTTTTCGTTTTTTTTTGTTCGCGCTCCACAGGTCAAACAAAAATTCAAAATCAAATTAAACTTGGCATACACAAGTTTCCTTATCTAATTCGATACTGAATAGTTTTGAGGCGCAATCGGTCCAACCCTTTTTGAGAAAACGCATTTCAAAGTTTTCGAAGATCCCAAGTATAACCCAGAGGAAAAAATTCGTTGAAAATATTTCCTCCGGAAGAAAATTATCAGGGAATTTTAATAGAATAAGAATACACATTATTCCGAGCTTTCACTCAAATCGGATCATCTGTTTTTATGTAAAAAAAATATAATGTAATTTTTGTAAATCACTCAAAGCTATCAAGATACCGATTAAATTCAAGCAATAGGTATCACCAAACGATTGAAACAAAGCCTTCTTCATCATAGTAGAAATTAATCAGGAAATAGGATGGCAGTGACGTAATTGTTTGGATCTCAATGTGGATATATAATTAATAACCAATCAAAAAATAAGTTGATATGTTCCAGCTCATCCATCAACGCGGAAACACATAACGCGTTGCCTAGTTATATATATTAGGCAAATGCAGCATATGCGTTGTAAGAGGAGCGAGATATTAGGGTCATTAAAGTAGTTCTATCTTCGTCACTTTATCGACTCTGGTATTCTACACACCTTGATGCATATGAAAAGTACTTCTTTACTGGGCAAATATCGAATCTAGAACTTAGTGAATCTCACCTATATAATTCTGCTATTTTTTCTATCCTTTTGATGAATAAAAACAGTTCATTAAATTATTTTCAATAGATCGATAGGTTCAAATTGCACACAAATTGGTCCGAATTGCCATGGTGTGTATCATTCGTGTGTTCACATTCAGGAAAAAATCTAATTCTTTTGGAGAGATTTTATCTTTCAAATTTTCTTGCCCGGTCTAAACTTATGGGGTTTTTAGAAACTTTGAGATGCTTCTCAAAACTGGTTCAACCGATTCCACCCCAAAACTATACAATTCTGAGTTGAATAAGTTAGGGTGTACAAAGAAATTTGTATGTCGATCAGTCAAACCCTGCAAAAACAAACAAAAAAACAAAAAAACGAAAAACACACAGACAAAGCTCCATAAGAGACGGATGTAGGTCTTCGCACTCGCTCATCTAATTAAATATCCTATATATTTATTATATATGTATATATTTCATAGATATGTATTACTGAGATACGTTACTCAACGTTGAGAAGGCGTACATATTTGTGTCTCGGCAGTAGCTTCACACCGCTTTGCAAACCGGGAAGTTTCGACATAATATGTTGGTGATCCTATTGACCGCTTTGCTAAGATTCTATTGGCTGTTATATATAGCTGTTGAAATATGTTTCCAGTATTCACTTCATTGAAAAATGAAGATTGCGAGTGGATAAAAACTTCATCATAATTACCTCAAGTCATTATTCAGTAATTCCGGAAACCCGGCACCTCCACCAAATTCAAAATGTAATTATTCAAACGTATTCACATTCACTTTCCGTCTTTTGTTTAACCAAATTCAACAAATAAATGCATTCCATATTCATTCTACACTCATAATAGGGACTAAATTATTCATCAAGGATTTTCACGATTTATAAACATTTCTTGTGATTTTCAAAATGGTTCTCAATACTCGTATAGAAAGAAAATTGGAAAAACACGAGTCAAGATAAGTGATCATCTGCATTGTAAAACATCTCGGAATGGAATCAAAGAGTTTTTTTTTCAGCTGTCCAAACCAATCAACTTTTATTATTACTATTATTTCGTCTTTATTGGCAACAGGGCAAGCCCCACCATTGTATTATGATGAAAAACAAACAAAGTATACATAAACATGAAGCACTAAAATAACAAACACAAAATGAACACAAGAGAAAGAGACAGGTGCGGCTTGCGTCTTGACAAACATTAAATTTGTCAAAGAAATTCTTGAAATTGTTTGAAGATATATGGAAAATGTCGATATTAAAACCTAAAAAACATATCATTTCATTATACATCGACTGTTAACAACCCTTTTTGGTATTGCATCGTATACAACAGGTATCAGACGAACAGGAATCAGTCTTCTGGTTCTCAGTATTAACGGATGTGATTGTTGTTCTGTTGGCAGCTGTGATCCGGTGCGTGTTATCGATGACGCCAATGATCTCTCTGAGCAAGCTCGTATACAGCCAGTATCTTGTGCACATGGCCATCCAGACCGTGCATGCGGCCAGTGTCAGGTCGCCTCAGCACATCAGCGTCAACAACATAGTGAGTCATCCATTCACACTGCACACACACACACACACACACACACACACACACACATATATATATATATATATATATATATATATATATATATATATATATATATATATATATATATATATATATATATACATATATATATATATATATATATATATATATATATATATATATATATATATATATATATGTATATATATATATATATATATATATATATATATATATATATATATATATATGTCACATATATATATATATATATATATATATATATATATATATATATATATATATATATATATATGTCACATATATGTATATATATATATATATATATATATATATATATATATATATATATATATACATATATATATATATATATATATATATATATATATATATATATATATATATATATATATGTCACATATATATATATATATATATATATATATATATATATATATATATATATATATATATATATACATATATATATATATATATATATATATATATATATATATATATATATATATATATCATATATATATATATATATATATATATATATTTATATATATATATATATATATATATATATATATGAACATTTTCGTCAAATCATAAAAATGTGACCATTCTGGGACTTGAACCGAGGACCTCTTGGTTTGTACCCAAAGCTCTGACCAACTGAGCTAAATGTCACTCAGTGGTGTAGTTTTTGACCACACTCTTTAATTGATGAGCGTAGCGAAGTCTCCATCCCACTCTTATGGGGCTCTGTCTGTGTGTGTGTTTTTTTTTCTTCGTTTTTTTTTGTTTTTTTTGTAAGCACTCCACAGGTCGCAAGGGTTGACTGATCAACATGAAACTTTTTTTGTACACGCAAACTTGTCCAACTTAGAACTGTATAGTTTTTGGAATGAATCGGTTCGACGGATTTTGAGAAAAATTATCTCAAAGTTTCTAAAAACCCCATAAGATTTGGCTGAGCGGAAAATGTTGAAAAATAAAATCTCTCCAAATGGGATGAAATTTTCTCTAAATGTGTATACATGGATTTTACACATTTTCACGATTTTGTATGCAATTCCAATCAGCCGTTTTGAAGAAAAAAATAAAATGGCTGATAATATTCATCAAATATATTATAAAAATTGTGACAGAATTAAGTTGTCGAGATTCACTGCTTTCTAGATTCAAGAGTTGACCAACAATGAAGTATTTTTTATATGCGTCAAGGTGTGTAGAATACCAGAGTCAATGAAGTGACAAGAGTAGAACTACTTCAACAACTTTCATAGCTTATTCAGATATCAAGGTGTGTAGAATATCAGAGTCGATAAAGTAGCAAGGGTAAAACTACTTCAAGGACTTTCATACCTTATTCAGATATCTCGCTCATCTTACAACGCATATTTCGCGTTTTCCTAGTAATAATAATACGAATGATGACGCTGTATGTTTGTGTGTGACGCAGGCAAGTAGCGCATTAGCGGACATCGTTTGGTCGCTGTTAATATCGCTGTGTCTCTACGTCACGGTGGAGGCGCCGATCCGGCTGATATTCAAGAGGATCATGGAGAGTGAAAAGTAAGTGCTGCATGACGCCGATAGAGCTAATAACTCCATTAAGGTATGTTTTAAGAAAGTACCAAACTAAGGAAAGGTTTAAGGAAGTACTAAACTGAAAATCAACTGACATGAATTCCTATTTCACGAGCAAATTATACAGAAGTTAAAGTGAGAGGTTGATTCCTTTCCTTTGGAAATGTCATTCAACACTAACCTTACCCACCTAACCTCATCCATCACTGGAGTATTTATTAACATTTGATGCGTGGTAACAATGTGTGGAGTCTAGAAGCCAAAACTTTCAATTTCACTTCTGTATAGTTTGCTCAAGAAATAGAAGTTTCGGTCAGTTGATTTTTGGGTCAGTTGTTTTTTAGGCCAATTGGTTTATTTACAGTTGGTTTTTAATACAGTTGATCGTTTTTTTAGGTCAGTTTGTTTTCAGGCCAGTTGGTTTATAATACGGTTGGTCATTTTTTAGGTCAGTGTATTTTTAGCATAGTTTATTTTCAGTACAGTTGACCAACCTATATTTGGGAGAAGCTTGAGGAATTGTTTTCCGATTATTTTGATATTTGATATTTTTTATTTCGTCCCGTGGACCAGTACATAGTACATAGTATAGGATAATGATAGACAATAATAGATAATGATAGTTTAATTGTAATAAAGTTAAAATAATGATTAGGTGAAATAAAATAAGCACAAGTAAAATTTCGAGTGGGATTAAAATGGAAGGAAATTATGGTTGAGGTATTCAGAGAGGCTGTAAAAAGGATGTTGGGTTAGGAAGGACTTGAGATTATTATCAAAGGAGGGGCGGGTGGTTGAATTTGTGATGAAGGGAGGAAGTTTGTTGTAGATCAAGGTGCAGATATAATGGGGGCTATTAGTGAAGGATGAGAGAGAGTGTGCTGGAAGTCTTATGCTGTTTCTATTTCTGGTGGAATGATGATGCACGGAACTGTTGAGAGGGAATTGGTTGGGGTGGGTGCGGACGAAGGTGGAAGCGATCTGTATGAGTGTGCAAGGAAGGGTGAGGATACGAAGTTTTGTGAAGTGGGGTTTTGCCGATTTGCGGCGGGACACTCCTGCTAAGATGCGGATGGCTTGTTTTTGAAGGATGAAGATGCGTTTAGAAGAAGCTGAGTTGCCCCAGAAGAGGAGGCCGTGTGACAGGTGAGAGTGCAGGTGGGCGTGATAGACAAGGAGAAGGGAGTTGGGGTTGACGATAGGCTTTAGGCGTCTGAGAAGGTAGCAGGAGCTTTGAATTTTAGTGAAAGTGTGTTGAATGTGAGTGGCCCAATCTAAAGTGGGGGTGATATAAATGCCTAGAAATTTTGTGGCAGGAATACTGGGAATTGTGTGACTATTGATTTTGATTAGGGGTGAAATAGATGGGGGATTAGATTTGAGATGAAAATGAATGAAGGCAGTTTTAGAGGGTTGCAAAGCTAGTTTATTGTTGGAACAATAGGAGGCCATAGCATTTGCTTGTTGATTGGCAGAAGATATGAGGGAGGAGAAGGCTAGGGTTTTGGAAGAGGTAAGGAGATGATTGGTATCATCGGCGTATTGGAAGAGGTTGCCGAGTGAAAGATGATCGGGAAGGTCATTGATATAAAGGAGGAAGAGAAGTGGGGCGAGCACGGACCCTTGAGGCACTCCGCAGCGCACAGATTTGGCTGAGGATAGGAATGGGGAGTGGGTAGTGGGGGAGGTGGGGGTAAGGGATACTTGTTGAGTGCGGTTGGATAGGAAGGAAGAGATCCAATCGTTTGCGCTATCCTGGATACCGTAAAGTTTGAGTTTGAGCAGAAGGAGTTGATGGTCAATGGTATCGAAGGCTTTCGACAGGTCATAGAAGATGCCTAATGAGTGGTTGCCTTTATCAAGTTGAGTGTGAAGTGTGGTTAGGAATTGGAATATGGCTGTGGTAGTGGATTTGCCTTTCCTAAAGCCGTGTTGGCAGTCGGCGAGCAAGGAATGATCAGAGAGGTAGGAGGTGATGCGGGATAGAACAATTTTCTCGAAGATTTTTGAGAAAGAGGAGAGAAGTGAAATAGGGCGATAATTGTTGACGTCGGTTTTATTACCTTTTTTGTGAATGGGGATTACCTTAGATTGTTTCAGTTGAGAGGGAAAGGTGCCAGAGGTAAGTGAGTGATTGATGACAGTTGAGAGAGGGAGAGCAATGAGGTCTATGGATTTAAAAAGAATTGTGCCTGGAATGCCGTCAGTTCCACTAGAAGATTTATATCGGAGAGATGTGGCTGCTTGGATAATTTCGAGAGGGCATGTTGGGGTGAGAAATAGTGGTGGTGGGGAGAAGGGGGATGAAGTGATAGCCTGGTTCAGGCGGTTTGGAGGAAGCGGAGGGGCGACATTTCCAGCACTTATGAAGAAGCTGTTGAAATGTTCGGCTATTTGAGGGGATTCAGAGGTTATTTGACCATTGATGTTCAGGGAGATGGTTGTTGGTGGTTTAGGGGGTGACGAAAGAGTATTGATAATATTCCATGCAGTTTTGCACTTGTTGTTGGAAGAGAGGATGATGTTGTCAAAGTGGCTGCGCTTGGTGGAGCGAATGTTTTTAGCATGAGATTTCTTAAGGGAATTATATTGCTGCTTTAGAAGTGGGTTAGGGTCCAATCTTAGAGTGGAGTGAAGCAGCCTGAGCTCAGTGCCCATTTTTCTGATTTCGTGTGTGATCCACCTCTTGGTGTGAGAATGATGGGGACTTGTCTTTTTAAGTTTGAGGGGGAATGCTCGATTAAAAATAAAGTAAAAGGTATCAAAGAAGAGAGAATAGATGTTGTCCGTGGAGGTGGAAGTCGACAGGTGTAGCCAGTGCTGCTGAGCCAGTAGGGAGCGGAAATGAATCAAGTTGGAGTCTGAGAAGGTGCGTTTGAAGACATCAGGGGACTTGAGGGTGACCTTTGGGGAAGGTGCCAGGTTGGAGAGAGGGATAGAGAGGGTTAGGGCAAGATGGTCAGAGAGTCCACTATCGAAAGTAGATGCTACGAAAGAAGTTGGTTGCAGGGTAGTGAATATATTATCAATGAGAGTAGACGAGTGTGGGGTGACGCGAGTTGGGGTGGTAATGGTTTCAAATAAGTAGAAAGAGTGAAGGGTGTCTAGGAATTTGATGGAGTTTTGAGTGGGAACCAGGATATCAATGTTGAAATCTCCACACACGAGGAGTTCGGAGCGAGGAAACTGTTTGGTGACTTGGATGAGGACTTGTTCAAGAAGTTCAAGGAATTTAGAGATATCTGCTGAGGGTGAGCGGTAGATGGAGAGGGTGATTATGGAAGAGGTAGATGAGCGGGTCCAAAGGACTCCTGTGCATTCGAAGACTTTATCGATGCAGGCAGAGTGGAGAAAAGGTATGGGAGTTACGTTACAGTGAAGTTTGGAAAAGATGGCAACACCACCGTAGGAAGAGGAGGTACGATAATATATGCTACTGCTGCAGTAGTTTGGGATGATGAAGGAGGTCATGGAAGGGTTAAGCCAGTGCTCAGAAAGGCAGAGGAGGTCAGGAGTGAGTTCAGATGTGAGTATTTCAAGTTCTTCTATTTTGTTTCGAGCTGACTGGATGTTAATTGCTATCACTGAGTGTGAGACTATGGAGGTGGTAGTTAAAGAGGGGTCAACTAGGTTGTTGGAGGGGTGTGTTTGTACAAGGGAAAATTTGTCTGTTTGAGTAGGTGGCTTGAGTGGGATCTTGGAGAAAACGATCTCTGGGATTTTTTTAAGATTATTCTTATCAATGTTTACCGGATTCAGTAAGTTTTTTAGTGGGATGAGCTTGGTAGTACAATCATGATCACTGTGATCTTGTTCAGGTGTGTTTGAGATGCTCGCTGTCGTGTTGCTCGTTACCGATGATGTAGCTGCACTGGACCAGTATGAAAATGGTGTTCTTGGATACTCAAGGGGTTATCTGGCAGGGTCATCTGGCAAGTTGAATAATTGGAACGAGATGCTGAGTTGAAGTTGGTTGAGCGCACTCGTGTGTTGGTTCCATATTCTTCAGCTTGCTTAAGAAACTCCAAAAGATGGGGAAACTCATGTTGTATTGTGGGCTTGGAGCACGTATTTAAGTAATTGTTGTTGTTAGTGACTTGAGGTTTTAATAACGTTGGTTTTACAATAATTAGGCTCATCAGTGGTGGAATTGACTTGGCGATAGGACAAGTTGATCTTGTTAGTGGGTGAGTATGTTTTTCTGCAATATACATGGTAGAGCCTCTTCGATTCACACACTTTAAGATTTTCTTACATAACGCATTCTTTCCTTTGTAGTTGAGATGAAGTCCATGTCTGGTGTAATGAGATCGGGGTAGGTCAGATGTGCTTAAAACTGTAATTGAAGGGAACTTATTTGTCAGTTTGTGGATCATATCATTGATTGCAACTATTTTGTGATTCAACAATGGTTGGTCATATCTATATGGAATGTCAATTAATATGATTTTTGTATCAGGGTTTCGTTTAGATACATTTGAAATTGTATTAATAGCATCCGCAATGGACGATTGATCATTCTTGTCACCGTCCACTTGTATGTTGTTTGAACCACCAGCAATAACTATGTAGTCCGGTACTGGCCAAGATTTTTTGCTCACTTTCAAGTTTAGTTCAATATCATGAAGAATATCTGTCAATTGCGCATTGGGCTTCATGAAGCTTCTTATAATTGATGTGGGTAACATATCTTCAAGTATATCTCTGCACTTCCTGATATGGCTATCACCAAGAAGCAGGAGGTGTTTCTTGATAGACGCCGAATTGTGTTCAGTTTTCCTGAAAGTCTCCGATTTGTGTTCAGTTCTCCTCAAAGTCTCAATCATTGCCTCAACCTCTTTAGCTCGGTTGAACCATTCTTCTCTCTCGATGAGGGCATTTTTTTTCTCCCAAACACTTTTAGCCAGAGCCTCGGTTAGCTGACAAACAGTGAGATGCTCCCTGTTCAAACCTCTCTTATATTTGGAATTAATATCTGTCAGGATGTCAATTTTTTCCAGGAATTCTATTTTGCATTTTCCACAGTCATGTCTATCATAAACCTCAATTTGATCATCTATATTCAATTGGTTCATACTTATAAGTTCGTCATTAGCTTCATCCAGGAACTTGTTCTTACTATTGATGACTGTATCTTCAAGTTCCTTAATGTTGATTTCCAATTGTTTAATCTTGGTTTCAAGAAGAGAAACATATTTCTTACCCACATGAGTGACATATTCAGGGCTAGCTTTATTATATTTTACATTCTTCCCTCTTTTTTTGCATATATGTCGAGGTCTGCGAATAGTTATAGTTGGGTCATCTATTACTAGAGGGGATATGTTATTCTTACTTGTGCTAGTCTTGGCAATAGTTGGATGAGAACGAGACATATGAAGAGTCAACCCTCTGGGCATGAATATACCATCACAGTGAAGGCATTTAGCTGTTCTAACTCGTTTATTGAAGTCTCCTACCTGAGTAGTTTGAAAAACCAATGTCTTGTCATGTGACACATGGTTTTGAAGACTTTGGATACCAGTACTTCCATTTCTCGTGTTTATATTGCATAACTGTGAGGTGGTCGGCGTAGGTATGGGGTGTGCGGGATCCAGGGATTCTGAGGTGGGTTGATTCCGTTTTTTGCCTTGTAGCCATTGATTGCAGAAATCAGGGATACTTATTTTCTTCTTAAGAAGAGTTGATTTTTATTCGTCAGGATCTAGTCTTGGCTCAAAACTGTCACAGTGAAAAATATGCGAATACGTAAGTTATGTTCTTAGCAACGAAATGCTAAAATAAACAAATCGTTATTGAAAAAATTCAATCAAAATATTCAATCACCAAAACACGTTTTATGAAGCTGAATCAGTTGTAAAAATTGTCCTTATCTACTCACGTATAGAGAAGAAATTTCCCTTTCAGTAAATACTCTTCTTGTTCAAAAATTCACAGTATTACTATCAATATTGAATAAAATTACTTTCGTGACATTTCAGTTGATTCTTTCTTCTCAATTCCACGGCCTTCATAGTTATTCGATCAAAGTTGAGACGTCCCCATCCTCTATAAGAACAAATGTTCCCGTCAGGTGGATTTCACATAGTTATGTTAATGCACATAAAACTTCAACAGTTATTATTATACAGCAATAATAATTATCAAGTCCGATAGTCGGTTGGTTTGGATTAGTTATGAATATCAGATTCAAAATGGCTTCAAAAATACCTTTATTAACTTTAACTTGTGAATAACTTTAAAAATTACATTTGAATTCATACGAAATTTAGTATCAACTGGATATTAAGTGCAGAGGAAGTTATAAGAACTGATGTGATAACATATATCACAAAATAAATTGTAAATATGAAACTCAAAATGGATGAGTTCAAAATATGTATTCGTTTCTGTAATGAAGCAATTTTGTTTCTAATCGATGTCATATTGAGTATGACCGGGAGTGGCTGAGTGGTTGATACACCAAACCGTCATTCAGGAGACCGGGGTTCGATTCCCGCCATGATCGAACCTCCTGACAGGATTTTTCCGTGGTTTCCATCTGTCATTCATGTCAATACTGGGATGGTTCCTTAACAACAAGCCACGACTGACTCCTTTCCACTATCCAAAATCACATAATAAAATAACCTTTCATCTCATCACATAATCTCATTCATCATTCACCGACGCCAATAAATCATGATCATCAGTATAGTGCGTCGTTAAACCCAATATAAATAGGAACAAATGAAAAATCCAGTATTACATATTTTTTATCTGTTTGTATTTCATAATTTATTCAAGTTTTGAAGAGTCAACTATGTTATGGAAGGTCATACACAACTATTTGATGTAGATGCTGAATATTACTTTTCACAACTTGAAATTGTTCCAATATGTAGTTTTATAGATATGTATATATATATTTATATATATATATATATATATATATATATATATATATATATATATATATATATATATATATATTCACACCGGCACAGTAGCTGAGTGGTTAGCTCACTTGCTTCGTGTGATCCGGGAGGTGAAGGGACATATCGGACCCGGTTCGATCCCCACCACCGTCCATCTTTACAGGGGTTTTTCGTGGTTTCCCTCTGTAGTCTAGGATAATGCCGGGATGGTTCCCACAATATAGGCCACGACCGCTTCCTTCCCACTATCCTTCCCACTACCCATGAAAACCTTCATCTCACCATCTCATCATCTCATTAATCATTCATCCGACGCCAATAGATCTTAGTAATCATTACAGTGCGTCGTTAAAACACAATATAAAAAAAATATATATATATATTCATTTGAATGGTTTTGTACAATATTATAAAGTGTTTTACGCTCATAAAATGACCACAAAGCCGGAAACTGGCTTAATCACGTACATAATATCAACAGGACTTCTTTTGGGGGCAAGGGTAGCTATTTCCACATTTTGTAATAATTTTTAACCGATTCACGGAACAGTCTTCACAACCTCACTCAAATCTTCTCATATTCTCCATGACCAACTCTTCAACGCTTCTCCAATCAACATTAAAGTTAAATTTGAAGAAATTGAAAGGTTCAAAATAAGTCTTCGTTCATGCATTGAAGCAATTTTTTTTTTTTCAGTTTTTCAAGATTTTTTCATTTGTCAATTCAAGATTATACAGAAAAGTTCACAATATTCCACAAAGCCTGTGAACAGGCTTATCTCTGGTTTGCATTATAATTATAACACATGAAAAACATAACTGATACAAAATAATTACTGGTATAGTGATGGCGTATTTAGTTTTGTGAATCATACGAGTTCCAATGATAGTATAATGTGCCAATATATCATAGATAGATAGATAGATATAAGTTTATTATTTCATAGTGATACATACATAATACATACACTCACCCTTAAGTATACAAGATGTGTTGTTACGGGTATAAGAAATTGGTCGGTAAAAAAAAAATAATAATAATATTTTTTTTTTTTTCAAATAATAATAAAGAATTGAGAAGATTTTTCATTTCACAAAATATATACTGATTATATATGATGATAATAATAATAATAATAATGAAACGAATATGAACATGTCAAATATTGTGAATAGGAGATTAATTATAATTAGGTAATTGAACAAAAGGTGAATTGACAATACTTGGCATCACAGAATATTGAGTATTGTGTGTGATTTTCTTGCTTACAGGAAAGAGAAAGACGTGCACGAACCAGAAGACTTGAGTCACGAATTCAAATACACTCAAAAAATATGTATCGGTGTATGAAATTAATTCTATCCTAATATATCATCTCAGTGTCATAATTATAGTGGTTCATATATAATACGTTGTAGTTATTATTATTTTAATATATTATTGATTTCATCGAAATCTTTCTGCTCAAAAACAATGGAATGCTTTTTAAATTATTGCAATCTGTTTACTTATTGACAGATATCAATACGTTTTTATTTGTCATATTATAATAACATATTACTTTCATAAAGTGTGAATTATTATTCGATAAATATAATAAAACTTGTAAATAAATAAACTTATATTATACCAAATAGCAATGTGTTTTTATTTCGATTGATTAAATTGGTCATAAAATTGTACAAACATATTAATAATGTCTTTATTGGCCCCATTGCTATGAATAAAATACGAATACAAAAAAAATACAATACGATATTAGATAATAGATTCACAAAATGGGGTTGAATTATTTATTTATTCATTTATTCATTTATTTATAAAATTTTCGTCCACAGGACTGGTACATAGAATGTATATACGTACAGTATATGGACAGTCAATAACAGATAATACAATATAAAACACGAAACCCATCATATAGACGTCATAAATGTAAATGATATCTAGATGGTAATAATAATAACATATAATAAAATGAGCCGAGGATGAAAAAATGTTATTGAATTGGTCATTACACCGTATTTCCTAGCAGACAACATAATATGAACATGTCATTACGACCTCTCATTAACCTCACTTCACAGACATTTATGTTCACATGCTGTTCTAAATCCATCAATATCATAGATGCATTTTTTGACAATAAACATTTTCAGTCTTGAATCAAAAGTTACTTCATTATCTATATCTTTTAAATTTTAAATTTCAAATTTTAAATTTTAAATTTCAAATTTTAAATTTTAAATTTCAAATTTTAAATTTTAAATTTTAAATTTATCTTCTATATTTTTAAGATTAGCTAGTACAAGATTGCAGTTGAACTGAAATTAAATTAGATAAGGAATACAGGCAATAAAAATACAATTGGACAGACAATCCTGCCAAGTCTTCATGCGTATTGAATCTATCTACTTGTGCTATTGCACACTGACCATATGTATATGAATCTTTATTTATTTCTGCCCATGTACATCGGGTTGCCTATCGACATAAAATAACAAACAATTTAAAATTCAGAAAGGATAATAGGAACAAAAAAATACAATTTTGAAGATGAAGTTGATTTAAGAATGAAATATTGGAGCTAATTTTGACTGTATAAATGATTTCTGAGAATGATGATTGAATCGCGTAAAACGCTCACTACAATGAATAGAATGGAATGATAGGATGGTTCTTCAATTCCTTGATGTCTCCAGCTTTTCGAACGCTTATTGGTAGATTCTCATAGATTTTCATGCCTTTGTGTAATATTGTATCTCTGCTTATTCTCTACTTTCGAATGTATAATGTTTTGTGGTCATTTCTGGTTTTATATGCATTCAATATAATATATTCTTCTGATTATGCACCTTAATTTATTTATTTTGAATAGCTGAATCTCCTCCTGAAAAATGTGTACATTTGGCCCAATCATTGTGCAGCCCAATCACGATTGAACTTGGTCAACTCAGGACATCACAAATTGTTTGTCATTATGACATTTCTCGCGTAGCTTTTATTCAGCTTTCATAGCATTTATAGATTTGATAATATTATATTCGTCAGTCATTTCTCATGCTACTATACATTCTTCTTGCATGTGTCAAAAAACTCATTCTCACAGTAATAACAGTTGAAGATTAAGAATTTCTTCAATTCGACTCTGAAAAGAATTGAGGAGTCAATACATAAAATATAAATCACTCAATATTTTTCTTTTTTTCTTTTCACTTCAACTACTTTATTACTTTTAATATTTGAAAAATACGTCCGAATTTGAATTGTACTCATAATTCACTATTTTAACACACAGTTAAGCCTTTTTTAGAAGGGCTTTTTGGATGTTTTTTTGTTGTAATTGTATTTTTGTTTCTGTATCAGTGTATGTGACCAATTAAAAAAAAAATATATATATATATATATATATATATATATATATATATATATATATATATATATATATATATATATATATATATATACATTTATATATATATATATATATATTTATATATATATATATATATATATATATATATATATATATATATATATATATATATATATATGTATATATATATATATATATATATATATATATATATAGTCAGGAAGCATGTAATCAAATGTATTACCCTTGAAAGTACAGTCCTGACGATATAACGTTGTTCTGGGGTATGCATTAGAGACAAGATGAAAACGACCAATGATTTTACTTCAATATTGCTTCATATTATAGCTTCATATCATTGTTACGTTTGTGAGTTCATCACAAGAATTTGACCTTCACCCCTTCCCTCTCTAGACGAGTCGCAACTAGCAAGGGTAGTTGGAATACGTCATGGTACTGAGACGTAGTGTGGCGAGGGTTTGTGAGTTAGTTTAGTTTGTATATTTAGTTTAACTCGAGACAGCTAGTTCACGTGGTTTAATCGCGAGATACTTTGAGTTTGGGTGTTGATGTTTTGTTATTCTTTAAAACAGTAAACTCTGTGGAATTTTCGTTGTTTTGTCCGCAGTTCGATTTATTTCTTAATTTATTTTCATTTCGTGTGAAAGCAACGTGGCGCCGTGTCGGTTCCGTTATTATTTTATATTGTGTGATTTAATTTGGTACCGTCAAGATCTAGTCCCTGCACCCCCCCCCCCTCCCTCCCTCTCTCAGCCTACCGAAGTGAAGAGCTGGGCCGAACAAAGCAGAGTGGGGTAAGTCATGGCAACATATAATAATATTTTTTTTTCTTCAAGGCGTTTCATTGACATGTTATATTAGTACATTAAAATAATAGCGTAGACCCACAAAGTCACATAAGATTTGACTTGTCTGTGGGTCTACACACTGTTGACATATTACATATATCATGGCCATTTAAAATAAACATCTGGAAAGCTACGCGAAATGAGAATAAAAACAGTTGAATGACAATAATAATAATAATGATAATTCGCATGCGGCAGCGATATAGCATCGAAAATGTTCATGTAAGGCCAACTTTTTGGTGAATGTCAATAAACATTTCATCCCTTAAACAGCACTAACAACACTTGTACAACAACAATTAACTGTTAGTTAGAGCTAATTCAATGATGGTTATTTCATTCCTTCAAACGGGTGAGAGGGATACTCATACTGAAGGGATGAGTCTAGGTATAATCAAATTGTCACAAATGTGGCTCAGTCAAATATCGCACTGCGGTAGAAACTTGAGTCAGATCGGGCGTGGGTTCGAGGCCCGTACAAGGCATAGGTTTCTGTAAACATCCTTTCACTTATCATCACTTCATGGTTTCATTATCACCTGCTAGATTGTATCTCCGCACAACCTAGCTGTTGGTGGGGTCGTTGAGCAACTTTAATTTTTTTTTAATAACATCGAAACTTGATACAAAATCATTGTTCCCCAATTAGGACTATGGATTAAAGATATGATCGTTTGGACGGGACACCACAAGGGCGATCTTAACACCCCATTTTGATTATTTAAAACTAATGAACTTCAACACCAGGACTGCGCTGTCGATGACCAGAAATTTTGCGCGCTGTAGATAAAAGTCTTTCAGTTTCCGAAAGTCCGGAACACAATATAAGTGAAAACCGTTTCTGTGATATATATAATCCATTCTATATATCCTCACATTAACATCACCAGCATTGGTATTAAGAGTAAACAAAACAGACGAATGTTGATATCTTCCACTTTGAAGTAAGTCTCTTGGGCAATGATCACTTCTTTCCATTAACAGCAGATGTAAAGTTCATCATTATACAAAATGGACAAAATAAATTAGTGATAGGCCTATTATATTATAATTAGGCCTATCACTCTACTAATTAATGATCGTGGCCAATTAGTACTTCATCCAAGCATTTGCTTCGAGGACTGTGGGAAACCACGAAAAACCAAGTCAGGATGTATATTCCGTATATTCCGTAAGACAGATGAGATATGAAAAATTACGTATTCCCGAAATGAAATGATTTTGTTGTTATTGATTGTATTCCCATGGAAACGTGGGCTCTATTCAATGCTTTCTGTTCTGAAAAAAACTTCATACAAAAGAAATGGTACTAATAAATAACATCGCGAAAAGAAATTCGAATTTTCTTGAATAATAAAAGAGAACATCATTCTTGGCTACGTGAATACTGACTTTATTCATTATTTTGTTTCATCTTTTTGAATAAAGAAAATGGAAGAAAAATGAGAAAGAACTTCAAACAAAATTGAAAAATCCACTTTGGAAAATTCGTCTTCTGTATGAGTAATAATAATAACTGAGTCAAATGTAAAAGGAAAAGAGAGAAAATAATGGCATGCTCGTTTCAATGGAAATAATTCTGAATTGAAACTTATCGATCTGAACACTACGGTCTTTGTTATCAACGTAACGTTGATTTTATATAAAAAAAAAAAATGTGAAAATACATTGGAAATAAATAATTTGTAAATAACTTATTGACGTGTATTGAAAGAACGTGCAGTAAAGTAAGTAAAAATCAACATCACAGATCCGTTGAAAAAGTAGACGTCTTTGACTTTATCAAACAGCATTCATTCAACTTTTCGTAGAAGAATATTCACATTTTATACTATAATAAAAGAATACAATCAAACAAGGATCGAATGGACATTAAAAGACAAAAGACAAATTGATACTCATTTATTCATGATGAATGTAACGACGAACTGTACTGATAATTAAGATCTATTGGCGTCGGAAAAATGATGAGTGAGTTAATGTGATGATATTATGAAGGTTTCTTAGGATATGGAAAGGATAGTGGGAAGGAAGGAGTCGTGGCCTATATTGTAGGAACTATTACGATACAGAAAAAAACACGGAAAATCTCTGTAAATATGACAGTGGCGGGGATCGAACTGAGGTCCGATCTATCCTCACATATGGAGCATGTTTCGTTAACAAATTTTAAAAATGCACATAAACCGCTATCACTTTGTTGATCATAAAATTCATACTGGTTTCAAACCGTTGCATAAAAATGTATGCAAAATAAAAAGATTATGGAAAATAGCCGTCCTCGGTGGCTCAGTCAGCTGAAGCACTGCTTCAGAAATCGAAGTCACTGTTGGGTGCGAGTTCAAGTCTCGCATGAGCCACGTTTTGTTTATGTATATATATATATATATATATATATATATATATATATATATATATATATATATATATATATATATATATATATATATTTTTTTTTTTTTTTTTTTTTTTTTTTTATATATGTTAATATCAATATCCTTTCACTTATCATCACTTCATCGTTTCATGGTCACCTTCTTATTCGTACCCCCGTATAACCTAGCTACTGGTGGGGTTGTAAGCAAAAAAGTCATAGACAAGAACATTATAGACTCATAATAGATTGGTTCACTTATAAACCATTACCGAGACGCGTGGCAACACACTGAACCGTCATTCGGGAGACCGGGGTTCGAGTCCCGCCATGGTCGACCATTCTGACAGGGTTTTTTCGTGGTTTCCCTCTGTCGTTCAGGTTGATACTGGGATGGTTCCTCAACAACAGGCCACGACCGACACCTTCCCACCATCCAAAACACCTAATAAAATAGCCTTTCATCTCATCACCTCAACATCTCATTCATCATCCACCGACGCCAATAGATCGTAGCCATCAGTATAGTGCGTCGTTAAAACACAATTATAAACCATTATATAGCATATGGTATAAAGTATAACTTTTGACTCCCCCTACCCCCTCCCCTCCATTCTCAGCACCCATTCCCCTCCCCCCCCCCCTCCTGCACAGGCTTGTACCACACAATCTCCCAAATTAAAATCTACTAATGAATTACGGCCAGGCGATGCGTGCATGGAACCTCGTTCGAAGGCACAAAAGGCTCTGACATGATTGCATCCACTGAAGGCTTTATTCAGCGTTATCCCGGTGTTGTTTGTCTCGTTCATTGACAGTTCATTGAGTCCAGCATTATTCTCGAATTGGAAAAAATAGAGTTTGTGGTGTTTTATCATATATAAAAGTACAGAGCATTCAAATTTGGAGAATAATTATTCTTCAGACTGTGTTGATGCTATATTTTATTAATTAATTATATCAAATATAATTATATCATATTATATTATATATTATTATATTAAATCGAATTATATAATTTATATCAAATACATATTATATCAATACCAATAACAACTCTCTCTATTCTTTCAATTTATTAAAAAGACACCACTGATGCTTTCACGAATCATATTGAGATATATTGAGTGAATCTGGATTGTTATCAATTCAATTCAATTTTATATGCATTTTATTCATACATAATACATGAAAAACATAATACAAAAATAAAAAATAGTAATGAACAGTGAAAATATTGTTTAAAAATAGAATAAGTTAAAAATAAAAAATGAAATAGTTTTAAATCGTGATGTTCGTTTTAATTGCCTGTACGAATTACCTCAAAGTTAATAATGACAGCAAATTTAAGAAAGAAAACGATGCGTTTTGATACATTTTTAAAAATGTATTTAAGAATTTTAAAAAGGAAATCAGTACAGCAAAACATTGGATTTTTTTTTCTCTTAAATCGATTACATACTGATATATTCGATAATAATATAAAGATTTAATATAAAGATATCAAAATGGAATGAATGTATGATATGACTAATTTCTGATAGGCCTACATAATAATATAAAAAAATAAATCATCATTTATAATGAATGTTTCCCCTGCCAATGAACAGTAGACCCGGCACCTCCACCTGTGTTTCCTGTTTTCCCAGATGGTTATGTTATTGTTTATGTTATTTGTTATGTATTTCTTATGTTATTTGTTATTTTATTTATTATGTTTGTTATATATTGTTCATGTTATTGTTCATGTTATCATCATTGTTCAATATTGTTTATTATTGTTTGAATATTATTGTTTAATGTGATGTTATTGTCTATCTCTGGCGGTCCTTTATTTCACCCGTCTTGTTATTGTTTGCTTCTTGGTGCCTAAGGATTGCATTCAACGTCATAATAACATATAAACGATCACAGTGATTTTTCTTTCGAACATATTGTATTGAAACTGTACCTTCATACCTTGCAGAGAAGTCTCTTCTGAAATAATGTCGATCCATGAGAAACATTCCCAATATATTACGCGTTATTTGCATATATAACGATACGCTGTGAGGTAAAAATCGATGGAAAAAATATCGAATGTTACTTTTGCATACGAATGATTTTTCAACCTTAGTTTATCTTTTTCCAAATTTGACACATTGGTATTTTCGACAAATATTGCCTGCATCAGATATGCTTCATTTTTGTATCTTGCACAGATCAAGTTTTATAATCAGTTATATCTGTCAAATACCCGTGACGGGAAATGTATGTGCTATGAAGACTAAGAAGGCCTTAAAAGATTACTGATATAATATACAGTATACATATTGTATGGTTTGTTTAGTCTGACAAAAATATAAACCTAGAAAAAAAATAAAGTAAAATAGAGAAAAATATACCCTTTATCATAGCTCAATGCTCCAAACATTGTTTAAATACTTGATAGTGACACCGTATCTTTCATATTTCATAATTTCAAAATTTTGTAACTTTTCGTAATTTTCATTTTCTGCGTACTTCCCTAGTTTTTTTGAAAAAATACTAGCAAACAAAATGTTGAAAACTTGAGTTATAATATGCCTTCATTAATTTTTAAACAAACAATTTCCAGTTGGATGTATTGTTTATTTGCAGGTATGAGATCAAATAATGAAAAGTAGCGTAAAAAAGTTGTCTAATGTAACAAAGTTATATTTTTTTATATACACTATTATATAATATTCAAAATGGACTCTTTCAATGTATCCACGTATTATTCAATAATCCAGCGCATCCCTGATGTAATAATGTAATAAATGTGGGCGTGACCTCTGCTATAAGCGCATGCGCAAGTATTATCAATTGAATCAATATTTTGTTATCATAGGTCTATTCTACTAGCACTTGTTCCCACCCACCCTCTACAACACCCCTAATACAATCTATCCACCCCACAACTGTAACAAACACATTCGTCGGGTGCTGACACAAGGCTTGTTCAACTGGACAGTGATGAGAAAAAATCCAAAAATGCAAACAGAACATCAAAAACTTGACATGATTTTTTTTTTTTTTTTTTTTTTTTAATAATATCGAAACTTGATACGAAATCTTTGTTCCCCAATTGAGGTTATGGATGTAAGATAGGATCGTTTATCATTGTGAACCCTTCTCATTGTGAACATGATCCTACCATCGAACGGTGCATGAAAGCAAGGATCCACAGTAAACTAGTGAAAACTTGGAGAAACTTAACAAAGTATATCAATGAACACTTTAATAAGTTACTAAAAAATTGAATTTTGTCCAGTCAAAAATGGAAGTGTTTCGTTTCTTATATAGGCCTAGTGTTCAATATTGAACAGAAAATTATTCGGGAAAACGCAGCAAATGCGTTGTAAGATAAGCAATATATATATATATATATATATATATATATATATATATATATATATATATATATATATATATATATACAGTCCTATTTATGTGTTATGTGATGGAAAAAGCTCTAAACACACACCTTGATTCGTAAATCATCAAGTCACTGCCTTCCTATTTCACATGTTGCTTATTCTAATTGTTTTACGATCTATTTGGTTTCACTTTTCGATCTTAATAGGTTTAATTGATGTGAAAAGAGATACTTCAATTTTTTCTTCAAAATGGCTGATCCACTTTATGTAGAACTTATTATTATTGTTCATCATTCATCAAAAAAGAATATATTATTCTCAAAATTTTTACTCTGGGTTAATCTTATGGTGTTATTCTGAATTTCAGAACGGTTTTTCCAAATATCAGTTCTACAGATTGCGTTTCAGAACTACACAGTATCGAGTTGGATGATCAGATATTGTGAATGCTGATTAGGAAAACGCGTTATGTGTTTCCGCGTTGATGGATAAGCTACTTATATCAACTTATATCTTTGGATTGGTTATTTATATTTATAAATATACACCTTGAGATCCAAACAATTAAGTCACTGCCATCTTATTCCCCAATCAATTCCTATGATAATGAAGAGGGCTTTGTTTTGATCGTTTACAGTCAATTGGTGATACCTGTTGCTTGAATTTAATAAGTATCTTAATAGCTTTGAGTGATTTACAAAAATTACATTAAATATTGTTTTACATCAAAACGGCTGATCCGATTCAAGTTAAAGTTCGGAATAACGTGTACCATCATTATATTGAAATTTTCTGAGAATTTGAATACTCTCGAATGAAATATTTTTAACGAATTTTTTCCTCCGAATTATTCTTATGTGATTTTTGAAAACTTTGAAATGAGTTTTCGCAGAAGTGGTTCAACCGATTGCGTTTCAAAACTACACAATATTGAGTTAGATAAAGACACTTGTTCGTGCCAAGTTTCAACTGATTTTGAATTTTCGTTTGACCTGTGGAGCGCGAACAAAACAAAAACAAAAAAAGCACTTTTTTCGAGTTTGGTGAAATTGAGTTTTCGCTTCGCTCATCCAATTATTTCATCAACATTGTGCTTGCGTTTGACCTGCAAATTGCAAACAAGAAATACATTTGAAAAGTCGTTTTTACAAGTACAATAAAATTTTGACTTCACTTCACTCATCCAATCGAATCAAACTTCATTAAAATTGGTGAAAAACACGAACTAAATTCAAAAGCATCGCTCATCCCTCAACATAATCAGGTACAACGTTTTCCACTGTCAACCAATGCCTTTCTTCATCCAAAACCAACATTTCCCCAATACCAAGTTTCATCCCCCCCCCCCCCCCCCTCCCTCCCCTTGTTCCTGTTTTTCTCTACCACCATATTTACGTGATTAATTACCATATAAAATAGCGTCTCTCTCTCTCACTCTCTCACTCTCTCTCGCGCGCGTACAAAAGGAGTGCAGTGTCCCGTTGATTAATACGCACTGACAGCCGGTTGACGGGGGGGAAGGGGGGGAAGGGGGGGGAGAGCTCTATTAATTTGATGGGGACGTACCAACAGTCGCCAGCCACCCTATTGTCACCGCATTATTCTAGATGATGATGTTTCGCAAGTCTATATTCACTCTTTTAATATCCTACCAACAGGAGAAAAAAAAATGATGAAAACACACCCACAATGATATATTGTCAGTGTGTAAAGTAAAAACGTATTTTTTACACCGTGAATTGGTATGAAAGTGTCGAGGAAAGAAAACGAGGAAAATGTAAGCGTCATGTACCGTTGCCACTAAATGACATTATGTATTTAGTTTTGTCGATAGATTTAATTACATTCGGTATATTTATATATCGATCAGAAAATTTGAAAAATATTAGAACGGACATAAATAATCACATTTCTTCATATGTTTAGAAAACATTTCAACGAAGTATAAAAACATTGTGTCCTGTGGAATGTCTTCGATTCACAATTGAATTAAGTGTTTTCATTATTTGAAATACTTTTTTAAAAGATTCCTTTGATTGAACTATACTTGAAAGAAAAAACTCTAAAAAAAATATTACGGAACGATTTGAATTGGAAAAAAAATCCACTGAACCTTATGAAGTACCTATAAATAACACGTTGGATTATAGATATCACACCGATGGCTCGGTAGCTCGGTAGCATAATCGCTATAACTCAAAGTATAACACATGGATAGAATGAACGAATTTTGAAGTAAATAGTTCACAAATGAAAAAATATTGCTTCAAAAGGATTGAAGTTTACCCGAACTTCAAACAAGTAAAGCTCTTTATTTATATTGGGTTCAACAACGCACTATACTGATGACTACGATCTATTGGCTTCGGTGAATGATATATGAGGTAATGGGATAATGAAATGATGAATTATTTTATTAGGTGTTTTTGGATTGTGGGAAGGAGTCGGTCGTGGCCTGTTGTTAAGGAACATCCCAGTATCAACCTAAACGACAGAGGGAAACCACGAAAAACCTCTGTCAGGATGGTCGACAATGGCAGGCATCAAACCCCGGTCTCCTGAATGACGGTTCAGTGTATTAACCGCTCGTCTCTGTACAGTATAGCTCTTATTCAGAGTTGAATATCCCATAAAAGTATATAATATTATCATAATACTAAATCTCGCGACTCGAACCCACATTCATTTTCCTTCATATCAACTCTAATTAATCTATCCAAGAACTAACAAAATAACTAAAACTAAAACACTATTCACGATATATATATAGAAAGAAGTTAAACCCTATTTCACTCTTAGCAAATCTCCACAATCCCTTCAAACCACCCATATGATGTAATATTCATTAAATAGATGAAGCAGAAACGTTATGAAAAGATCCTTTAAGGGTTGTGAAAATAGCTTCTACTTTACCGTATGAAGGTAATTATGCTCAGGCATAGAAATTACACATTCTAGCTACAACAGTTTTAATTGCTATTCCTCTTTGATTAGGCAAAGCTATTTAGCGTTGTACCTTAAGCCTTTGACAGGCATACCCATACCCATACCCATACTGCTTGCGGAATGCATCTAATGACGTAAAAGGAATCACGTGGTTTTATACTTCTCTTTGGATACGTAGACTATATACTTGAAGCCAAGAGAAAAGAATGACTTAAAAACGTTGATGATTAAATAATCTCAATGAAACTTGGAGGATCCAACGTTTTTTGAAAGATGTGATTGTGTTTTCTAAAGTGAATCACGTTTTGAAAGATTATAATATCCTAAAAATATTACAGCTCTACGGATAAGATGGTTATATTTGTTTTGGTTATGATGGTAAACGACGTTCTCTTGTCTTGGATGGGAGTATAAGTGCTGGATATATTTACTATGTGTAGAAATTTTACACAAGCTCATTATATGAAGTAGTTTACTTAACTTTTAGATAACGTATATGTAACATCGTTTTCATATTTACCGATACTGATCTGTTAATGTTGGCAATGTCCAGTAAATATCTCGAATATAAAGGTTACTTATGTGTGTTACGGACATTTTCTATAACTTTATCCAGTACCTTTATCTGTGGCGAAGAAACATAATCAAACATATCGAAGACAGTACAGTCATGATATGCATGGTGTCAAAGTTTAATTTTAGTATTGAAAAAAAATATATGAAATGATCTTCACAACTCTTTATTTGGTGACAAGACTGCTGGGAGTCTTGAAAAAGAATCATTCTGAAACAAGTATATCTACAGTGAAAGATATACGGATGTGCATTACTAGACGAGAGAAGAAATTGAATCCTTTTTGGATGAGATGAACTCTTAAAATAATATATTGCTGATTTCAGCTAGTTTCAACTCTTGAGAACAAAAATATTTTGAAATTTAATTTTACACTTTCAACATGAAAAGAAAGGAAGATGATCGAAAATTCCTGTTCAATACCAAAATTGATTAACGAATTGAAAACAAAAGGAAGACTCTGAAAGAAAAACGGTGAAGAGAAATATCAAATACGAAGAGAAGATCAAAGATCGAAGATGAAATAAAATATCGTTCTCTAAAATCACAATGATTGAATTGTTCATAGCCCCTTAACTTATAATATTCACAGTTTTTTCAAAATATTCATACATCACAATTAATCATTTCCTTTGAGGTGATAAAATCGCCTTTTTGGTGCCTCGACCGAACGATCCTATCTATCTATCCTTAGCCATAATTGGGGAGCAATGGCTCTCTCCAGTACAACACAATATTAATTTTAAAAATATGCCCTTTCACTTTTTTTATATTGAGTTTACCAACGCACTATAATGATAACTAATATATCTATTGGCGTCGGATGAATGATTAATGAGATGATGAGATGATGAAATCAAGGTTTTTTAGGTATCGAGAAAGATAGTGGGAAGGAAGCGGTCTTGGCCCATATTATAGGAACCATCCCAGCATTGGCCTAGACTACAGAAGGAAACCACGAAAAAAAACTGATAAAATGGACGATGGCGAGGATCGAACCAGGTCCGATATGCCCCTTCACCTCTCGGATCACATGAAAATTCACTTTCCCATTGACTATTTTGGTACATCGTGGAAACGAAACTTAAATCAGAAACATTTAACTCACCGCAATCCGTATTGGCTATATATGACGTCACGACGCGTCTATTATGCGAACTAGTACCAACTGAACCATGTTTACAGAAACAAACCCCAAGTAACATTGTTAATTAGCATTTCAGTTCACAGATTGAGTTTACCAGTGTTAATTAAAGCGGGGCGGTGCGGTCGGGTAATCAGTATCGACGAGATGTTCTGAATCTAATGAGCGAGACAGAGCCAATAGAAGAGAGGAAGGAGAGGGAGAGGGAGAGGGGTGTAGTGGCGTACAGCAACAATTAAGACTATGATGATTTAATTTCTAACTTGTATTCACTGGAGGATAGGGTTAGGAGCGATTCCACACCACTAGCGCGCGTGCGACTCATTCGTTGTTCTTCGGTGAAAACAAGTATTTTAATTAATTAACATTTTTTAAAAGAGAATAGTATAGTCTATCGGTGATAGAAGTAATTCAAACTTGAAGTAAAAATATTGGAGGCGATCGATCTTCGTAGATATGGACGTATAGGTTTTTTAGGTTTTACTAAAAAGTAAAAAAAAAAATGTTGACTTCAGAAATTACTTCGATTCATTATTGTACCTCATTATGAACTCCATTGTGAATTCAATTAATTCAACATTTTAATAATTAGTTTGAATAATATAATTCAATTTAATTAATTCTATACATTCATAAGTCGTTTGATCCACACCACATTTATAATTCGAGGAAATTAAAATGAATAGATAAAATAAGTGTATACAATTCTAAGTGCGAATATCAGAGCAAGAGAACCGGAGTAGCTTGAGAGGGGACGCCACTGGACGGTAAAGGGGTAAACCGATGGTGGAAAGGGGGGGGGGTATGGGAAGGGGGAGGAGCACATCTGGGGTTTGTGCAACATTTAATGAAAATCTGGTTTGTACATTGCTAACTCTCCGGCCACCAGCAAACCAACCCAACTCATATAATGGTATACAAATGAAATGAATGAGTGATCATAAAAGCATAGCAACGCTGTATGTATATGCATGGCTTTTGTACGGCCAAAATGTTGTCTGCTTGATTTCTATTGGTGAATGAAAATCGTTGACTTGACGTCTGCTTAAAACCAGAACGGAAACTGTTTTAATTTCTCAACGACTTATGTTATATATTATTATTAATTTTCGTTTCATTCTCTACAACTTTTGATTGGGATTGTTAAATGATGATCGTAATGAATGTTTCTACTAAACCGTCCGGTCACACCTGAGGCAAACAGATTGATACAGTTTGAACATTTTATAATGAATTTGTGTGTATTATTTTGTGTTCATCAAGTTATTTTCAATGAACGAATAAAAATCATGTTTACGCGAATTGTTACAAAAAAACATTAAAAAAACATAAAAACGAACACCAATTTTTTTAGTATGTCAAATTGAATTCTCGCTAGAGCTCGTCTAATTATCATGTTTTATCTTTTATTCATTGACAACAGAATACAAGTATTCCGCAAGTGCAATGTGATGGAAAATAAAATTTGGCACATGATATCACAGGACAAAATACACAAGTTAAAGTTAAAGGACATCACAAGTCTGAAACTAGATTCTAATAAATAATGACGATAGTCATTTCCCCAATTTGAGAGAAAATTAGAAATCTTCATCTCAATATCAGAAATAACCTCATTCTGAATCGTGACGTAGACATCACTCGATTCTATTCATGTTTCTATACAGAATCGGTAATGTCTACATCATGACTTATGATCACTGGAGGACAAAAATATTTGTCATAGTTTCAAAATTGAGATGACGATTTATAGTTTTCTCTGAAATTGTGGAAATTCCTGAAAATCCAGTCCAATTTATTCAGCTGAAGGTTTGAATAAGTTTACAAAAAGTTATCTGTTCTCTGGTAAAAATTCTGCGACCAAAAGGACCTCATGGACCAAAGGGGCCTCGTGGAGGCGTTATAGTGAACACATAATAATATATTCAATTGACTAAATGTTCAATTGATTTCTAAACGTATATCCTATATTCAGCAGTTTTTGTATTATTTATTTTCACAGTGAAACTCACCTGAACTTTAAGCAAAATTTCATTTTTTTTTTTTTTTATTCAATCTATCCAATATTCAAAATTGATCGTTACATTTCTGACCCAAGTAAAAATTAATGGAGACAATCAAATTTGTTCATTTCTATATTTTGAGTAGGCCAGAATTCATTTAATATTGCATGCACATTTTTACAATTGATCTTTATTGAGAAAATACTGGACACGACCCCTTCAAAAAAAGGTGAAGAGGAAGAGAGGTGAGGCAGACGGTCATTTGAATCCATAAAAGAGTGAGAAAAAGTGACAATTCCTTTTTTATTCTCATTTCCTAATAAGTATTGTCCTTGAAATGTAGACATTTTGAAAGAATGTTTTTTCAGAGTGGAAACGATGGAGGATTTATTTTAACCTTCACAATTGTATTCCCTCTTCTGATTGTTATTTACTTTGAAATTACTTGTGATTTAATGAATTGATTGATTGCAATAAAATATTTCCAATCAATCCAATTGGTGGTATGTTAAAAAAACATCATTTCACTGTTGATGTATTGTACGTGATTTTTGTATTGAATCATTAAAAGGGTTTTGAGGCGCGTCAACAGCTCTGTTATATTGCGCCTGTACGATAACATCTCGTTTCAATGTGTAATCTTTCATAAGAAAGAAACTTATATTTTCACATTTGAAATGAATATCACAAAATCTAAATACCACACGATATCAATTCAAAAATTGTTTTGATTGTTAAACCACTGTCTTACAAGTGACGGATTGAAATGAATGCGTGGGGAAAAGGGGATTTCATCCCCCCCGTGAGTAATGTGAGTTTGTGGTTCATGAACAAAATACGAGTTTTCACACACAAAAAACTCTAGCAGTCAATCATTTTTCTTGTTATATATCTTTTTTTTCTATTCACAGTATATTAAAAAAACACATTTTTAAAATGCTCTCTATTGGATATGCCCAAAATCCTAGTTCTGGACAGAGTTTCTTTCAGTGATGTTTGTACACTATACAGACTTCCGAACCACATAAATACTATTCGAAAAAAAAGTATTTCAATTTTTTTCCCTTCGGAAGTATAATGCCCCCCCCCCCCCCCCTTTACCCACCCTACTGTTGAATGTTCAACTCCTTTTGTGATTCGATTCAAAAAAAGAGATTATAGTTAGCTTTCTTCCCGAAACCTCAAACAAATAATGTTATTACATCTAGTTCCTCATCAATTGAATGTGTTTACAATATTTCATTCATTAATATCATCAGAAAACACAATCTACTAATTTGCCCATTGAATGCAGAAACAGTTTTGCGTTTGTTTCTTGCCTTGTATGTATAGGAAACAGACACGATGTATCTAATTAAATTACCAAATAACACCAACTCTCTCTCTCTCTCTCTCTCTCTCTTTCTCCTCTCTCTCTCTCTCTCTTTTCTCTTTCTCCTCTCTCCCTCTTTGTATATATATATATATATCACTCACTTTGAACTTGCAAATTGCGCCACCAAACTTTCTATATAGACTCAATTACAGTTTATCATCTAAATTAAATCAGCTTGAATTGAATCTAAATGTTGTTCAAGTTGTGCAGTCTGTATTTGCTAACGAGATCAAATCAAAAGAGAGAGGGTCGCATGCTTTAGTGGGATAGTCGAACCATTTAGAAAACTATTAGGGGATGAAATTAGGACTAGCAGGTGGTGACTTTTGAAATCAACTCACAGATCATCCCCTATATAGCTATATATATATTTATAGTATTTCAGCTGAACAACATAACCCCTATGCTGATTCACTCAATGAGTGATTCGAAAACAAAAGCACTCCGCTATTATTTGATGGTATATCCCCTATAAAGTCGAAGAAAAGGATAGGCTTATAGAGACAGTAATGAATAATATGCATTAGTTCATATTTGAATGGAATATGGGTTGGGGAAAATGGGGCGTGGGGGAAATGGGTGGGTTTTCTCTGCGCCATTCTTTACACAAAGACAATTTTTTTTTTTTTTACTTTTCATTTATACGTGCTTTTTATTCTTTCTCTCTCACTCTCTCACTCACTTCTTCACTACCTTTCTTTCTTTTATTCATTCTCTCGCATTTTTTTTTTATTATGAATATTCTGTGTTTTGGAATTAGATGAACGAGCGCTTGGAATACGGAGGCGGTGGCGCCCCCAAGCTCTCTACTATGACAATGCATCTATGCAGGCAAGCATAAACCTTATATACATCAGTAATCTACTCATGCTATAATAAATATAGAACCCTTCCTCCATTCTTAATCATCAAATAAACAAATTAATCTATTTAAATTTTTTCAACACATTCTTATAACGAATAAATTAATTAATTTTACATTTTTTTTCATCATCATCTTGACTAATTGGCGTTAAACATTTATTTTTATTGCTATTTATCGATGAGTTGGTTTAAAAGGGTCTCCATTGTAATAACAAAGAAAGCCTGTGATCCAAGTTCCGGAAAGAAAGGATTTTCTTGCCGTGGGTCCTCCGTTCTGATGAGGTTATTTTAATCTTCGTGCCCCTTTCACCCCCACCCCCCCTCCCCCCATCCCACCCCACCCCACAAGAGGCGAGACGCAGCGTCGTCAGCCCGCACTTGGTGTCATTATCGGGATTGTTGTGAAATAGTCATGATAACAATGGGAAAACCAATGACATCAGCGTATGAAGCGAGATTAAAAATGAGATTTTTGTTTTGTGTTTTATGTGTAAATGTTGTAATATATTATGCGATGTTTTAAATGAGAATTGAGGACAAAGATTTGTGAGAAGGTGAGAAAATGGAACTTTTCTCAAGTTATTATTTTATTGTGAAATGGGTAGATGTGAACTAGAAGTGCGATGGTAGTTCTGGGTTTGTATACTCGAATGCGATCTCTATTCTATCGAGAGAGTAATATACAAAATTACAAATGAATGTGTTATTTTATCTCTTTAGCTGTGACTTTAGAACATTACGCTGCTTTCAATTTACTGATGCAAACTGATCACAAAATGTACTGATGATTTTGTATCAAGTTATCCACAATATTCTCCCAATTGTTTTCTCCAATCACAATTGACGACTCGAAATGGGTGTGGCTTCAGCAGTAGGCCACTTGGATCTATATCCTTTGTGGTCATTTGGAGATACCCCGATTGGATATTTGAATTTCACTACAGTTCTAACAGCCCTGTTGATTGGACGGTATGATTTGTGACGTTAAGGGGACGGAGACTGCGAGTCGTCACTGACAGTACTAGATTGTTTGCTCCTACATTTTCCTGATAATTTTCATTATCCATTTTCCATTATGATAAAAAAACATATATATCAAACACAACAAGAAGAGAAGAAAAGAAGAGAAGAAGTTGGAAGAAAAAGCTCAAGACCAACAAACACCTTTTTTTATCCATCCTGACGTGGTTTTTCGTGGTTTCCCACAGTCCTCGAAGCAAATGCTTGGATGAAGTACTAATTGGCCACGACCATTAATTAGTAGAGCGATAGGCCTAATTATAACATTATAGGCCTATCACTAATTTAATTTGTGCTTTTTGTATAATGATCAATTTTACATCTGCTGTCAAGGGAAAGAAGTAATTAATCATTGCCCAAGAGACTTAGTTCAAAGTGGAAGATATCAACATTCGTGTGTTCATACTGAAAGACTTTTATCTACTGCGAAAAATTATGGTCACAGACAGCGCAGTCCTGGTGCTGAAGACCATTAGTTTTAAATAATCAAAATGGGGTGGTAAGATCGCCCTTGTGGTGCCCCGTCCAAACGATCCTATCTTTCATCCATAGCCTTAATTGGGGAACAATGATTTTGTATCAAGTTTCGATGTTATTAAAAAAAAAAAAAAAAAACATTTTCCAGTTGCTATGGTAACTTGACAAACATGATATCTTCCAGTTGGCTCATTTTATGGTCACGGACAGCGCCGTCCTGGTGTTGAAGACCATTAGTTTTAAATGATCAAAATGGGGTGGTGAGATCGCCCTTGTGGTGCCCCGTCCAAACGATCCTATCTTTCATCCATAGCCTTAATTGGGAAACAATGATTTTGTATCAAGTTTCGATGTTATTAAAAAAAAAAATTTTAAGGAATGGCAAACATTGTTGTAGTATGTAACCAATAATGTAATCAAAATTTTGTTCTTCTATCACAACGCCCAGACCTACCATTTATTTCAATACCATTACTAACATTCATTTAAAATAATTTTTATGTTCCATATTCGCCATTTTATGCAGAATTGATTATTCAGAAATTAAATCTACTGAGTTTTTTCAAATCCTCCATAAGCCATTCACTCTGCCAAATCTGTCAAGTAAAAATCAAATATATACGAATTATGAATATATTCTAATCTGAGCTTTTTATAAATATTGTTAAATCTATATGAGCGAGGTATATGTATTCATTTTCAGTATAAGAAAACTAAACTTATTTTCATAATCTAATCATTAACTATTTTATTAATACTTGAATATCCCATTGATCTTACTCTTCTCGTCATAATAAAAACTCCTATTCTCTTCAACGAACTATTCAGAACATAAACAATCACACCAGTAATACAAATTATAATCAAAACAAGTATCGGTAGCTGAATATTAATCACGAAAGAAAACCAATATTCAATCATTTGTTTCGGATGTTTCATTGTCCTGCCCAGCCAATCAGAGAAGCTCATGGCAAACTGAGAGTAACACACATTCGGTCCATTCCACCATTCCTCCAAGTCGTACTGGACTTTTGATTGGATGTTCGGATCATTCAACATTTCACACATCCTACATACGACATGGTCCGTGCCCATACGTACGTCATAGTACTTCTTCCACCAGAAGTACTTCCGGTATTCACTCGGGTTCTCGTCGAGGTAGAGTAAATACTCGACCAGTTCTTTGGTTGTCTCGTAGTCTTTAATGTCGATATAAGACATCGGAGGCGCTTCTCGTTTGTAGTCTGCACCGCCAAACACGATCGGTACGAGATCTAATTGTAAAATGCGGAAAAACTTTTCCGTCACATAGTCACCGCACAGCGAGTTTTCGAAAGCTAAATAAAATTTGTAATTTTTTTCTAAAATTTCATCGGAACACTTATCGCCACACGGTTTTCCACATTTTCCAAATATGTCGATATCGATATATTTCGATAAATCTTCGACGTAAATATCTCGATTGCTCGGTATTGTCACGCAATTAGAAACAATCCAAACTGCTAATTTATTTTTTGTTGAATTTTTTGAAATGTCTTTATCATTATAAATAGGTTGAAGCCATTTTGTTGGTATTTTATTTGGCGTTGATTTATGCTGTTGATCGGAAGATATATTTGTCAGCCAACCGTAGGGCATATACAAATCAGAGTCTCTACGATACGTAGCTGTCCAATTAAAAAATCCGTTCAACGGAGCAAAGTCAAAACGAAACGTCGCCGGCGATTCGTGTAAATAGAACAAATATCTTTGATGCGACTTCCTCACTTTCGGTCTATTCCGAAGCAACGTTCCTGTGGGAATATCCCACGCGTGAAACCAGATCAAGTCGATGTCTGAAACCGGGACTTCCGGTTTCCCGTCAGACATGTCGAAGATGTAACAGTTGATCACTGGACACTCGTAGTCCTGGAAGATCTTGTGTCCTGTATTGTGGGCCATGTGACGAGACTGGAAGAATGTGTTCCACATCAGGATGGTCTTCATTCCAGGCTCGTAAGGATCTTCTGGATTAGATGTTGCTGGTGTCTGGAGTTGTTTCTGGATGAAGGACGTTATCAGGAAGATCAGAAACAAGATGGCGGTCGCTGATATTGTCGTTATTAGTACGTATAGTTTCTGCATTCTCATCCTGAAATGAGAACAGACGTTCAACGTTGAGAAGGAATTTAAGAAAACATATGGCAGTCGATTGGCCGAAATAACAAATGTTTTGTGATCACGTTCAAACGATATAAAGGAATAGAATGTGTGATTCTAAAGGCATACGTATCTCTCTGATTTACTTTTACTCACCAGAAAAAAGATGGTCTACCAAATATGAATAATTGGGAAATATTTGTCAATATTATTGAAAAATTCAAATTGGGACCTAAGGTTATAGTTCCAATTTTTAGTGCTTCCATCGTTATATTATAATCGATATTATTCAGTGACGTATTTATATACTTGTAAGCACTGTTAGGCCTATCAACTTGTTGACTATACTATATGTTCACGTATGAAGGTTAAATTGTGTATGCTTTTCAATTTATTATTATTATCATATTATTATATTATTATTATTACACAATCTCGCTGCAATATTTGATGATTCAATACTTTTGAAACATGTAGTTTCGTTTTTTATCGTAAATATCGTCGTGAAAACTGGCAATACTGTGAAAATATGACAGTTATTTTTATTAATTTCATTTTTTCATTTCATTTTATTCTTCATAATTGCTGATACATAATGGACCTATACGTGTAGATAATAAAACTAACAGAAGCCCGCGTAAGAACACAAGTTCTTGAGTGCGAGTTGTCAAAAGAAAAACATTTATAAATATTGTAGCTCGTAGTGGAGATGGAATACATGAATAATATTTAATATTTAGGAGAAGACAAATGGAACAGAAATTAATTACAAAAATAAATTAATCGGTGAATTCGTGTATATTCATTTATTCATTTATGTATGTAATATTTGTCCAAATTGGACACATATCCATGTGGTACAACAGTGGTTGAAATTTGCGTCATATGGACCGTTATGATGATTAAAACAAGAAAACACATAATTAAAATAAATATACAACAAAATAACAGAATGAATATGCAAAATATTGCATTGATAGATGATTTTCTTCAATCGTGGATACAATTACATCCACAAAATGTTACGTTTTGAAATAAATAATCTCAAATCCATAAAATTTCCTCATATTGTATACATCCAGATGAAATATCAATTCTTTTATGTGTGCTGCATAACTGCAAGGATGTGTTATGTGTGAATAAAATACATATCAAATTGAAATTGAATTGAATTTGAAAAGTTATATCTAGGTAAAGATTTGCACCGGTATTTCAGTACAGTTTCAGAATTCAATATCTTGTAACGGTGATAATTTACAACAAAATATTGATTCATTCAAACCAATAAATCGAATCCAGACTACTCTTAATTTGTAGTTAACTTTTCATGATGATTATCAGAAAAAAAAACTGTTCTAATCAGCTGTTTACTATCGTAATAACAACAAGAATGCAGATTGGTCATCAATAAAATGAGTCAATGTTCAATAATGAGTGCAATATTGACAAATTACATACTGGTACATTTGATAACTAGGAAGACACCATATATGCGTTGTCAGACGAGCGGATAGTAATAGTATGTCGATTTTTCTGCCAAACTTTTGCCTACATTCGCCAATTGGGTGACATCTAAGTTATAAATGGGTAAAAACTGCTTCGAGTGGTACCAATTTAGCACATTTTATAGTTTTTCTTCGAAATGGCTGACCCGATCAAGCTAAAAGTTTTCAGAAATGTGTATCAGAGTGTAAATCAACTTCACAGAAAATTTGATTTTTTTTAAATGAGAATATTCTTATTTTTTTTCGCCGAATTATTCTAATGAGTATTTTTGAAATTTCTAAAATTCATAAAAATAAAAGTTACAACCCGATAATGCCACAAAACTATACAGATCCAAGTTGGATAAGGAACCGTAATGAAAAAAAGTTTGAAGTTGATAGCTATAGCCGTTTGACCTGTGAGGAACCGGCAAAAAAAAAAGAAAAAAAAAAGAAAAACGAACACCAATTTTTTTCAGTATGTCAAATTGAATCCTCGCTAAAGCTCGTCTAATGAGTGCAATATTGACAAATTACATACCGGTACACTTAATAATTATCACGATATCATTATATCTTAGTTATATCATTATAGTGCGTCAATAAACCTAACATAAATGACTAACTCATGAGGAAAAGATAACGGTAAAAGTGAAGGCATTATGATGAAAAATGCAGATACTGGTGATATTGAGGATCGTTTAAGAAAAACAGTAGTTGAAATGAAATACATTTGATATCATACATTTTATTTCACATTTTGATATTTCAAAATATATGTTGCTCAGTTATTGTAAAGATGATTGTGAAACATAGGCTCTGATAGATGAAATTTGATGATTGAATTTACAATATAGTTGCTAAAATGACATTCAAAAAAAATACAAGAATATAGTTTAGCAGGTTGGGCTTCCAATCAGGAAGGGACCAGTTACAAAGAATTCCTATCTACTGTTGTATTTGTTTTCTTTTCGAAAATTTCAATTCCCAGCATTTAATTTTCAACATTTTTTTCAACTTTTGTAATTTTTTATCTTTGATTCTTTTATTTTCTTTATTTCGTATCATATTTTTAGATTGATGTAACTTGGTTGATACAATTCAGCTGTTTTATGGCGTCATAATACCGTGAATCGTGACGTCACGCAACAATATGACTTCTTTTATCGGCCGAGTTACAGAGCTCATCTACAATTCAAGCACCGCCCTCGTTATCTTCTTATTATACAAAGATTGGTACCATTTTATTGTATCATTCACACTTCAAAAGATATCGTATAATTATTATTATTTTATATTACTTTGGAAACTCTGGAATGATGTGTGTCATTATATAGTGTGCTTGAATTCCGTAGAAATTCGAAGAACGCAGTGTTTCAAATTTTGTTTCTCTGTACTATTTTCAATTTCAACATGTTTTTTATTTACATTAAACAATCACATGACAAATATGAAATAGAATAACAAACACATGGGGATAATACAAAATAAATTCAATACGAATATAACGGTAAAATAAGAAAAATAAAGAAGAACTGCCATTAGTGCGAATTATCGCAATGTGGTTCTCATAATTTCGTTATGGTTTGTCTGAAAAGTGGTTCAACCGATTTTGTCTTCGAACTATACAGTTCTGATTCAAGTGAAGACGCATGTCCACGTCAAATTGCATCATCAGTTTTACTTTCCTTTGACCTGTTACCTATTTGACCTGTTTGACCTGTTTGACCTGTGGAGTGCGAACAAAAATTAAGTACGGTCAATATGGTGAAATTGAGTCTCTCCTTACGCTCATCCAACTATGGTCATCCATAGTTCATCCAACTAACGTAAAAAGATTACTGTCAACTTTATGAAAAAGCGTTGAAAATTCCACGCCTCTAAAAGTGTTTTTACATAATATACTCATCTTTCATTCATCACCTCACATGGAGAACAATGATTCTGTATCAAGTTTCGATGTCATAAAAAAAAAATTATATATATATATATACCATAATTTGCAAGGCATTACACTTCTATTTTTAATATATTCTATTCCAAATTTTCGTCTATATCCATGTTGATAAATTCTTAAAATAATATTTCTTTCCCTTTCAATCTGCTAGATCTGTTCTATCTGTTGCTATGGCAACGTGTGATGCTACCTGTCAGCTGACGTCACAGCCGCATGGTCAATGTGTCTTCACACTATCCAGTGTGTAGTCAATAAACTCAGCATAGTTTGACTTGATGTTTGACCTAGTCAAACCAAAAAGAAATTGTAATCAAACTTTGGATTTACAAAATAGTAATTATCTATAACTTGGTACTGCATGCAGAGTTTAGGGAATCGGTTGAACCGTTTTAAAGAAGGACCGACACGAATTTTCAAAAACCATGTAGTATGAAGCTGGTGATGAACCAAGAAACGAGAAATTTTTCAAAAAAAATGAAAAAAAATACTGAAATGAAACACATGAATCATGAACAGTATACATTTTTCGCACAAAAAAAAACTGTTATGGAGGAATTTTTTTTCAAGAAATGTTCTTCGTCAAATCATTTTTATGATCAAAAATCCATTAAAATCAACATCCACATCCAATTAGAGATGAATAAAGAAGACAGTTAAAAACTAGACCGAATAATTTCAACACCAATGTCTGTGTAAACTTCAACAACATTTCATACTCACAACTGAAATTCATCGTGTAATATTATCTATAAATATTGTATATTATCGTATAATATAATATTATATAATGTGAATATAGTGTAATATTATCGACAGCAAGAATATGCAGCTTACCTGGCTTGTTGCGACTCGGCGTGCCCGATGTTATCTGGTGATCGATACATCGTGGCATTATCAGCGAGATTAGAGGAGAGGAGAGACATATCGATACCTCTATTGACACTGATAACACCAACACCCCAGCGAGAAGAGTTGTTAAACGCGCACAGACGTTAGGCGATTGGAAAATTCAACAAATATCTATAGATGGCAGTTTATAGTGGTTCAAATTCAAGTTAATTGTATTGGTATTATTTGCTATACCCGAGGGACAAACCTTAATAAACAACAATTATGCCGATTCAAAATGACTTCGTAGGGAGTAGAACAAGTGAGACGCAGATTTTACAACAAAATACAAGAGGCACTTGACCGCACTGAGGAAAACCATATTTTTAAACAACTACTTCTTAGAGAGGTTCTTACTGAACACTCATTTTACTCTATTGATGATTTTTTCAGAGAATAAATTTTAGTATGATTCTAGTAGTTCTATTTTTATTTGACATTTTTATATTATTCGACTATTCTTGACAAAATTCATACAGTGTACGTTTGAAATGTATCAACCGGTAACAAATGGCTAATAAATAAATAAATGAATAAAAATAAAATATTATTATTATCATAAACTGAATGGAATATGCATGAATACAAAATCACACGTAACACAATTAATTAAGAAAAATATGAAAAAAATAAAATACAAATAATAAAAAATAAAAATAGTAATACTCATTATTTTCCAGATAGAATACACAAAAATTAAGACTTCAAAATTCCCACAGAACCACCAAACTTGGATTGACTGTAGATGTACCGAAATATAGTTTATCACATTGTGACTAACTGTTCAAAAATTGTTGGCGGATCCGCCTGTGCGGTCGTGAACGCCAACACTAACCGCACTGCGGCGAGCAGTAATAGGTGTGTAATGTGTATGCCTACCTTGTTATCGCGGTACCATTGTTCTAGCCAATTGCCGTGTGATATTACTGCCTATCGTGCGCCTGGACGGTATCAGTGCGAGCTAAACGTACGCATGAGCTCGATAATAATAATTATTATTATTATTTTAATTACAGTTGGTTTTTAGGTCAGTTGGTTTTTAGTACGGTTGATTTTTAAGATAGTTGGATTTTTGTACATTTTATACCTTCTCGCAAATGTCCTAAAAATCAAAAAATGAATTGAAAACTAACTAACCTAAAAAAAGACAAACTAAACTAAAAATCAACTGACCTGAAAATCAACTGGCCTAAACTTCTGTTTCTTGAGCAAACTGCTCAGAAGTAAAATTGAGGAGTTCAGCTTCTCCCCTTCACAAATTGTTACCACTCATCAAATGTTCTATATCTCTATAGTGATGGGTAAGGTTAGGCTAGAGCCCGAGATTCAAGATGGCGGCCGAGACCTGTCACGCTTACAATGATCCCGTAAAAAAAATGATATAATGATAATGTGTGCATTAAAGTGTGAATCAAAGTTTGATATCATATATATTATATATTTTCAAAAAAAAAAAATTTAAAATTTTATTCTTGCTTCTTGATACATACATATATAGATGCAAAAAAAATGAAAGAAACCATAATGATTGTATATAGAAATAAAGGATCAACATTATTATTTTCAACAATGAAATAAATGGTATTAAGTGTATGGAAATAATAAAAGTATTTTTATATATTCATTACTCATGAATTATTACATTATTGATTTTCCAATCATTTCGAATATTCCGAATAAAAATCTAAAAGTGCGCCATTATTGAATCTACGGAGCACAAACTTATTTAAAAAATTGTTACATTTTTTTGTGTCGTAATGAGTGGTTACCTATAACTGACCTGAGTGAGGAGATGTGCCGACGAATTGATCAACGGACATTGACAATGTTGGTGACAAACAGGGGTGAGATTACAAATATTACTCAAACTACAATGCGACTTGAGTTCAATGTCTCAAGAAATGAAGACAAGCTAATAACATTTCTTCTGAACTAAATTTCGTGGATACTGTAACTGTCATGCCTTCTACAATAACAGCTGATAGGCCTGGGGCGAGTAGAACCAACGTTCATCAATCCCTGAAGGTCGATAAACAACGTTCATCAGTCCCTGAAGGTCGATAAACAACACAAAGTACTGCTTGTAAATGATTGTCTTGGAAGAGAATGCAGCAAAATATTAAAGGGCATCACAAACCTGAAACTAAATTTCAATTAATAATGACATTTACTTACCTAATTTTAGAGAAAACTAGAAATCAAAAATCTCAGTTTCAGAAATTAAAATGAATTTTATATGTGTCATCCAGGACCTAGCTTTTTTTCTGAGTCGTGACCTGAACACTACTCGATTCTGTCAATGTTTCTGTACGGAAATATTATTATGACTCATCAATTTAAAAAATATTCTTGGATTATGTGTCTTTTAGCCGAAATACTTAACCAATCAAAATGTCTTAATACTGGTTTTTATGTAATTATTTTTTTACAATCTTGTACAACTGTCTACTTTTTTCGCTACTTGATGTAACTTGATTGCTTAAAATTGATAGTAATCAAAGATACGTTACACTTTGTAAGTAGAATGTAACAAATCACTCAAACGTTTTTCTTTTTTTCTTTTTTTTCAACTACTTTATTACTTTTAATGTTTGAGAAATACGTCCAAATTTGAATTGTACTTATAATTTACTATTTTAACTCACAGTTAAGACTTTGTTGAAGGGTTTTGTGGATGTTTTTTTTTGTAATTGTGTTTTTCTTTCTGTATCAGTGTATGACCATTAAAAAAAAAGTAAAAAAAAATGACTCCAAGTCTCTGGAGAACAAAAATATTAATTACAATTTCCGAAAATAAGTTGATGATTTTTAGTTTCCTCTGAAGTTGGGCAAATAAATATCGTCATTATTCGTAAGGATCTAATTCCAGGGTTGTGATGTCCTTTAAGGGACCTACTGAACGATTTATTCCCAGTGACGAATATTGTTAAACCTGGAGCGATTCTAGACATTGCCAGAGATGTCAATGAGCATACCAAAGATTTCGGTGTGAACGATTGGCTATCATCAGAATATCTGGTTCAAATGACTTGTTGATACATAGATCACATGGTGAACAATTTTTGCAGCACTCAAACTAGTGGTTCCATTGAGAAAACGTCTCAATTTAATAATTAATACAATTCCCAGCTAGTCAGATGACGCAAAAGTAAAATATTTGATCTACAACACGAATAGGTCCATACATAGTGATAAATACGCTGTCGGAAAAGTGCAGAGAAAATATCTATATGAATTTCATTGGTAACAAACTATTGAATTACCATTTTACTTTGAATGGTATACTCATCTGAATGAGTCTGGTAAACATACATCTCTAATATAATAAAATGTTTCAATTTATATCTAATGAAGGGGTGGTTCTCCCTCTTGATGCTTGAAACGCTATTTTTCTATGTATGGTTGAAGAAGAAAATAATTCCTCTGTTGAAGGATTAATGAATTCAAGTATGGATCGTAATGATTCATTGAAGGTCATGCGAAGAAACTCAATTTGTAACCAACATAACACGAATAGGTCTATACATAAAGTGATAGTAGGTTGTCGGAAAAGTGCAGAGAAAATATCTAAATAAATTTCATTGACAACATACTATTGAATTACCATTTTACTTTGAATGATATACTCATCTGATTGAGTCCGGTAAAGATACAATCTGTGATAAAATGTTTCCATTTATATTTAATAAAGGGATGGATGTTATGTTCTCCCCCTTGATGCTGAGAGCCCTATTATTTAGACGTATGGTTAAAAGAAGAATTAATTCTTCTGTTGAAGAATTAATGAATTCGGGCATGGATCGTGAGGATTCATTGAAGGTCATGCGAATAAACTCACATTGTAATCGCAAGAGCGAAGCGAAGACTCAATTTCACCATCCTTTAAAAAGAAATACATTTTTTTTCTTATTCATTTTGCGCTCCACAGGTCGAATGGAAATTTAAATTCATTTGAAACTTGGCATAGAAAAGTGTCCTCATCTAACTCGATAGTGTATAGTTTTGAGACGCAATCGGTTGCTCACTTCTGAGATAACTCATTTCAAGGCTTTTGAAAATCCCTTAAGGATTACCCGATGAGAAAATTCGTAAAAAATATTTCTTCCGAGAGAATTCAAATTTTCACGGAATTTCTATATAATATGAGAAAATATGAGAATAAGAAAAAAAAAATATATATATATATATATATATTTGTATAAATTGAGTTTTTGCCTAAATCAACATCAAAACTTGATACAGAATCATTGTTCCCCTACTAAGGCTGTGGATGAGAGGTAGGATCGTTCAAACATGACCCCACAAAAGCGATCTCACCACCCCATCCTGTGATACACACATGTGATCTTACACAAGCGATTGTTCTGGTTTCTAGAGTAAAAATCATTCGATTCCTATCTTGTCATAATTATATACAGAAACAAATTATATCAAATGCTTTTCATTTATTCGTCTCGAACAAAATTATTTTATTTATAAAAATGAGAAAACGAATTGTCTAAGAGATCCTGATCATTATAGATACTATAGACTTCTGTCAGGTAACAAATGACAAACAATCGTTACCATAGCAACACAGCGAACTGGTGTACTACCAAATATTCCCATTGGTCAATTCCAACTGGTGGACATTGTTGTCTGTCAATTTCAACAAAGAGTGACGTCATTTGATAGATGCCTATAGATCAAGTCATAATATATTGTACTATATTATATTAATACATTGTTAGAAAATGTTATGTATACTAAAAATATTTTCTTGAAGAAATTGAATACTTCGGCTGTCAATGATGGACTCTGAAGATAGAAAATGTATTTTCTTTATGAAATTAATTTGAAATACTTCAAATTGGTGTATAACTATATAGCTACACCCATGCTACAACCATTTTCCATATTTACATTCAATATTCCTTAAAAAACATAATAATATATTGAACTTAAAATCAAACTTTGAGAAATTACACCATGTTTAATAAAACCACATGTAATTCATTCATGAACAGAACAAAAATGATCAGTCGTTTCTTAAATAATCGTGAAATTTATGACAGTTCATACTTATTCGCCTATATTCCCTTTTGACGAACTGCGATACCCACCCAATGAATTTCTCAACACATCAACTGCTCACTCTTGTATCTGGTTCATTCAGCCAGTCGGACGTGGGTTCAAGACCCGGCCTAGCTCGACTAGATCACTTGAAAATAGTCAATTGACGACTCGAAATAGGCGTGGCTTCACCAGTAGGCCAGTTGGATCTATATCGTTTGAGGTCTTTTGAAGATACCCCGATTGGATATTCTAATTTCACTACAATTCTAACAGCCCTGTTGATTGGACGGTATGATTTGTGACGTCAAGAGGGCGGAGACTGCGAGTCGTCAATTATGCTATATTTCTATAATAATTTCGTTAAGCTCTCGTATCTAACCTCAGATTTACGCCTAATCGTTCTCTTGATACACATTTGAATACAAAGTATTGTGATACAATAAGCAATAACTATCAATGACATAAAAACAAATAAAATTACAGCATAATTAGTATTCGTAATCATTAAAACAAACCCATATTCTATAGTTTGTACAGGACTTGCTAGTGCCCTTTTCACCCACGTGGACAAATCAGCGCTAGTGTCGTTTGAACACACCCCTACTCCATTCCACCATCCCTCTAAATCGTCAATCACGTGACGATTCATTTCCGGTTGGTTCAACTTTTCACACATCTCACACAAAACGTTAGTACTGTTCACATGGTAGTATCTCTTCCACCAGAAATACTTGTTATACTCCTCCTGGTTACTATCAAGAAAGTTCAGATACACAGCCAAGTCTTTAGGAGTCTCGTAATCTTTAGTGTCAATATACGACATTGGAGGCGCCACCTTCGCGTAATCCGCGCCACCAAACACAATTGGAACGACATTCATTTTAAGAGTTCGAAAAAATTTCTCCGTTACGTAATCTTCGCACATTGAATTTTCAAAGGCTAAATAGAATTTGTAATTTTTTTCGATCATTTCGTCTGTGCAATGTTCTCCGCAAGGTTTGCCACAAGCTCCAAAAATATCGATATCGATGTATTGCGATAATTCCTCGACGTAAATATCTCGATTGCTCGGTATTTTGACACAGTTCGAAACGACCCACGCTGCGAGTTTCGTTTTGGGGACTGCGGGTGACTCCAAGGCGGTGTAATGGGGTGCGATCCAAACGGGTGACTTCTCGGTGGCGGCGTAGTATTTAGTGTCGATGATTTTCTCCGTTAGTTTACCGTACGGACGGTAGATGTCAGAGTCACGACGGTACGTTCCGGTCCAGTTGAAGAAACCGTTTAACGGAACGAAATCGAATGTGAATCTGGATGGAGATTCCATTAGGAAGAAGAAATAGATTTGGTGTGGTTTTCTTATGGCTGGTTTGTTTCTCAATAATGTTCCTTTTCTGTGAATAAAATAATTTCGATTAGTTTTTAATTGTAAAAAAATTACATTGTACTGAAAACTTACAATTCAGTCATCTTTTTTCCAGAACAAAAATATGAGTGTAATGAATTGGCATACATTTTCCTGACATCCCAGTCTAGAAACTACCATCAGGGAAGATGACTTTTCAAAAGGAAATATAATTATTATAAAATGAAATGACGATTTTTTTGTAACATCATGTCTAACCATGCAAACTAAAACTCAAAACTGGACTAAAACTAAATCGAAAATGAACTAAAACCCAAGACTCACCATCCGAACCGAATATTAACGCCACATAGAATTGTAAGTTCTTAATTGTCTAGGTGCCCATCCAATACATAGGTAAGAAAAAAAATCCAAGATGGATAGCTTGGAAAATTTTATAATCCTATTTCAACCCAATTAATATAATCCTATTTCAACCCAATTAGAGTGTAAATTCCGAATGGGTAGTATACAGAACAGAGATTCAAGAAATCCCAGTATATTAAAATATATGATTATATTTTATTTTAGACAGTCCGCTAACAGAATGGGAAGTGAAGAAAATGTGAAATAATTTTTCGCATTCAAATTTAGCTTTGGATGGAGAGTTTCCCATGTAGACAGAGCAGGGGAGTTTATATTATATAATTTAAATAATTGATATGAATTTATATATATATGAATATATATATATATATATATATATAAATTCATATAAATTTATATAAACTATATAATTATATAATTTATATTAAAAATTAATTGCATTCATATTATTATTAATTTATTGGATGAAAATAATTTTTAAAAAAACATTATTATTATTATTATTTCTCAACGATATTGGAGGACGGCATCTGGAGAGTGCATACTGTGATACGGATACCACCGAAAGTGAACGTGGGCTTGACGTGTTTACTCAGAAAAAGAATGTGCCTATTCGAGGAAACGATCAAAACCTGACCCAAATAACCCTATTACCACAGCTCCTCTGTGCTCTAACAAATTCCACGAAATAGTAGCTCTTACGACATTATTATACGCCAAGCCCACGTTCACTCTTGGTAGTATCTCTGTTTCAATATTCGCTCTTCAGCGCCCACATTAATTGGTCACTTCACTGGATGGGCAGTCTCCAGAATGATCAGTTATAGGCATCCCTAGGGATAAGTAATAACTATAATAATCAATATATATATATATATATATATATATATATATATATATATATATATATATATATATATATACATATATATATATATATATATATATATTTATTTATTTATATATATATATATATATATATATATATATATATATATATATATATATATATATTGACTGAGTTTGTAATCGTTTGGCAAATGACCCAGCTAACAGCTATAAATCGTCTCTTTTATCGACATATTTTGATGTTTCAAAATGTGATCTTATAGTAGGGCCTACGTATTTTTAAATGTTTTTGGATGTATTGTATCAATATATTACATTTGATATACTCTAATGAATCTTCGATTTTTTATATTTTGTGACTACGTGACGAATGTATTTTTTGACTAATCATACATGTAACATTAAAAATCATTATTTCTTCGAAAAATACTGAGAATGTACCGACATATTTGGATGAAAAATTAAATGAATGAATAAATAAAATAAATAGGTTATTTATGGGTATCAACTGTATTTGTTCGTTTTGATACTTGATGGATATAATAAAAATTATAAATTTATTTGCGATTGTTGACTTACGGAATATCCATGCCATGATACCAGACAAGATCGAACTCTTCGACCGGTATCGGCGGCTCGCCGTCTAAATAATCCCATACATAACAATTGGTGACTTGACATTGAAACTCCTCGAATATTTTATGACCGACATTATCAAAACCCATGTGTTTATAATCAAAGAAGTTATTCCACATGAGTATTGATTTCATCGCCTTGTCTCGAAGATACTCTGTCGGTAGACGTTCATCTCTTCCCTTTTCCTCTTCAACATGTTTGGTTGTCGTTGGCAGAGCGTACCAGAACAGCAACAGACAGCAGAATATGAATGTTATCAATGCGCCAAACTTCTGCAAGCTCATACTTACTGCTGATAAGATTGAGATGAGTTCGTTATTTTGATTTTCATTCACTAGAAAGATGAAAGAAGGAGAATATGATTTTAAGGATTCAAAATGATGAAAACATTACAGAAAAAATAATATTGCAATATATATGGGCTACTATATATATATATATATATATATATATATATATATATATATATATATATATATATATATATATATATATAATATATATATGTATATATTTATATTTATATATGAATACGTATGTAAATATATATATATATATATATATATATACATATATATATATATATATATATATAAATATATATATATATATATATATATATATAAATTTAGATTTATATGTGAATACGTATGTAAATATATATACGAACTTCGTGACGATTGTTTTTTCAAATCTTATCACGATGTATATTTTGACCTAGTCCATTATAATATTGTTTCCATCATTTCTGATATTTTCACGGTCTATTGAAATAGAAGACGACATTTTGATAATAATTGAATACGTAATTCTTGATAAACACACACACACACACACTAGAACGGGAGTTTTGGTGGCACTCATGTGAGATATTAGGTTTTACGGTTTTGCCACTTACTTGGTTACGCAGTCCATCTTGGTACACTGTCTAGGGACGTTTGTAAAAGATTGCACTTTTCTTCATCATGCTTGACTCGATAACTGCCGGAGAACGAAAACAGTTGAATACGTTGTGAGACAATGTCCCTATAGAGGGACTGCGTAACCAAGTGATTGGCAAAACCGTAAAACTTATTATCTCAATATCATATATATGTGTATATAATTCGATATGGAAAATATATCGAATCGAAAAGAATACAGAAAGACCGTGTTGTGAATGGATTGTAATATATCAGGATTTTAAATCGAATTCGATATGGAAAATATTGAATCGAAAAAAATACAAAAAGACCGTGTTGTGAATAGGATGTAATATATCAGGATTCGAAATCGAAAACGATATAGAATATATCGAATCGAAAAAAAGACTGTGTTAAGAATAGATCGTAATTTATCGGGATTCCAAATCGAGATCGATACAGAAAATATTGAATCGAAAAAAATTCAAAAAGATCGTGTTGCTAGGAAACAGAATGGTTGTACTCACATGTAGTTGGTGATGTTATATCATGAAATGTTAACACGTATTCAGAGAGAACACATAGGCCCCTAATAGTTCAACCACTCGCAAGTAAATATGTTAGAATCCAAAGTTGATATAATTGTAATGTATTTATATTATTTTAAAGTATTACAAATGATATGTGCTTCTTATCTAATATGATAATGTTGATAACAATAATCGTAGTATTTATCAACGAGAAAATTTCACTTACAACTCGATATAAAGCGCTGTCAAGGCCCTAATATTCACATGTATAGGACTACTGCTTAACAGTAGGCCCTACAATGTCTTTAGTTGTCTGACTATAGTTTTACTATTGACTGAACATTTGTCAGGCTTAATACAATTTGTCAGTATTTTTTATTCATTTATTTATATTGGGTTCAACGACGCACTATAATTTTTCAGTATTTAAAACATATTCCAATTATTATTACTCTTGTATCCACGGACTAATAAGGTATAAAACCAACTGAATCATTGAAAAACCGTCTATATGATGAGCCTTTACCGCTTTCAAAAGACGTAGTTGTGTTTCTAATCATGGATTTTCAGCTGAAGAAGCATTGTGTCTGAAAATGCCACAACTACATAAAGACATAACGACAATATTTGTGATTGTCAAGTTTTCTTCTCAGCCTTTCATCAATATTATTATTCATTATTATTTGATTTCATTATTATCAGCATTATCATGCTTCTTCCTTTTCACACCATTTGATTTCTATATTACTCCATCAGTCATTGTTACATCATTACTATTATTATAATTACGTGAAAGGTTTGGGTGGAAAACCACTTCCAATAATGAACAACTACTTCGAGCGGTCATTCTATATGTATTACTCATAAATAAATAATAATTTATATTGTATCATACTTTATTTGATGAAAAAAAATTGAACAGATGATGACTTGAATGAACCAAACACTCGGAGGGCAAGAAATTCATGAAGATCATGATGAACATATATATATATATATATATATATATATATATATATATATATATATATATATATATATATATATATATTTATATGTATATATATATATATATATATATATATATATATATATATATATATATATATATATATAAATTTACTTAAAATCTCACGATTTATTTTTGAATAAATTGAGCGAAACTGGGCTGTTTTTTCAATCGTGATATTATTTATTCATTTAAACTGACCCAATATTATTTATAATTTGGACCCTGATGAAGACGAGACCATTCTCGTTGAAACGTTGGTCAGTTTAAATGATTAATATCACGATTGAAAAAACAGCCCATCAGTTTCACTCAATTTATTCATATATATTTATATATATATATATATATATATATATATATATATATATATATATATATATATATATATATATTTATATATATATATATATATATATATATATAAATATATATATATAAATATATATATATATATATATATATATATATATTTATATATATATATATATATATATTTATATATATATATATATATATATATATATATATATATATATATATATATATATATATATATTATACTGTGCAATAAACGAGAATTAACAAATACATCACAGTATGCATATAATTACTGTGTAAAATGCCAGAAGATACTCTTATACTCACAATGTGGACAGGTCAATTGTATGTAACAATATACTTGTATCCACGAATGAAGTGGGTCATCTACCAACAACAAACACTAATATCACCCCTATATAAATTGGTATCCGTGGTATTTTAGGAGTATTATGATTTGTATGTCAAGGTTTAGGATTAGAAACACAACTGCTTCTTTCAAATCCTTGTAGTTGCAGTGAAATTATTTAATTCAAATAAATTCAAATTCAAAATTCATTTTATTCTGTTACAGAAATTATATTGTTCATGCATTGTTATAGGCCTCTTGAATAACCAAAACTGTTACAATTATTCATTTGATAGACGACTTTCTTCACTCGTGGATACAATCATAACGTCCGATATTTTCACCAACTATTCTCCCCTCACCACGAAACGTAAAACATACAAATGGCATGTATAACCTAATGTGACTGTTTATCACGGATCGACAGTATTTTAAAAGATACTTCTCTGAATGATATATTTTTTTTATAATAACATCGAAACTTGATACAAAATCATTGTTCCCCAATTAAGGCTATGGATGAAAAGTAGGATCGTTTGGACGGGGCACCACAAGGGCGATCTTACCACCCCATTTTAATTATTTAAAACCAATGAACTTCAACACCAGGACTGTGCTGTTGGTAAGCATAACTTTCCGCAGCAGATAGAAGTCTTGCAGTTTCCGAAAGTCCAGAACACATTATAAGTAAAAACGGTTTCTGTAATATATATCCGGACATTATCAGCATTTGATATGAAATGTTTTTGACATGAATCAGTTTCACTACAGTATGTCTTCAGACGGAAAGCAACTAAGATCTTTTATATGTGACATTGACACTAAAAATATTACACTGTGAGTAGGCCCCCCTTAAAACACAAGTTTAAATTATGATTATAATTTCTGACATTGCATTTGACAGTATTATTAAGAAAGTATTATTAGAAGGTATTATTAAGAAATATTGTAAACTCAGTTTTGTTGGATTCGGTAGGTCTTTTACAGCACCATTTATATTCTTTCAAATAATTTCAATCTTTTTAATAATATTAATAATACCTTCTTTTTCTATTACCTTCTTCCATTTTCATATTTTTTTCATACTTTTGTTATCTACCCTCAATTGAATTAGTTTTATAATATTTCAGGATTTTTCTGTAATCAATTTTTTATCACTTTTTTAAATAACCATTGTACTATGTATTGACTATATTACGCTGTACCATCTTGGTATCCCGCTATGCGGACAGCCGTCAATTAAATTGTCATTCTCTCTACTGCCCTATGAAATGTATACTATATCAATGTGATTTCTCACCTGTACAGGCCAGTGTGTGTGTGCTATCTCGTCTGTCAATGCATGTACTAAATCCTATCATTGATATCTTAAATATTCGAGTGGCAGTGAGAGATAAGAGTTTACAGATGGGCGTCGCCAGGCATCACAGGAAATCTCAGTGTTTACTCATAAAAAACAGATTGTTTGGATGACCTGACTATCCTGTCTCAAAAATAAGAAATATCAACTTGAAATAAGACTATATATGTATGCAGATGATTATTGTTTGCATGCTCAATGACCCCACTAACAGCCAGCTTATTTGGGGATACGAATAAACAGATGATAAGTGAAAGGATATTCTTAAAAATCAATACCGATATGATGGACTTGAAACCAAGCCCAACGGTTACTTATGTTGCTTATGTGGTGTCCAAGTTTACTGAGCTACGGAGGACGGTGGCGGTCTATAGCATTGTTCACTGTATGAGTATTTGTTTTTGTGAGTATATCACTCCTCATATGAAGCCATTGATCCCCGATTAAAGTATGACACCACAAAGGACCCCATGCAAATCAAAAAATTTGCCAACATCAATTATTTAAGAACATTGTATAAGTAAAAGGGACCTTATAATGAGAACTAAGACTAACATTTAAGATTACGCCTAAAACTGAGATCAATACTGGAAAATGATGTATTACTCACAATAGCAGTTAATCTTAGCTACCGATACTATTACAAGATACCACTATTATTCTTTTTTTTTTTTTATTCAACATTTTTCATCATCATGACAAAACACTTGTTGGCGGAATTGCAAATGATATTCAAACTAAAACATGACAGATTCAATGATTACATTTACATTTTACACTCAAGTGAAATGAGAATAGTAAATGGAAATGATGTTAAATAATAATAAATTACGATAATGAGAGTGGATGTCACATGACAAATGAAGGCATCTGATTGGTCGAGCTAAGAGTTCTTAGCTAAGATCTAAAAACTAAGAGTTAGGAGTTGAAAGTTGGTCAACTTTCCTTGGTTAACTGCATTGTAAGAGTTGGCATTGGTTTCCCATCTCCCAACTCTTAATCTTAATTAGCTCTTAGCGTTAGAGTTAGCGTTAGCTCTTTGCGTTTGCTGTTGGCGTTAGTGTTGGTCTTAATTCTCAATTAAGTCACAATCTGTGATGAAGAGATGACGAACAAGTTAGACAGTTGTGTCGGGGAAGAATAAATTTCTTTGACCCTCGTATTGATCACATTTTATTCGATTCTTCTTCGTTTTCTTGCCTTCGAACTTTTCGTCTTCTTTACAAGTTGTTACTAATTTGTCTTGAGTGAAATGTTCTGTTTAAAAAACTTTGTGAAGAATTGATAAGAAAAGTTATTTTACTTTTCACACTATTTTCTCATCCACGAGAGAAAACGGTTGTATATAGTTTTTACGACCATCCTAGGGCCCATCTTCGAAGTTTGAAAGAATTTCTTGGCGTTAAACCAAATACAAAGAAACAATCAATAATAGAATCAATAAATCTTGATTTATTTTCAACATTATCGTTTTATTACTATTAAAACATCAACATCTCAAACAGTAAATATGAATATATGGAGATGAGTTGATGTCACTATACTGACTGACTATACTCAAATGTAAAGAACGTCTCTATAAATCAATAATTTTCCATTATGCGTATATTACGAATTTGGTTTTGGTACCAAAGAGTCCAATATGATATCTACTATCTAGTGAATACTATTCTAAAATCTTTGTAAGCCCATAATTAAATATTGTAGCTCTGTATTTCTGAATAATGATTTTATCAATGAATTTAGAATGTTACTAGAAATCGAGTATACCATAAAAAGTAAGCCATAGACAGTAATTTTAAATTCTTACATTCTTATAAGATTTTATCATTGTTGAATTCATTTGTTGAATGTTGACTAGCATCACAGTAAAATGTATCTAAATTAACTTGTTTATAATATTTTCATCAATAAGGCAATCAAAATTACTATGTATACCAATCAAAAATGAGCTCGTCAACGGAATTACCCGAAGACGTAATCGATCTCGACCAAATCGTCATACCGACAAACACAATCCTAAACGCCAAATTCAAAATCGGCAAACGAATCGGCTGCGGCACTTACGGCATCGTCGCACGCGGCCAACACATTACTTCCGGTCTAGATGTGGCCATCAAGTTCGAACCGAATAGAAACCTAAACAAACATTCCGACCTGAAGATCGAGAAGAAATTGTACGATGCCTTGAAGGGGGGCGTCGGAATACCACACATCCACTGGTACGGCAACGTCGACAACTTTAACGTGCTCGTTATGGATAAACTTGGACCTTCCTTAACTGATCTCCTGGCTTATTGTGGCGGGACGTTCACTCTTAAAACTGTGATCTTACTCACTGTTCAGATGCTGAGATTACTCAAGTTCCTACACAGTAAAAACTACGTCCATAGGGATATCAAACCTGATAATTTCCTCATGGGAACGGGAGCTACTCACAATGTATTACATCTGATTGACTTCGGACTTGCTAAAGAATTCCGTAAGAAGGTTTGTAGATGTACGAAGAAGAATTGTACACAAGTTGAAGGTCATTTTAAACATATAGATCAGAAATTGGTTGCTAATTGGGCGGGAACTTTGGAGTTTCTACCAATGAAAGTGCACCAGGGATATAATCAATGCAGAAGAGATGATATGCAATCATTGGGGTACACAATCATCTTTCTACTCCGAGGAAAGCTACCGTGGGAAATGCGGGATTCGGATAAAACGGAAATTATTGTAGCTGCGAATAAAATTGGCATGATCAAGTCACAGTTTTCGAATAAAGTGTTATGTGAAGGGTTACCCCCGGAATTTGAGGAATATTTCGACTATTGTGATAGACTTGACTTTCAAGAACGACCGAATTATAAGAACCTGCGGGGAATGTTTCTGGATCTTTATGGAAGGCTAGGGTTCAATTTCGATTTTAAATATGACTGGATCAAGGATAAGACCAAAGAAGACTTGAAGAGGCCTGCGCCATGATTTGTTAATTGTTGATTATAAATGAACTAAATTGTTTAGCTCTGTGTTCAGATTGTGTATAAAGCTGAAGATAACTGTTGAAACCAATTGTAGAAAGATCCATGTTATACATGTGTCAACACTGGTGTACCTTATACCCATAAAAACCCTTTCATTGAAAGCTATATTGCCAATTTATTTCCTTTGATAATTTAGCGAGACAACTTCAGATCTACGTAAACAGTGGCAAATAAACAAAATTCACTTGTTCGACCAACCTTGAATCTGGATTTTGTAGTACTACCCAGTGGTGTAGCCAGGATTATATTTGGGGGGGGGGGGGAAACTGAAGTGTAAAATGAGAAAAATTGGAAATCGATAGTCGCATTTGAAAATATGCTCTATGGAGGAATATAACCCACAACCAATAACTATCACATAAACATTCCAATTATTAACTTCATAAAATAATATATAAGATTTTTTATTCACAAACTTTATTCTTTTTATTCTAATAATGTAATGTCAGTCCAACTTCGGTTGAGTTTCGGGGAGGGCCGCCCCCCCCCTGTATATGTCATTGGTACTACCAACTATAAGTCAAAATTCATATATTTCACCTGTTTTTTTCTAAATACTAACTAACACAACTGTAGCTCCATGCAGCTATTGTTATAAGGATGGTCAGGTTTCTCCCCCCCCCCTCCCATGACGTCATGGAGGGTAGCGAGCCGGTCAGGTTTTTACGATGCAGGTCACGACTAAGATTGACTTCAGATATTTTTGAATAGTATAGACCTACTGATTGAATGCATACATACATCATGTGAATTGTGGATTCAAAAAACTTGGATAATTCTTTTGAAAGAAGAACAGTTAACACTCTATATGGAGTATTTTGGAGAGAGGGGAGAAGGAAACGAGAAGGTGAAGTCGCCCCCCCCCGCCCCCTTTCCCTCTATATTGCGCTAATCAATATCGTCGTTTTGTCTCATCAAAATTCGAATTCATCCATTCATTCAGTCATTCATCATTCATTCATTCATTCATGCAAACACAACGTGAATTGATCTCCTAACAGTGATGTTTATGAGTTTTCATAACTATATATAGGCTTAAAAAATTATTTAGATATTAACTTGACCTTCAAATAACCTATTTAGATGTAGGTCCTACGAATAAGCGAGCGATATGATGAATGACGATTAGTTGAATCCAAGCCTTATTCGGGACTCGAACCCTCGCCCTAATGTGCTTCAATTTCCAAAAAAAAGTGCATGAACCGACCAAATTATAGAGAGGCCGCTCACTTTCTATTTATTTTATTCATTTTGTTATTTGTCCTCCTCAATCATATTTGTTAACTTTCAATAATTGTAAAATACTAGAATACCAGTATTGACAAACCATTCTATTACTTATAATAATTATAATTATATATAATAATAATATAATTATGTAAATTAGGCAAGAACAAATTATTTGTCCTCCACCGTTGAACACATGTTGATGATCCTATTCGACGCCACCTTTTGATTAGCCCCCTGTCTGGTCTGGCCACGCCCCCAACCCTTGCACCCTCCAATGGGTGAGCGAGGGGTGTTCTGTGTACGGTCGGGTGCAGTGTGGTGTCGGGTGCATTACGTTGTCCAGAGGGAACATGGCTGGACCGTTCCTGTCTCCTATGCCAGGAGATCTACTCTCCGAGTATATGTTCGGGAGAAGACGCCAGGTAAGTGAGATTCATTGAAACCATTATTATTATTATTATTATTATTATCATTATACAGGCCCCAGATTCACAAAAGGTCATAACTTTGATCCGGCTCAAAGTTAAGACAATTTCAAGAGACAATACCATATTTGATGTATTATTTTCGATTTTTTAATCTTAATTTTTGGTTAAATCCATTATTATCATCAATCTACTATTCATTATAATTAAAAAATTAAAAATAATGGATCAAATATGGTATTATCTCTAGAAATTGTCGTAACTTTGATCCGGCTCAAAGTTACAATTTCCAGAGGTAATACCATATTTGATCTGTTATTTTGTATTTATTTTTTTCAATTTTTGATTAAATCCATTATTATTATCAATATATATTATTCATTAAAATTAAAAAATCAAAAATAGTGGATCAAATATGTTATTGTCTCTAGAAATTGTCGGACTTTGAGCCGGATCAAAGTTATGACCTTTTGTGAATTCGGCCCTAGTAGTAGGCCTATAATCTGTATTTGGATTTCTGCCCATATTCGGGTTGCCGATACGACACAGAATACAAAAACACACAAAAAAATACAGAATAATAAAAAACAAGATACAAAATATATGATCACTGATAACGAAATAAAATAATGGATAATGATAAAGAATGGAATTACTATTTTGAAGAATGGTTGAATAATAATGGTCGGGCTTGGGTTCGAGTCCCGCGTAAGACATATGGGCTTTTGTAAATGTACTTTCACCGATCATCTCTTCATCGTTTCATTAACACCGGACCCCGCATGAATTAGCTGTTGGTGGGGTCGTTAATGAACATTTTAAAAAGTTATAATCGATTATAATCCTGAATTTATCCAAAACGAATTTTAAAAAATTACTCTCTCTAGCAATTTCAAACGGAAAATGAATAAGAGAAGTACAAGTAATTATTATAACTGTACCATATTCAAATAAAAATTATATTTCTAAATTTGACATTTTTTATTATTATATTTTCGTTAACTTGATTTTGTTCAAATATCACACATGCCATATCCTAAGAATTATCACAAATTGATAATATTTTATTCTATATATTTTAATTATCTTTTCGGATTGTCAATGTCTCAACGTCATGACCCGTATGTTCATTATACACCATATAGCATGAACCTCTTTATCAATCTACGTATGAAAATGTATGTGCCAAAAGTCTTATGACAATAAATTGAAATACAAATAACTTATTTTAATTTGTAAACGATATTAATAGAGTGCTCGTTGGTATATACGATATAATGTTTTGCATTGTGACAATCACTGTGGAACCATGTTGAACAGTTTGAGGGAAAGTTTATTAACACTTGATGACAAAAAGTTTCACACTCGGGCAATATAACAATATATCCAATTAATTTGTATTATAAGGTGACAATTTCATATTACAAATTTTGTTAGAATTAACAAAGTTAAGATAATGAATAGAAAACAATGAAATATATGGAAGCAGTTGTCATGGTAATTTGAAAGAATGTATGGACTGCTATGACAAATACAGAAACTTACAAAAATATATAATTATATAATTATAATAAGTATTATAATAAGTATATAATAAGTATAGTAAGTATAATGAGTATGCGCTAGATATCCTCGTCGTTGATGCGCCGTAAAACCCAAATATTCATTCATTCAGTACAAAGTTCAAAGTTGATAATTTAATTTACAATTTAAAATATTTGATATAATACATGGTTAATAATATTCGGTGACAAGATCGCCTCGAATTCTTAAACCATCATTTTACGCCGCGGATGAAAGTCTTTTAGTTTCCAAAAGTCCGGAACACATGATAAGTAAAAACCGTTTTTGTGATATAATAATAATAATAATAATGTCTTTATTTATTTTTTAGTAGTTAACAAAAGAAACACAGAAATAACAATTTACATATCAAAATTAAAAAATGAGATGATAATTTAACAAAAATGAAATGGCGAGGTTCAGATACATAAGTTTCTGCTCTTCCACCTATCCTTATGAGTATAATAACTAAAATGCAAATAATGATGTAATAAAAAGAACTATAAATTTACAAATGGAAAAGGAAAACAAAAAAAAAAAAAAACAGGAAGAGCTGACAGATTAGAACTAAATTAAACATTTTTTTTTATGCCGACATTACCAGTGATGGTATAAAGATTAAACAAAACACACGAATGTTGATATCTTCCACTTTGAATCAAGTCTCTTGGGCAATGATCACTTCTTTCCATTAACAGGAGATGTAAAGTTTCAATTTGAAAACATTCATCAATTTGAAAAATGTTTTGAATCTTAATTAAGAAAAGTAAGAAAATTAAGGCGAAATTTATATACTCTTATTTTATCTTTTATTATACTGTACAGAGATCCTATACATTTTTGTTAGTATTATCAGAGCAAAACACATAGTATTTCCATTTATAGATACCGGTATTTCCAATATCGCGTTTGTGAGTTTATTGTATCACTTATTTCAGCTCAATTACGAGCATAAGTGAAAATATAAGTTGGAAAACTATAATGGCCTACGTATATGGCAATACCCTTTGTTCTGAACGGAATACCCCAATTAAAATAGATCACGCTAGCTCTTAAATTCCTGGATAATAATTATCCAGTTGACCTGAAACATTTTTTTCAATCTGAACAGTTATTTTTTATTTGTCATCAAAATTCCACCTTCAGACGATCTGCTGATGATAAATTAAAACAATTAATTTCAAAAATACTTCACATAAAATGAAGAGAAATAAACTAGATAAATGAATGACTCATAGCCAACACTTTTCACTCAAGTAGGCATGTGCCAAATCATTACATGGGAGCTATTTCAAAAAACTCTATTACTTATAGATGGTTCATTTTGGGATTACAAATATTATTAATACATTTTTTTTTATTCACACAAGAGATAGTAATCTTAGAAATACATTGATATCCGCTAAGCTGCAAAAGCAGCTTGTCAGCAGAAAAATACAATATAATGAACACATACATTATTCTCATGACTCATTTGAGCCCAGATATGTGAGCCCAATTATTGAATAATAGAAGAAAAAATATATACATACGTACATATAATGAATGAAATACATACAATACATATAATTAATTACATGTAAACAGTAATATCCAGACTCCCTATTCTATATTCCTAAGAATTTGGGGGATTTTGAAAAGGATTTTGAAAAGGATTTTGAAAAGGGGATTTTGGAGTTCACATCAATAGGAGTAGGAATATACCATGATATTCATCGTTTGGAAGTAGACTCACACTTGGAATATAAAATACATACTTGATGAATATACTTGAATCTAAAACTTCACAATCCGGGAACCAGATTTTAATGAATAATTACGATTTTTATTTCCTTAATTTTGAAGAAAACTAGAAATCATGATCTTTATTTCTGAAATTATATTTTTTTTTGTCCTCCAGAGACCACGAGTCATGACGTAAGCATCACCGATTCTGTAGAGAAACATGAACAGAATCAAATAAAGACCACAGACTCAGAAAAAAAACGTGTTCTGTAGGACTATAATAAATAAATTACAGTTTCTGAAATTTAGATGATGATTTCTAGTTTTCTCTAAAACTAGGGATATAAATACCGTCATTATTCTTTCAAACCTAGTTTCAGGGGTGTGATGACCTTCAATATATATTATTCGTATGGGGGATTATATTTATTTGGGAGGTTCAGATATTCTGTTACACGGGAAATATCGTTTGGTTATATGAAACAACATCCTCATACTTAGAACCGCCTATAATATTTCTAATATCACCGTGATTGGTCTTTCGATAGACTCTAGGGGCACTATCACAAGTTTTTTTTTTAGAATTTTGTAGGAAATGTAATCTAAACAGTGATTTCATCAATTCGATAGGAATTTTAGCCTTAAAAGGATCTATTGCCATTTTGAGAAACCATTTGCACACACATTCATAGCATAATTATTATTCATTTTTTCATTATTTTCATATTATTTTCATATCTCTGTTGAACTAATACTTTTTCATATCAGGCTACTGTTTATTACTCTCTCATTATTTTCTATGATCATTTTTGTATCAATCATTCATGTCTGATTTATTATAATTATGTGTTCTTTCTACTTCATTAATTTTGTATTTGATTATTATTATGTGTCAGAAGGCAATCATGTGTACCATGACATAGTCTAATAAAGATTGATATATATGGCAAGCTTGAACACATATTCACGACTGACAATGTTATCTCTGTATCTCTGTATCTCTGTATCTCTGTATTCCCAGCGTCGTAATCGTACCACCTTCACACCTCAACAGCTCCAGGAACTCGAGTCACTCTTCCAGAAGACGCATTATCCAGACGTCTTCCTGAGGGAAGAAGTCGCACTCAGGATCAACTTGTCTGAGGCGAGAGTTCAGGTAAGAGTCACACACGATTCTTTTTTTCTGAATTGAAATCTTGGTATACAATCTTTGTATCCCAATGATTGAGATTACGGATGAATAAAAAATACTGTTAATCGTTGAAAAGATTTTTTTATGGTGCTTAAAGACCCCACCTACAGCTAGGTTATTTGGGGGTGAGAATGACCAGGTGATAATAACACTATGAAGTGATGATAATTGAAGTGAAAGGATGTTAACCAAAAATCCATGCCTTACGCGGGACTCGAACCCACGCTTAACGTGACTTCACCTTCAAATGCGATTCCCTAGCTGACTGAGCTACTCGGTTGTTTTAAGACTTCCAGGTGGTAATGTCATCAAAATTAAATTATATGTATAGAATATCTTAAATTAATACCAATGAACTTTGATGTCAAAATTTCACCAGAAATTAAGTCACAAAACAAACATTATAAGTGGACATAAACCAAGGCAAAATTTCCGCTTACATAACCATTTCATAGAATTCTAGTGGGTGATTCTGAATTTTGGGATTCTGACGTTTGGAATATATTCATAAAATAAAAAAAAATTATCAAATAGATATAGTCATATGCTCATTTATTTCAATTTAATTTGTATTTGTATTTAATTTGTAATTTATATTTATTATATTTTGTGATATTTATATTTGAATATTTTTTATTTGTATTTGATTTATTTTTATTTAATTGAAATCGGATGGTGTTTAACCTCGTGGTTTCGTCTATTTCAAAATGGTTCAATCATTCAATATAATGTCGTCGTTATCTAATAAGAAATTAAATGGTCTGACATGAATGTATGATGAATGTATAGCCTATACCAGGATAGTTTGGAGTTACACCACCTGACACAAATAATTTCGTTATCTGGGTTTACGATATAATCATGATAACTATTCAAGCAGGCCTGGGTCACAAGTTGAAGATGATATTATTGATAATTAGAAAAAGATATTTTTGTTTTTGTAGGTTTTATTTTTTGAGATTATTTGAATGGAATTTATATATGCGATAGCCTACTTGATAAGCTTATGCTGGCCTTTCATGAACGCGATTTGCGTTTCGCTTTCGCAAGGCGGTGGAATTGAGGCGAGCTCAACAATCAGAAATCGCGTAACTTTCGTCACTGATTGGTCGTTTTATCATCATGGTGGCTTAGAAAAACGCTCGGTGAATTCGCAATCTGAATAATGCATGTATGGAAGCCCACCGTTTAGACCTACTAATTAGATGAGCGCAGCGAAAACTTCCATTCCATATACCGAAAAAAATCATATTCATTTTATTTTATTTTATTTATTCATTTTCACCCAGTTTGGGATTACATTATCTCACATGATACATAGTAAAAGTGAGGTTAAAATCTAATTCATATTATATTATATTTGCTGATCGCATCCAACTTCAACTCAACGTGTGTTGCATTCTTCCCTGATTCCAGGTTTGGTTCCAGAATCGTCGAGCCAAGTGGAGGAAACAGGCGCGCCTCCAGCTATTACAGGACGCATGGCGAATGCGTTGCCTCGGTCTAGGCTCACCCCCATTAATGCTCGGTAGGATTATTTATTTATCTTCAATTACTTAATAATAATGATAATGATAAGATCTTCATTTCTGCGACAGGGTTAACCCACAATGGCTTTGCTTTCACCAAACCGCTTAAGAGCCCGTATCTTAGCGGAGAATGTTTCACTTGGAAATCCTCGACCCAAGTTCGATGTGCGTTCAAAAATTTGGTTGTGAGTTGAAAAGTGAAAAGAGGATAATATTGGAAGAGTTTTAGTAACCACCGCTAGATGAGGGAGTTTTTCATTTCATAATTTTGACAAAATCCTGTTACATTACACATTTTGGCCAAGGAAATTGGGAAAACTGTGAAATTACAGGCAAACCAGGATTTCAAATATTGACAAGCAAAGTTGAACTTGAAGATGTGCGTTTGTAATTTATTTCCACCATTATTCGGTAACCGGAAAATAAGCAATGAAACCATCAAATTAGACACATTTTGATTCAATTATCGCTCCATAGTAAAATTATTCTTCAATTTTCGACTAGGCATATCTAATTGTGAGGGTATTACTTATTCATTGCGTTTTACCGCAAGTCCGTTATGTTTGTAGTTGTTGAGATATATGTGGCAAAAGTGCACCCTGTGAGTCTGTCCAAGTTGCAGGCTCTTAAGAGGCCGCAGGCGCTCTACACGCGCTCGTTGTTCGCTCGCTTCGGACTCGAGTTTAACATGCATCGTGTACTAGGCGCAGCCCATAGACTAGCCCGCCGAACTCATATTCTCGTAAACGCCGTTAATTCCCTTACTCACACTTTTGAAATATTTCACAGTCCATATTATTTTTCGGTATTCAAAAATATATATCTAGGTTTCCGTAAACTAGAAATTTTTTCATTTTCCATTTGAAGAATTTGAAAAATTACAAATTTGTAGTTCAAAATTCTGTTAATGCGATAACCTCCCTCTTTCAATTATCAACAGAATGCAAAAACAATCATATTGATATCTCAAAAATTACGGCCGTGAGAGTTTGAGCCGTGAAATACGAGCGCCTGCGGCCTCTTAAGCACTATTGATCAATAGAAAAAAAAAACTTTTGTCAGCTCATCTAAAACCCATGTTCCTTGTTCTAAGGTCGCGGTCCTCCTCTCCACCTCGGCGACTCTCCCGAATCTTCCCCCCTCAACAAACTGTCTCCAGGAGGTGACTGTCGGGACTATCGCGGCATAATGTCTGGCTACCACCACGACTCCTCCCTGTGTCCCTGCACAACCAGCTTATCCCGGTCGGAACTGAGTCCGTCATCGTCACCGGGATCGGCCGACACGGTCACCAAGGAACCCGCGGAGGTGAAGAGAAGACAGGAGGAGAGGAATAGGAGTGTGTCGCCGGAAATACGGGAGAAGGCGGGTCCTTAGAGGGTTACTTTAGTCTAGTTATTGCAGAATTTTATGTAGCGTATTTGTCTTTAATGTTATTATATATTCGTATAATCTGTCTCACCGATCTGAAGCAAGTGTTCATATCTCTTTTATCAGCTAAACTGCTAAATAGGTGAAAATGTCAATCACAACTCAAGAGTAACTTAAGAACTCTTCTGCTCTGAACTTTAAGGACAAGTTTGTAATCATAGGTAAGGGTTGTAATATGCGACTTGGCTAAATCGAATCAAAAATATAATACATCAAAACTCATGGTCATTTTTTATAATTACGATCTTATTGAAGATGATGGTATAAATAATCGCCAAAGTTGTTTTCATTCTGAATTTTCACGTTTGTAGATTATTTCAGATTTTAATCAACTCAAGTATAATATATTTTGAAGAAAAGTCAAAAGTGTACGAGTCGGATGAAGTCTGTAGAGATGATTGACATGTGTATATACCTATGTTCTCGCCGGACAATAGAAGAGCAAACTACAAAGGTCTCCGACACTTGCTACATATTGGTGAGATAGACCATACCATTACTTAGTTATATCATCATTATTGGTAATGAATATCGAATTTATCGGAATATCGTATCTGTGTGATAAATTTCTTGGGGTAAGAGATCTCAATATTCTGATAAAACAGAGACACAGATCTTCATTCACCTTGAAGCAAATTTATATCTGAGCAATGTAACTTTATGATCATTTTTCACATGTATAATTTTCATTATTTTCGTCTATATTTGTAAAAAGTTTTCAGGGTCAATGTTTAATAATTTGAATTCGTGTGTCATTTTGACGATATTATTGATATATTTTTTTGGTATTCAATTATAATTGTTTCAATAGCTTAAACCTTTCCAAACTTCAGAGAATATAAAGAAGAAAAAGGAAAGAATAGAATGAAAAAAGGAAGAAAGGAAGGAAGAAATAAAGGAAAGGAAAAAGAAATGTGAATGTGATATTCCACTAATCTGCTCTCATACAATTGTAATACGTATTATGAATAATTTGATGTGTTCAATTTTTTTTTTTTAATAACGAAACACTTTGACTTGTTCAAAAATTGATCAAGACGATCTCATTCAAGCGTTCTCCGAACAACGAATGTTCAATAGAAGATGGTTGTGAGTACCAAGACGTTATAACAGCTGATGACTAACAATTCGAGCCTACATGAACGACCGCAAACGATAGTATCACGATCTGTAACCGTCAAACAAATTTTCTCCTCAAAGGGTTCTCGACAATTCATGGTATATTTTTAATTATTGTTCACCATGAATTATATTTGTTATAATTATCATCATTACTCATGTTTATTATATTCATTAAGTATTATCATTATTAATATTTTGTTCCTATAGAGAGCAATGAGATCATACACATCAATTTAGAAATCGAAAATTTTGTCAATTTAACGAACTATATCAATTTTTGAATTAATTCATAGAAAAATAACTGAATAAACTTCAGCTCTTGCAAACTTCTGAAAAGTGGGTTTTGTTTTCAATAATGATTGAGTCTAAATGGCATTTTAATACCTTCACGAAGTAACAGATAATTTTGAAATTTTATTTTTCATGACTTTGCACGCAAACACGAAGTTTGTAAGCCCTACTCATTTCATCTCGTCATTGCAAATTGTTTTTTTTTTAAATAAGTGTGTATTAATCTATAAAAGTATAAGGTCATTTTTGCTGTGCAATATTCGACCCGATATGTGTATGATAATGATTTATGATTATTGTTTGTTTAACGACCCCACCAACAGCTAGATCATTTGGGGATACTAATGTATGGTTTTTACAAAAAAAAATATGCCTCATACTAGACTCGAACTCTCTACCGATTTGACTTCAGTTCCATAACAGAGCTATGCCATTGTTGACTGAACCGGACAGACGTATCGGGGCAACTGCATCTATAATGTATCCATAGATATCCATAAACAATCAATAATGTATCCAGATAGTAATATAAGGAATCCATTTTTCATCCACCTTATTACGATGATGTATCCCTGGACCATCCATGATGTGTCGATGTTGTATCCATGATGTATATAGAACTGCAAATATAATTTCTAGAACTACGATTCGAGTTCATGATGGAGAAAATAAATTCGAATAATAGTCGAATACGCATTTGAAAATGGTTACTGTTTTGATACCCTCAGCATGAATTAACCACCTTCAGAAACAAGAAAAACAAGAAAAATCGATTAAAAATTGAAAAAAAATACAAAAAACGAGATAAATAATGAAGAAAATCATCATAGAAAGATGATGGACGAGAAATCAGACGGATAAAATGAAAGTTAAAGCATTGATGGTGAATATACTCTCGGGTATAATTCATTCTTATGGCAGAACGAAACTAACTTACCCTGCACTTCCAATCTCCTCGGCTATGTCTGCAAGAAGTAGTGTGCACTGCCACTGTGATCTTGGGAAAAAATCCTATCAAGAACGAAAAATTATTTAACAGTAAGTTTTATTATTGAACATTTAATTCGTTGAAATAACGATAGGTTTCGATGCAGTAGCAAATGTAGAACTGTGTTTATCGACTGTGGTTGAAATTTGCTCATTCATAAGTCAGTGTGGATTCTTTAGACCATAACACCTATATAGTAATAAGAGTTACTTTTGAGATTTGTTTGGTCCAAAATAAGTCAGAAACATTGGTTTAATAATACGCTAATTAACCAATTTTTCCTCTTGGCCTACATTAATTAATTTTTGTTATCAGATACCGGTATAGGCCTAATATAAATTATTGTTCAAAAAACGTATTTTACAAACTCAAAAATTCAATGAGTGAAGCAATAGTTTCATTTACCACTTCAAGTCTTCAACAATGAACACAAAATTGGGATATTGATAAACATATTTGTTCATTGTCGTTTGCTATGGCAGATATAAAAGAACGAGTGATTATTCAGGTTTTTTTTTATTCTTAAGGAAGGGAAATCTTGCATGAAACCCTCCGCAGGTTTCATGCAAGATTTCCCCTACTCCAAAAAAATAATAATAATAACAATAAAACATAAATAATCACTCGCTATTTTATAGGCCTATGGTATGAGAAGTGATTATGGAATTATTTTCTCCTTCAAGGTATGTCGAATGTGATAGAACAATAAACGGTGAAAAAAATACTGACTTCACCTCATGACAGAGGTTTTCATTTCTTTTCACTCTGTATCTTATGGTATACGACAGTCTCCTTCTCTCTGACCTGAACAAAATAAATAAAATCACCTTTCATCTCATCTTTATATCACCTCATTCATCATTAACTGACGACAGTGTATAACACAAGGGCGATCTTGCCATTGCATATTGATTTAATCATATTCGGTTTGACGACGCACTCTACTGATGACTACGATCTATTGGCGTCGGTGAGATAGTGGGAGGATGAGATGGAATGTTATTTTAATATATGTTTTCGGATAGTGGGAAGGCGTCGGTCGTGGCCCCTCCTGTTAAGGAACCATCCCAGTATTGACCTGAACGACAGAGGGAAATCACGAAAAAACCCTGTCAGGATGGTCGACCATCGCGGGAATTGAACCCCGATCTCCTGAATGATGGTGCAGTGTATTAACCACTCGGCCACTCGTCTCAGTCACTGCATATTGATTACTTTAAATAAAAAACAATGAACTTTGATTACCTCTTCTACTACTTCCACTACCATCAAGAAACAATTGTATTGTAATTTATTTATTTAGCAAATGATTTTGCTATTAATTATACAGGTTTAAATATATTAATGACTCTTAAAATTGAGCACATTTACCAGTAGTGGGTCTACACCAATTATTACCTTCCAGTGCTAGTTACATGTTTCGTTTGATTATTTCTTACTTAAATCTATTCGCACTTTTGCACTCGTTTAATACTATAGGTAAATTATCATAGTCTTTAACTGACATAAAAAATACTATTACTGAACATTGATGAATTACATTACTCTAATATATATATATATATATATATATATATATATATATATATATATATATATATATATATATATATATATATATATATATGTATATATATATATATATATATATATATATATATATATATATATATATATATATATATATATATATATGTATATATATATATATATGATATATATGAATATATGAATGAATACATATGATTAGCACCTCTTGTGTAGTGATCATGTATTTCTTCATTAATTGGTCATGAACTTATCAAAGTAGGCTGAACGGGCATAAAACCCGAGGGTTCAACAACTCCTGAAATCTGGTGTGCACTTGTCATGAAATCTTCTTGAAATCCCTTGAAATCTTCTTGGAAACCCTTGAAATCCCGTGAAATCTATAAGAAATCCCTTGAAATCTGGAATCAGGTGTGCACCAAATTTAATAGTTACCAAACTACTTACTAGTACCAAGTTTACCCCTCGATAAAACCATCAATTATTTTAAATATAAATACATAGGAATTTATTGTAATACTATTTATTTAAAATTAGAAATATTTGTTTTTCTTAGTATCAAAATGCTGATATCTTACACCGTTCAATATATGATATACTGATATGCGTATCATACGCATATGTAATATACGATACACGATGATATAGCTATCATCAAAAATGATATTTCACTAAATCGAAACTCCCATGCCCTTACTATACTCTATAAGTGGAAGAAAGATAAAACAGCTGAGGCTGCAGTTTATAAACAAACCATTTTCCGTCATCAGTTTCCGTAGTGTAGCGGTTATCACGTGTGCCTCACACGCACAAGGTCCCCGGTTCGATCCCGGGCGGAAACATTTCTTTTTGTACTCATTCATTTCATTCGCTTCTTCTTGCATCATTTCATTCTTGTTTTGAAATATAATTTACATGAATAATGGATCAAAGTACTCTTGAAATGAAACGGTGTAACTCTGAATAAACATAATTGGAATGTAATAAAACAAGTATAAATAATTGGATGAGCGTAGCGAAGAGTACCATTTCACTTACCGAAAGAGATTGGGCTTCGTTTTTTTTTCTTATCATTTTGTACGTGGCTTACAGGTCATGAAAAAAAATCCACTCGAAAATTTTCCTGCATTTTTGTGTTACACCATGATAGGTTGAGATTTGTATTCAGAAAAATTTGTTGTACGGGTTTTTCGAAACAAAATCGAAAAAATACTTTTAAAAAAAAATCTTCGAAAGCTATCAAATTTTCACTGAATATGAAAACAACTATCATACATATTTTCAGTGATATACAACAATCGGATGAGAAATAACGAAGAGAACGCATCTATGTTGTAATTTTTTTTTTCAGATCAATCAAAGCTATCGAGAAACCAATCAAATCTGAGCAAAAAGTGTCAACAATTAATTTTGAACGATTATGATGAGTGATGAAAAAACAGGATGGCAATAACACTCCAAGGTCTGTCGATTGAGCTGAAAGAATGATTTATTTCTCAATCTTGATTTCCTTACTTCCACAAAGCATTATACTCCGTTTTCATAGTAGTAATATAATATTACCATTACTGTAACACATGGATTACTATGGAGCTAAAGTCACGTTGCACGTGAGTTCGAGTCCCTCTTAAGGCACGTGTTCTTGTAAACGTCCTTCAATCATAGTTTCATTATCAATCAAGTTCAAGTTCCATCAATCAATTGTTGCATGTTAATCAAGTTAATCCGCTATTTGCTTATCCACTAATAATCATTCAGAACAGAGCTGGTTGTAGCACATGTTGATTAATTATTAATTAGGTAGTTATTAGTAAGATACCAAAATAACATAAGTAACCAAGAGTGATAACATGTTAATTCGCTAATTCATTAATTCTCACCTACCACAACAATAACCGTCTCTCAGTCTGTTGTAGTTCCGGTTACAACAACAATAACTGGATTATCTATAATAGCTGTTGTAATGCATTTGATTGGTTCATTGCTCGGTGATTGTGATTGATCGATTCTCGGCTCAAGGTCAACGAACTGCATTACCGTTCTAACTGTTTGATTCGCAGAGAGGCAAAAAACACGTACACTTGTAGTCATATGAAATGGTTTATTAGGAGATCGAAATAATAATTCAAAATTCGAATATTTCATTCAGTGATAAAATCTCATTAGTTAAATTTGGTTAAATGGAAGAGCAGATCAACTAAATCTCTGGATATCGCAATTTTTTGTTGTTTGTTACAAAAATAGAGTGTATAGAATCTATCTATATATTTTGCAGTCGATTTTTTTCATAGCCTACACGTGAAGTGCGTATATGTATTTTTTTTAATTTTTTTTTTCTTTGACTTTGTGGAAGAGCGTGCTCATTATTTTTTGTGTATATTTATTAGAATTATTTGGAAAAAAATATTAAATTGGTATATTATTATTGATATATTTCATTCTAAAGAGCATGCATTCAAATGATTTATAATGTGACATATTGTATGGAAAGGGAATCGATGAATAAAATAAGTCACACAGGTAAAAGCAATCACATTATCATTTATTCTGTTTTATATAACACGTTTTATACTTACATTACCACATAATCAGTTCAGAATAAAAATGTATAATAATGAAATTCAAGTGTGAATAAATGTATATGTCCATGTAAATGGATTAATAATATAATATACGGAAAAAAGTATGGATTCTCGGCTGGTAATGGTATAACTTCACAGTGACCAGTGGCTAGCACGCTGAACCGTAATTCAGGAGATCGGGTTCCGATTCCCACCATGGTCAACCATCCTTTCAGATGTTTTCGTGATTTCTTTCGTGTCGTCAAGGTTGATACTGGGATGCTTCCCAAGCAACAAGCCACGACCGACTCCTTCCCGCAATCCAAAAACACATAAAAATCCCTTCGTCTCATCACCCCATCATCTTATATATCATTCAGCGACGCCAATAGATCTGGTCAATCAGTATACACTTTGTTGTTTTGAATCCAATATAAATGAAAGTATTGTAGTATAGGCTTCTGTCAAGTAACAAATGACAAACAATCGTTACCATAGCAACACAGCGAACTGTTGGACTACCAAATATTCTGATAGGTCAATTCCAACTGGTGGACATTGTTGTCTGTCTCTTTCTACAATGGGTGACGTCACTTGATAGAAGCCTATAAGAAAAGTATTTCAAGAGCAAGTCGGATCAACGGTCTTCTAACCAGAAAAGAACAGGTTTTTGAATATATATAATATCATTTCCAAAGACATTTGTCCTATCCAATGCCACGTTAAATAATAGCTGATGGGGGGGAGGTGTGATATGCCGCCTTCCATTGGATATACTTGTACGAACAAGCACAGATGAAATGAAGGCTTGAACCACCCGCGCGTTATCAATGTACGAATGTAAAGGACGGTCGTTCGTGACCTTCATCTCTCGTGGATGCAAGTCTCGAAGCTTGATGTCCTTGTGAACCATTCAGTGCATGTTTCGCTCAGTCGCTCGTTGTCCAGGAATCCAGCAGCATGCCAGAGGAAGGAAGTTGAGTCTAGTCGACAACAATCAGAATCTGTTGCGATGTTATTATCAGCTGTCATTGTTGTTATCACTTCCGGTTTAACGATCAGCGCCGGAACAAAGTAAGTTGTATAGAGACCGTGTCATATACGGGGACAGGATATTTTGCGCCTCTAGGATCAGAAATAAATTATTGGCGCCTTCCCCCCCCCCCCCCCCTCCCCTACAATTTTATTTTAAAACAATCAAACGTCAAAAACATATATTTTTTCAATGAATGTGTTTTGAGCATTGTTTTTAATAGTCTACATATTCTTACATTATATATTACATATTAACTCGAATTATGTATATGTAAAATCTTAAATACATTTTTTTTTCATATAAATACAACTATATATTAATGTTTTTTTTTTATATTTCAATGGCCTGGTGAAAATTTGGCGCCCCTTGAATATTTGACGCCCTATAAGACCGGGTCTTGTGGACCTGCGGCCCTGGTCATACACTTCAGTCGCTCGCGTGCTGAATCGTCATTCAAGAGACCGGGGTTCGATTCCCGTCATCATCGTCAACAATTCTGACAGATGTGCATCTTGGAAACCATCAGGACCCCTATTCCTGAGATAAATTAGATGTGAGAAAAATAAAAGTGAGTGAGAAAACGATTATCTCACTCACTTTTATTTTTCTCACATCTCATTTATCTCAGGAATAGGGGTCCTGTTGTTAAAACTGGATACTGGGATGGATGGTTAAACAACAGGCCACAACTGTTACCTTCCTACTGTCCAAAGCACGTAAAATAATCTTCCTCTTAAACTTGCCCTCCCCCGTCCTCTTTTCTATTCTAAAATGTATTTTCCCATCAACTTGATGACATTTAGTGGGTAGCGATAGAGATAACTTGAATTGAGAGCCGACATTTGATTGGGGAGCACACTATCTCGAAAAATTATCACGTTATAAGTTCAAAGAACCTAACTTACAAATATCTTGTTAGATTTCGTGATGTAGGTTTCATGAATAAAATAAAAATATACTCAATTTACTTTCAAATTCGAAGTATAATTTCAAATTATTTGTATATTGTATTTTTATCCTCAACTGAAGTTTTAATTTATTATACTCCACTGAGGAAATGTATGTCCGGGTCAAAGTCAGTCTTTGCTTCTTTCGAGCCACAAATGCAACATATATTTAGAAAGGTGTATATTTTGATAATTTAATAACCAATAACGTGACAGAGTCTCCATGAGACCATGTGTAAATTACACATTTTCTTGACTCATATTACGTTGAACGTGAAGTTACCCATTTCTTAAATCATGCTCTTCACTTCAATTCGGGGTGGTGTTATATGAGGGGACGTGGGAGGCAATGAGCCAAGTGTTTCCTGTTATTATCCAGGCCGTATTGATGGATAATAAGTTGCACTTGGCATACAGTTTTGATTTCACACCTTTTCTATCGGTAAGTTTTTGTAGTTGCTAAAATATTTCAGGACTTCGCTCCAAGTTTCTTACCCATCAGAGTTTTTGGTGGTATTATTTACACCCATTAACCTTTGCAATTTATCATTTGAATTTTCAAAAGTAGGCATAAGCCCTACTAGTTCAGTCGGCAAAGCATGACACTCTATTCATCCATCTAAAAATTGGAATTTCTTCATGTGACAAATAACTAGATTTTGAGTTTTTAATTGATATTAAAATATTAAAAATAAAAAATAAAAATGTTTTTTTCTTTTTTTTCTCGTGTGGCGGCAAAATAACAAAAAAAGGTTGCATAGTACGTCAATGCCACAAAAATGATTGTAGAGTTTTGAAACTTGACAAAGTTATTGTTCAGACTATTGGGCATGTCATCAGATAATTTTAATTTCCGTGAGTCTTGCCGTTTGATTACCATCAACGATTGAGTTGCCTGAAATTTTTTACAAAATTTTATGCGATTCTAATTAAATCTATATCGATGGAGCGGCAAGACTTATGGGAATTCTAATTATCTGATGCCATGCTCAATAGTGTCAACAATAACTTTGGCAAGTTTCAAAACTCTACAATCATTTTTATGGCATTGATGCATTTTGCGAGCGTTTTTGGTTATTTTGCCGACACACGGGAAAAAAACAGGAAAAAATATTTCGATTTCTTTTTAAATCATTTTAATATCAATTCCCTTCAATGGTCATGCATTACTCAACTCAAAATTCAGTTATTTGTCAGAAGTAGAAATTTTCATTTTTAGATGGATGAATTGCCTTAACCTCAGGGTCGTGGGTACGAACCCCACGTTGGGCGCTCTTTTTTTAAAACAAAATATTACAATTTTACCTTTTTGAATTCACAACGCATATGAAATGGTTTTGTAGTCGACTGATTATGAGATTTGAATTAACAACACTTGACTGGGAATTGATTACAATAAATAAACTCATCTCATTAATGGTACAAGGTTAAGGACTAATTTTTATTTCAAGTCTTCGTTTTGAAAATTATTACTTGAATAGGCAGTACACAGTGTCTTCTCTAATAGCTACGATTTCAAGAACAAATCGTCAGGCATAATAACATGGAATTAGTGTGTATATAGCCTTGTGATTGGACTCTAAGGTAATATGAGCAAAAAGTTACTTTGAAACTATAATGGATTACTTGTATTGCAGAATCAGATAATGCTCATATAAATGAGAAACATCTGTAGAAGAAATTATAGATGTATGAATGTTTTTAAAAAATGATCTTTAAAATCTCTTTCAAATTTGAAACCTAAAATCTCTGGAATATTATATGACATGAAAATTTTTAAGAATGTATAAGAAATGTTTGTATTGTTCGACTTTAAAAATTGTTTTGAATTTAAGAAATTGTATATTGACTCCAATTTGACTTTATCCTTATCTAATGCTATTAATATGTCATAACTTTTACCACTTATTCTATTACTATAATACTGTCATCATGGATATTATATTTAATATCTTCAATGTTTCAACCCACTAACAGAGAATTTCCTCTATGTGGGCTTCTTATCTTTATTAAAAAATTATGAAAATAAAAAATTGTATAGTGTCTGGAATTGATAAGAATAAAATAAGTTCTGAATTGAATTGAAAAAATGATGTTTATCATGACGAAATTGTTTACTCAAAGACCCCACTAACAGCTAGGTTATTTGGGGGTACGAATGGTAGGTGACAGTGAAAATATCAATTGATGTCAAGTATTTAATTTGTATTGTGTTTTACAATGCACTGTAGAGGCCTAATGATGACTTGGATTTATTAGTGTTGGATGAATAATTATAATGTGATTATGGGATGAAGAGATGAAGGTTCCCTAGATAATTGAAAGGATAGGGAAGAGATCCGTGGTGAACTAAAGTGTAGGAACCAACCATCCTGTCTTTAAGAAGTTTGGAAGATTTTGAAATTTTATAAAAAAATTCAAAATGAAGAATTCACAAAAATAAAGATGAAATATGACATGTATCTTAGTCTCAATTTTTGCTCACAATAAACAATTATCTTGTTTTGTAAAAATCTGTATGAATGTTCCGCAGAGACTGGCATTGGTCGTGGGAATGCACTTCAGGCGTGTGCGTCAAGTCTTGGTATCCGACCGAGACATCGGAGCCGGACCATCTCGGCTCGCTTGCCGTCTGTCGCCTAACATGTGGCACATTCGGATCCATATGGCCAAGACCTACAGGTAAAATACCATCAGCTATTTGATTTCTATCATTTTCTTTGTTATATATTTTTTCTCGTGAGTTTGACGATTTTTTGTTCTTCTCAATTTATTAATTTTACATTTTGTATCTATTTGCTTCAATTTTATCTTGTTAGATTGTATTCATTTTTTAGATAGTTTTGATTGATCCTGATTTCTTCTTTTTTTATGTTTTTTTAATTTTTTAAAAAAATTCATTGACTTTCCCAATTTTTTTTTTTTTTTTGTTCATGTGATTTTTTATAATTTTATGTAGACTCTAGTTGATTTTACCTCGAGTTATTTCAAATTTTTTGCATTTTCCATTATTCAATTCTCTTTTATTTTTATTTTCATTTCATTTTTCAAATTTCATATCTCATCTTTTGTTATTTTGATTTTGTCTTTCGTGATATATTTTCCATTCTTTTGGATCTAACCTACTTTTTTATTAGCTAATAATCCCTCCACCATGAATATTTGTTCCTCTCGATTAGCTCTACCCAGATAGATAAGAGGTAACGCGCTGAGCTAGATGGGTCATCCCTCCAGAAGCTTCGGGTTTTAGAGAAGGTTTATTTTCATCAATTCAAGCCACAGAATGGTAATGAATAATATCATATTTACATCATTATTATGATCAGAAAAATCAGAAAAATCATATATTTCAATTATTGCAGAACAATGTATGAATTTCAAATAAAATGTATGAATACTGCAACTTTTGGAGTAAACTATCTATCTCAAATGCCACGTTGTGTCGAGACTGTTGACGAATATAGTCGTCTCCAGGAGGGAAGAAGGTGGAAGAGGCAATTTGGCCAATTGAGAACCGGATAAATGAAATAATACCATAAAAATTGATACAATTTGGACAGAGTATACCAAATCAAATTGAAAAATAATACCGCTCAAATCGGTGCGTCGATACCAGTATTACAAAATCTTTATACAACTTGAAATTAAAAAGCATAGATAAAACTCGCGTCTCAATATTGATGCTTACATATTGTGATGCCTCATAAGTTGTCGTGTTTGGGCCGCACATTGTGGAGTATGTTTTTATTTTGGGCAGCACACACATAAGTCACCCTCGGTAGCTCGGTCAGCTGAGGCACTGCTTTAGAAACTAGAGTCATGAGTATGAGTCTGGATTCGAGCCCCGCATAAGGCATGGGTTTTTGTAAACGTCCTTACACTTATCATCACTTTATAATTTCATAATCACCCGCTCTTTCGTATAACCTAGCTGTTGGTGGGCTCGTTAAGCAAAGAATAATCAAGCAATCACACGCATGTGAATCTTTCACTGCTGCACGCTTGCAAGTTCTACTTTAAACTCATACTTTATATTGATCAACTTTTCCTTTTCTACGGATAATCTCAGTCAATTTTAATGAATATCATTCTTGTCAGTTTGAAGATACACAGGACCAATGAAATGATCTTTTGTTTGTGTATTGTATGTGGGTTGATACATTCATATATAATTGTAGAAATTGTAGATCACAATTAGCCCTATATAAAATCTAATCAAACCGATTAATACTACTTTTTTTTTACTCAGTTTCAGTGTAACTTATATGTTGAATGCACACATATTGAGAAAATGAGTGTTACAGTAGTGTGGAGTTAATGTTGATGTGTGTGTAATGTGGCACAATATAACCGAGTCGTGAACGCTCCGTAAAACACTAGTATCCATTCAGTATTCATTCATTTCTTAAACTAGGAAAACGCGGGATTCGCGTTGTGAGATGAGCTCAGAAGTATAGAAATGTACAATGAAAAATAATTAGTCAGCTCAATCCACATTTACGAACCTTGGATTACTTCAAACGTTCAAAAACCTCACCTGCAACTTGTTGATGTTTATAGTGCTGCAACCTGTTGCATTTACAATTTGCAAAACAAATTGATCCAAATATTCAATAAAATGTACACTTTTATTGCGTTTTCTTTGTAATTTCGTATCCGATTGTTGCAAAAATCTCTGAAAAGGTGTATAAAAGTATTGTTCATTTTCGGTGAAAATTTGAGAGCTTTTGAAGAATTCTTGTTTTTCAAGTATTTTTCCTCAGAGTTATTCTTATGAGGATTTTTCAAACGTCATGATTTTTTTCCGGAAAAATGTTCAGACCGATTTTTCTGAAAAACAATCCCAGCCTATTATGGTATGACATAAATATGTAAAAAAAGTTTCAAGTTGATAAGTATTTTTTCCTGACCTGTATGCTGAGTACAAAATTGCAAAAAAAGAAAAAAAAAAGAAAAACCAAGCTCTTTTTTTTTGGTCTGTGAAATGGAATCTTCGCTACGCTCATCTAATTAATATTGTAACTCATCGAACAACTATTCCACTCGACAGGAACGACTGTCCTCAGCCGACAAGTGTTGACGTTCCATCCGAACCAACTAGCGTTCAAAGTGTCTGGCGGATCACGAGACTTCCTGGCATCTGCGACGTCGATCTTCACCGACAACCTCCTCAAAGAATGCGGCTCCAACTGTTCGACCACGCCGGAGACCGAGGTTACAGTACGACTAACTACGAGGTCAGAGAATACGAGTTTGGATTGGGAGACAGACGAGTCGTATTCTATTGACATCGTTACAACAGGTGGGCTTACGTGCAACTAGATTCACAAGAGAATATTGAGAGTTGACAATATTATTATAAATTCGATTTTTCAATCTATTTAGGTACGATACTCTATTTTGATATTTTTTTAAATGAGAAGCAATTCAAAACTTATCGTATTTTTTCAAGTTTGAAATGTATTTCAAAATTACCAATTTGAATACATTCAAAACTTTCTTGAATACATTCAAAACCCACAATGATTTGAAAAGCTTTTATTTGTGTTCATGTTACTGACCTGTATCTAATCTCTTCATCAGACGACGCTTACGTAACTGTCAACATCAACGCCGCAACGGTTTACGGCACTCGCCACGGCCTCGAAACGTTAACCCAACTTATCGCCGGACATCGCACGGCCACCTCGTCCACCCTGCTCATCGTCGCCACGGTCCGCCTGTCAGACGGTCCGATCTACCGGCATCGCGGCCTCCTACTCGACACCGGACGAAACTATCTCCCAATCACGGCCATCAAACGTCAAATAGACGGACTCGCCGCATCGAAAATGAACGTTCTTCATTGGCATGCGACAGACTCGCAAAGTTTCCCCCTGGAGATCCCGAGAGTGCCGCAACTCTCTCGTTACGGAGCTTATTCGCAGCGTCAAGTTTACAGCCCGGCCGCTGTCGCAGATCTGTTGGATTACGCTAGAGTGCGGGGAGTTCGTGTGATCATGGAGATCGACGCTCCATCCCACGCGGGTAACGGGTGGCAGTGGGGCGAATCGGCCGGCCTTGGGAAACTAGCTGTTTGTGTGAATCAACAGCCGTGGAGAAAATATTGCATACAGCCTCCGTGTGGACAATTAAATCCAGCTAACGAGAATATGTATATCGTACTTCGGGAACTGTATAAAGATTTGATCAAAATGTTCCCGAAAGGTGAAGTCTTCCACATGGGAGGAGACGAAGTGTTTTTGCAGTGCTGGAACGAGACGGAGGAAGTCGTGACGTGGATGGCGGAGAACGGGAGAGGGAGGACAACGGAGGATTTCCTGGATGTGTGGTCGGTGTTCCAGGCAGAATCGTTGAAGATTCTGGATGAGGAGGTGGGGGATGCGAAAACACCCGTGATATTATGGTCTAGTCATCTGACGGAAGCGGACATAATAGATAGATACCTCGATAAAAACAGGTGATTATTTAACTTATAATAATAGACATTCATTTTATATTTTTCAGGATACAATCTTACTGTTCTTTCAGCAATTGGCAAAGAACTTGCCTCATCTGCTTTTATTACTCTTTACATGTGCCTAGTAAATATTTATGTTTCAATCTTTTGCAAAGTAACAGTATTTTGAATCTGAAATCAACTCGGAGTTGATTCCAAGAAGGAACATTTCATTTCAATCAAATTGTAACTTGACAAAAAACTACACCAATCTAAAACTAAATTAAGAAAATGGTTAATTAAAGTTGAATTCAACTCTAGAAAATCTTTTGGTTATATTTTCAGGAACTTATACCAACCTGATAATCAAATGTTGATTAATTAATTAATAGTCAAAGTGAAAAAATAAAATATGAACTTTTATCGGTCCATGACTTCAAAAAGTGAAAAAATGTCAAGAGAAATCAACAGAATATGGTCGAACAAATAAACACAGAAAATAAATTGAATAATTGATTAATGCAATTCGATGTTTTATGAAACAACAATGAATAGATACAACTGCAAAAACAAAAAGTAGTCATTTGGGCCAAATGATTGGAAATTTTACCCTGGGTCTAGATTCATAAAGAGTCCTATCTAAAGGAAGTCCTAAGTTAGGACCATTTCACTGAGTAAAGATCAATATTGGTCCTAACTCCTAACCAAGTAAAATGGTCCCAACTCAAGATCAATATTGGTCCCAACTCAGTTAAATGGTCTAAACTTTCAGACTTCCCAAAGATAGGACTCTTTGTGAATCCAGGACCTGGAGTGAATAATGTTTGTCTGTTCTTTTTCAGGTACGTAATCGAGATGTGGGTCGAGAGCGCGAACCAACTTCCGCAGAACCTGTTGAAGAAAGGCTATCGCATCATATTGGCAACGAAGGACACTTGGTATCTAGATCACGGCTTCTGGGGCGTAACCAAGTATCACAACTGGAAGGTGGCCTACGACAATAGAATACTGCGATCAGTCGGCGTTCTGGGCGGCGAAACTGCCATGTGGTCGGAACTGGTCGACGAGCACAACCTGGACAACAAAGTCTGGCCGCGGACCGCCGCAGCGGCTGAGCGGTTGTGGTCGGATCCGAACACTGGAAGTCATCTAGCGGAGACGCGGTTCTTGCAACACCGTCAAAGGCTCATTAATAGGGGGATTCAACCGGAAGCGATAACGCCTGGCTGGTGTGATCAAAATCAAGGGCAATGTAATTAAATACTCATTTTAGCATAGCTTTTCTTATGAAGTATGTGAGAACTAATGTTGCATTTACATTTTTAATTAAGCCGAACAAATTAAAAATATTATTTATATAAATGAAAGTGTATTATTGAATTGATTGACCCTATGTTTCATCGTTATTACCCAATTTTATCCTAACTTAGGTATCTAAATCTCAATAAGAAAAATAATGACAAGATATAGGCCTATCTTTTATGTAGCCAAAATGATTATTGTGATGTAAAGTAATTACTAGCCAAACGCAACATGAGCGTTGTAAGATGAGCGAGATATCTGATCAGGTATAATAGTCGTTAAAGTAGTTCTACCCTTGCTACTTCATTAACTCTGGTATTCTACACACCTTGATGCATATAAAGAAAACTTCATTGTTGGGCAAATATCGAATCTAGAAGGCAGTGAATCTTGGCAACCTGAATCTGCTTTAATTTCTTCATCAGAATTTGACGAATAAAAACAGATAATTCAACTATTTTCTTCAAAACGGCTGGTTCGAATTGGATACAAAATTGTGATAATGTGTATCATTCATGTATACACATTCACAGAAAATTTCATTCCATTTGAAGAGATTTTATTTTTCAAATTTTCTTGCTCGGCCTAATCTTATTGGGTTTTTAGACATTTTGAGATGATATTACTCAAAATTGGTCAAACCGATTCATACCAAAAACTATACAGTTCTAAGTTGGATAAGTTTGCGTCTACAAAAAAAGTTCCATGTTGATCAGTCAACCCTTGCGACCTGTGCAGTGCCCACAAACAAAAAACAAAAAACACAGACAAAGCCCTACAAGAGTGGGATGGAATCTTCCCTAATGCTCATCTAATAAACTCTTCTAAATTTTCAGTCTTTCCTGGTAGGAAAGACTTTTGCATTTGATTGTTTGAAGGTAATTCAGTCAATTCAGCAGTGGCAAGCTAGGTAAGCACAGCTTACTCTAGAAAATAGTATTCAATATTCAAATCAAAGATCCTTACAAGAATAGCCTATGGAGAATTATCTTTTTTCAATTTTATGCAATTGAAATAAAATATTCACAGAATGCTAATTTTGTTCTAATACGTGTGTCCACAAATTTTAAAGTTGGTTCAGGAAGTTTTGGAGAGTGAAAAATATTTGTTCAAAAAATTATATCAGTTTAAGACAATTTTCTGATCACAGTCATCTGGAGATACCACGCAAGCGATAGCCAGACGTCCATATTGTTTGTTTTTCAATTGGTAATAGATAGGCAATATGCAAGCATTCTAGATTTGGTTTTAATCTATGTGGATCAAAAAAAAAAAATTGACATTATTAAATGAAATGGCAGCAAAAAAATGTATGATAATAGTGTAAAATGGTATTGAAAATTAATTAATCATTCAAAACATGTTGATTTGATTAAAACAGGTGCTTTTGATATACACCATTTTTTATTGATAACGACTGTCACGACCCATTAGATTAAGTAGGAAGACGGACTTATTATGCAATTTTATGCAAAACCAAAGAGCCATGTATATTGAATAAGGGTATTTCCAATATCTATATGTATGTTGTTCATCATTTCTTGAGCAACTGTTTTTCATGGAAAATTAAAAAAAAAGGATTCATTAATTTTCAGTTGCTGACTACCACATCAAATAATGAAAATATTTTATGAATGTTGCATATTTTACTTTCAAATTCAAGGTGTGTATACTAGCTTTACAGCACTTTTTAACATAAAATAAATCGCTATTCATCAGCCGCTGACAGCTGCGTTTTCCTATCGTTATGTAAGAAGTAGTTGGCCTGCTTGCAGCTGTCCCCTATGCTCAGCAGACACTTATTCTTTTAATTGAACCGAGTGTATAAAAATGGTGTTTGGTCAACTACGTTATGGAATATGTCATTTTTCTTTTAATTATTCAAAAATGTGCAAAAAACCGATCTGATCTCAAACAAAAGTTCCCGCAAATATGGTGCGCGCGTCGTGCGAATGCGAGCCAAGATTTATGCGCATGCGTGTTCGCTAGGTCACGTGGGACCTCAGTCTTGTACGGTCCATTCTACTTTGGCTGTCAATGTCACTGGCCAAATATAAGCAGATGTTTTAAGGTTATGTTGAATAACCATAGAGAAAGTTCTCTAATGGATTGGCGGTTTGTTTCAACAGCGAAGTTTTAAAAATGTGTTGAGATAAGGAGAAAAGTTGCTGATATAGGTTTTTTCTGGGAATATCGTGTGTTACTTCGTATGCAAGGTTTGCAATTACATTGCAAGCAAACTTTGGCCATTGCTTTGGCCTAGGCATCCGCATAGGCACATTTTTACCTTATTACCTACTCGAGTGTTGTGTTAGTCATTGTTATGCCTAGACCTCCAAGGCCGAAACTCACCTAAGGCCAGGCTTAGCTCATTAAGCAAACATTGTTCCGAAACAGTATCCAAATGCATGTATTAATTGATAATAACAAGTCTGTGCTTGACAGTATTTATGTGGCATATTATATTAATGTAGTGATTTTCACTATTATAATTGTTATTTGTGCAAATAGTAGATTTTTGCCTATATTAAGATCATGGTACAGAGCTGAAGTATTGCGAACAGAATCTAGTACTGCCCTATATATACTGGAAACCTTTTTCTTTGTTCTCTTCTTTCTCATGTGCTGTTGCATACTACTCGGTTACTCAATTTTACATCAACGTAGAAATATGGCATCATCGTAGCGAGAAGTGTGGTAAAAATTCATTGCGACAGTGCTGGCAGGCTTACTATGGTAAAATATCATGCTAGGCCTAGGCCCCAGACCTATGAATAGATAAAAACTCGGTGAATATTATGTTGTCCCGTCAATGCGTGGTATTCTCTAATAGCTGTACGCAATTTTCAAATGAATGACAACGATGTCGAGGCAGGCCTAGTTGGTGGATCCACTACGAAAGCCTTGCAGAGAAGATGTTGTTGTAATTTCGTCAAGTGCAATTGGCGTATTAATACAAGTGTTGGTTGTATATATAACTGTTGTGTAGTCACATTGGGCGTGATATGTGTCGTCGTACTAATTTTTGTCTGCAAAGATTATGCTGCAATTGTATTGTTTTGGCTTGAGAGGCAGGAGCACTGGACCATATATCTGATATATGTCGGACTTTTCACAGTCGTGTCTTTTCCATTTATGTGGGGTTATACCTTTTTAGTGATATCTGCCGGTTACTTATTCGGAATACTTCGTGGCATAACCACAGTGATAATATCGGCTAATATTGGCGTTGCAATCGCACATCTACTCATGAGAAGATTCTACACCAAGCTACCATTAAGTAATATGATTCTTAATAATGAAAAAGTTACTGCCATATTAAATGTTATATCTGGACAAAATGCATTCAGAGTTGCTGCAATTGCTCGTGTGACTCCAATACCTTTTGGTCTTCAGAACATTATCTTTGCTGTAAGCAGTATTAACACAAGAGAGTATTTTGTTGCGTCTTTTTTTGGATTGCTACCAGCGCAACTAATCCATGCCCACATTGGCTCCTCGTTGCGCTCCATGGAGGATGTCTTATCAAACAAATCAACTGCAACTACAGGACTTGTAATCCTGTTACAGGTAGGCCGGCTATTTAAATTAATTTTCAAAATCATCCAACAGCAAGCCTCATAGGTGTCGTGCTTTGGGGTCGTACCAAATTTGAAGCACTCAAATCTTTTTACACACTTGTGCCAAAATAAATTTCTATGAAAAGTACGTCATCCCTTCAGCTAATTATCTCGCTTATTATTCATCCGTGCCTCCCTTCGTTGTTTAGTCAGCTAAGGCACCGCTTTAGAAACTGAAGTCACCAACATTGGCCATGGGTTCGAGTCCCGCATAAGGCATGAGTTTTTGTAACAGCCCTTTCACTTATCATCACTTCGTAGTTTCATTCTGCTCATTCATACCCCCGTTCAACCTAGCTGTTGGTGGGGTTGTTGAGCAAAAAATTCCGACTCCAATAGTCCCAATAAAGAGTTACCGGTATCTATCCCCAAGTTTCAATTTGATTTAAAACCAGTAGGCCTACAGTACTTTATTATACCCCAATATACATAAATCAATCAAAACCAGTTCAGGGCCTGATCGTGAAGAAATTATGTAAGAAAGCAAAAAAAATTCTGTGATCAGCCTGTACTATTATTTTTCAGATTACTATATTGGTAGCAATGTTGGTCTACATTATTGGAAGGGCACGCCGTCAATTGAATAAGACTCTCGCTATTGTACCACAAACGCGTATCTACTAACCGTGAACAACAATGGGTGAGCTATTCTAATTTGTAATTGGTGTTGGACTAGTGAAGTGACAAAATATGTTCACAAACACGGTGAAATGTGTTTATTTAACGTCACAGATGGCTTCCTGAGAGCGCGTGGGAGGCAAAATATCACTTGTTTGGTGATAAATTCAAACGGTATGAGTTATCAAAATTCTAATATACAAGGAAAACACAGATATTGGTGACACCTTCAAGACGGCATTTAAGTAAAAACTATTTCAACTTACATCGCATAATTTTTGCAGGCACAGTACAGCTCACAACTAAAAAACACATTTTCTAGCACCAGCTGTATACCTGTCTACCAGGGATGTGTTAGAATTCAAGATCATTAATTTCATCACACATCATTTTGAAAGTGCAATTGAAAATATTCTTGTCTCTCCCACAGGTCGATTGCCTATTGGTGTAGAATTTTGTTATATTGTATATCGTAGGCCTACCGGCATGAACGTAGTTTCTCTTGCACATATTTTGTCAGTAAGCCTACGCCATTATCGAAAGCCCAAGTAATTAGTCATTCACAGAATAACTTATTTTAACAAGATCCAATTGGCAGTGACCATGTAAGGTTTTTATTTTTTTTTCTCAACCATCCCCATACCGGTTCCATTCTTATTCAGACTTCACAATACCGACTCTTGAAGTGTTGAATTATCTACACACTATTTAGTATTTAAGGTCTTTAGAGCCTGTTAACAAGAGACGAAGTAGGCCCTACTCCCCTGTGATGCCATCAGCTTCATGTTTTAAATAATTTTTACTTGGTATATTTATGAATGTATTTATTATTATAATTAACGCCTATCACTAAAATTAACACGCATAAAATGTACAGCTCGGTAACGAAATGAAATTGTGAGTCGAAACGAGAATTGACCGGCTTGACCGCTAATGAATAGAAGTTGGCACTTTAAGGCCCAACTCATCAATATTTCACTGAATCCAACATCAGGTAATGCCTGAATTCACTCGAAATAAAGCTTGAGATCAACTCTTGATCGCTTGTTCATTACTGTACGGTACCGTAGTTACCTAGGAAATTGACGACTCGCAGTCTCCGCCCCCTTGATGTCAGAAATCATACTGTCCAATCAACAGGGCTGTTAGAACTGTAGTCAAATTCAAACATCCAATCGGGGTATCTTGAAATGACTACAGATGATATGATCCAACTGGCCGCCTGATTAAGCCATGCCTATTTCGAGTCGTCAATTGCATCATAGTCAAGGCTCAAAGGTATTGAGACTGATTTGTATGGATCCATGGGTTCTATTATTCATTCATTTATTTTATTTTTCTCCAATGGAGGATTTACAAGATTATCATTAAAATAACAACAAGAAATTCAGAATGTAAATCATATGAACAGTCAGCTTCAAAGACTTAAACGTTATAAAAATAATATCAATGTATCAATATACAAAATGCTATTCTTCATATATATTCAGCATCACCAAGTGAATAAAAGTAAAAGTAACAACAATAATATAAAAATATAAGTCATATGGTCAGTTAGTTTGGGTTATAAAATGCATAACATTACATACGGTAGTAGATGGAGCGGAATATATGATAGATACTATTAACTGTTATTAACTCGAGATTCTATGTGCGTGAGGCATAAGACCACGCAACGTCTGTTCCTAATTCACGAGTGTTTGTTTACGTGGTTCTGGATGGCGTGCTTCATAACGCCAACGGTGAAGTCAACGTCTTCTCTCGTGATGCACATCGGTGGCTTCAATCGGAATACCTGAAATATGACAGCTAGTTTAATCCCAGGCTTCTTCTTATCAGCTGACAGTAAAGTCTTATCAGTTATATACGATTGTTGTTCGTACCCTACATTACAACAGTAACAAGATAGCATTTTAAGAATAGTTTTGTTAATATACCGGTACTTGTAAATAGAAATAAAATGATACTGTATAGGCCTACAAGAGAAAACCTAGTTTAAAACTAGTAAAATATTTTGTAAACCCTCAAATCATATTATATGGGCTCTACTGAAAATATTAAAAAAAATTTGGCAGTATTTCAAGAATGTTCTTTTTTAGGAGACCGTGTAAATGACAATTTCTTTCGGAGATATAAATTTGGCCTTTGATTTTTCTCAATTATATGTTGACTAATCAAATAATTCATTATTGTTTGATTATTTTTCAACTTCAAAATAATGAGTACCGGTAACGTGAAAACGTGGATTAGACAATCTGACATTCTGTCCCCCCCCCCTCTCCCACATGTTACTCACGTTGGCGCCAAGCCCTCCTCTTCCGATCAACACCCCGTTGTCCTTGCACTCCTCCCAGATGTCCGTGAAGTGAGCGCCGTCCAGCGGCTGCTTTCCCTGCTTGTCCGCAACCATCTCCACGCCCACCATCAGCCCCTTGCCCCTCACGTCACCCACGCACTCAAACTGGTCGCGCAGTTTGGCCAACTCCGTGAGGAAATACGTTCCGGTCGACGCACAATTGGCTTGGCACTTCTCCTCGTCCAACACCTGTTGAATAGTTTCGTTGATTAGTTTTTCACTTTGAGATTTTTTAGTGTGGTTTTTGAAAAACGTACTTCATGGTTCCACTGTAGGCCTACTCTACACGAAAAGTAATAATAGAATGTGCTTCTAAATCTCAATATGGCCGACAAATGGTTACAAAAGTTCTGTCAATAATGTAATATTCCAACCAATATCATTATTGAAAATATGCGTGCACTTCAGTTTGTGACTTTTCTCTAGTTCCAATTCTTAACACTTACAGCGTACCTGCAACTATTTTCTGGGTAATAGTGTAAAGAACTGAAAATGAGAAAAAAAGAGTTTCAAGTGTGGTGATAGTAATGATTAACATGTTGGGCTGTGTAAAGAAAGCAGTGATTTCACAATGGAGGTGCATTTATAACTACTATCTATAAATATCCGGCTCATCCCACAACACCTATGCTAAGTTTTACAAGTTCATAGTGACTTTACGTTCTACGTACATACTTTCTAGCCTATCCTAACAAGTAGTGTAGGCCTATTATATATTATACTAGTATATTATATTGTTATAGTAATTATGCTTTTTATGAAGAGTTGGAGACCAAGAGAAAGGTGGCAGGAGGGTGTAGATTATTGGGTAGTCAACCAAGGAGAAAAATGGGGGCAAGTGGTATAAAAGAGATGATGGAATAGAAGGATCTAGAGAATGGTGGAGCGAACTCGAAGAAAGAGAAGAAGTAGAGGATAGTACGTAGTAGTGAAGAAGAAGAGGAGGAAGAAGTAGAAGCAAGACTCAAGAACTGGCAGGAACCAAGATTTAAGAAATCTGCCCTAAAAGAATTGGTGGAAACACCCCCTGACCCAATCAAGTTGGCTACCTGGGTGTGAGATATATATTTATATATAGTAGTATAGTATAGTATAGTATAGTAGTGTAGTGTTGTTAGTAGTTATGTATCATATGAGTGAATGTTTGGATGCGAGGTTAGCGAGGTTACCTCTAGCACGGCCAGCCCGACGGCCGAGGCAACGGGGTTCCCGCCGAACGTGTTGAAGTGAAGCGCGCCAGACATAGACGCTGCCACCTCGGGCGTCGTCACGACGGCAGCCAACGGGTAGCCGTTACCGATACCTGTACAAAACATAATGTTACATGTTTTCTGCCGCCTATCTATATCATTCAGCTGATGAATGGGTTCGAGTCTCGGTTAAGGCATGAGTTTTTATACAAATTTTTCCATTCGTACCCCTGTTCGTAGAATCATTAAGCAAACCTTCAACAATCGTCAAGATCTGTACTTCAGTGGGAATTAAAAAGTGAAATACTTGAAAATAAGCTAAACAATTTAATTGATTAATAGTGACACGGTTACACAGTTTTCCATCCCGGTAAACCACGCTAAGCTGTCATAAAGTGTCTGACTGGTTCACGTGACTTAACGGTAGAGAAAAAAATGTGCAACTGTTTCATTATGAATTGGGCCTTTGAGCGTACTGGAATTTGTCAGGAAAAAGAGGGAATTGGTTGAGGCTTGATAGTAGGGAACCATTCATATATTCATCTCAACGACTGAAAGGGAAACACGAGTGTCTTCCGCGCGGGTCGTAATCCATCACAGGAGTCAAACACATGTCTCCTGAATGTCAGTTTAGAGCGCTACCAACTGACCTACGCATCTTGGCAAATTGAATTAAAATATCATTTAGTGTGGCAAAGTTTATTTGCTTCAGCATTAGTTTCAAGATAGTGTAAGAATAACGTGCCAGAAGTGCCGAGTAATGAGATGAGCTTTAGCCAGCAACTCCGTGCGACTCTTATGGCATTTACACGTACGTGCTGCGCGAGTCGACAGTTTTTTTGATCAACATTAGACTTTTTTAGGATATGCAAACTCATTGTAGTCTACATAGAACAATATACGGCTGTAGTTCCGAGGCAAAATTGGTTTGTCCACTTGAGATGAAAATTGTTGCAAAATTTTGAAAATCCCCAGAAGAATTGATAATCCAAAGGGGAAAAATTGAAAAATAGTTCCATGAAAAATATTAGAAAAAATCGAAGTATCCCTGAATTTATCATAATTGTTTTCATAAATTGTCCCAGCTATTTTGAAGAAAAAAATACCTAACGTTTTTATTTCTAGATAAATATATTAAAATGATCAACAGGTAAAATGGATTGAGTTGCACAATGAAGACAGTGAATGACTACAGTTTATAGTTTCAAAACCAATGTGTGTAGATGTCGAGTAGGCCTACATCTTGAAGCATAAGTAAAAGTCTCTTTGCTACTTGATCAAACCAGTTGGCCATGTTATATTGCATAGGATTTAACAGGTATCAAACGACAGAAACAGACTTTTACTTATGCTTCAAGCCCAACACTTCATAAAAATGCTAGGCTTACGATCCATGCTGCATTTGGCAAGCGAATATAAAGACTTCGTCAACAAATAAATAAATAATGAACAAATAAATATCAGAAATAAATGAATAAATAAAGTCACAACATAACAGGCCTTTATATTATATAATACGTCGCAATTTTTGTTTATCACTTGAGCAAATATCATTGCATTGTACATAAACTTGATATGCATAATTTTTACTCATGTTGTAGATATAGGACAGGCTTAGAACAAGTGAGAGATATGAATACATTAATTTATGACTACATGAATGATACCCTGATATCTGACAAGTGACAATGAATGTAGAAAAACAATATTTTCTACTCGCTGACGTATTACTTATTGCTTCGGTTATTCTAGGGTTATCGTCTGATAGAAAAATTGCAGCACTGTTGAGATTTTTTTTCAAATACATATAAATTTTTATCAAATAAAGACTGCCATAATATATGGTTGACAAAGACACGTAATAATAATCGAATATAAATTAATTGTGAAAAAAATACAATAATCAATGATAATCGATTGGGTAAAAAGTTGAAAACAAATTCCAATAATAGGAATAATAGTTCTAACATGAATGATTAGTTTAAAAATGATAGTTGAAAGTAATGAGAAAGTATTGGTATAAAATATGAAAATAATATAAAAATGAAATGAAAATGATTAATAATGATGCTATGAGTGTAATAATGGTTTCTCAGAATGGCAATAGACCCTTACTCATTGAAAACAAATAGTATAAAAACAGCATACTTGATTATACTTAATTAAAAAACTAAGCATACTTAATTTAATTCAGTTTCCAAAATGGAGGAGTCGTGTAAAGGATTCATATATATATAACACCTAGAACTTGAAGCAATATAAGTCAAAATATTCAAGATTCACTGGACCTAAATTAAATCGAAAAAATGATCGATACCAATTGGAGAAATCATGAATCACAGAAATGAAAATGAGCCAAGTATCGAAACAATCCGACAGTTTATAAAGTAATACTCGCGCAGTTTCTCGTTGTTGTCAGTTGAAACATTTTTAATAACATTGGAATTACGAAAATATTATGAATAATATTATCTTGTGATGGAAAATATGAAATGATTGATAGATGATGATACAGAGTAAGAGAAACAAGTGATATGAGAACAATGAGGTGGGTACAGGTTGGTGGAAATACATGGACAGAGCACAAAAATACATGGACTGAACAATGTGAGTAAGGCTACTGGGAGGGAGGTTCCAAAACAATCAACAAACTCAAGTTTCCACTACCTTTTCCACGTACTCTGAAGGGAAAAAATCTACCTCCCAGTACTCGTATTGTCCAGTTTGTCCACCTCATTATTCTCATATCACTTGTTTCTCTTACTCTGCATCATCATCCATCATTCATCTGATGTCATCCATCACAAAATAATATTCTTTAAATCAAGTCCTACTTTCCAATAACGAAAATATTATAAAGTGTTTGAAGAAAATAATAACGTATGTTTCGTTGATAAACAAAGTTGCGAATCCAAATGTAAACTCACCCCTCCCTCTCCCCTTCCGACAAACAGCTTCTAGCGTTTACTTACAAATTACAACTACCCATAATACATGGTCATTACTTCCAACCTCGCATTTTCCCCGATTCTATATCGACATCGTATAAAAATCGTAAACTTCAATATATTTTCAAACGATATTCAATAATAAAGCTTCGATATTGTTTGCTATTTCGATATTGAATACTACGTCTCGTAACAAGGCATCTACCTTTTTATCCCATCTCTCGTTATAATGAATGTTGCACTCACCCTTAGCCATGGTGACGATATCTGGCACTACGCCGTGCATTTCAAAGCCCCAGTAGTGTTCGCCGGTCCGACCGAATCCAGTCTGCACTTCGTCCGCGACGCACAGCCCTCCGTTCTTTCTCACCAGCTCGTACGCCTTCTTCAAATATCCCTTAGGAAACTGAACAGTCCCGCCAACCCCTGTAACACGTTCAATATTATACCATGACAATGAAAAGAATACCCTTGTTTCCTGACTATTCAATAGAGGGAATCAAAATGATCGAGAAAACATCAAAAACCCGAAGACAAGAAAACGATTATGCAAAATTACTAGGGTTGTGATGAGGTTAAAAAGTGACGCAGATTGGTTGAATTTTTTGTGATTTGATTAATTTTACGACTAGAAAATAATCAATTATATAATTAATCAAAGAATGTATTGGCAAGAATAACGAAAAAAAAAGAATTGAATAAGAATCAACCATGGGAAAATCGATGGCGAAAATATCAAGTGTGACTGTTACATGTGTGATCTTTCCACATTTATTATAAAATTTGACTCATCAGCATTTTCGACAAATAACTTATTACCTGCATCGTGCGATGTACTTGTTGCGCTTGTATCCTGCACTGTTCAAAATCGATGTTCATTAATATCTGTGAAATCAACCTAGCGGAAACTTTTTACCGCACGGAGACTGCACGGGACACCTTGAGTGTATGTTTAGTGAGAAATGAAGATCCATTGTTCTGGTTTTTAAACTGGATAAAAGCGTACATAAACAAGCTGACTATTTGTGATTTTTTTAATATAAATTGGGTTTTAACAACGCACTATACTGATGGCTACGATCTATTGGCGTCGGTGGATGATGAATAAGATGATGGGATGATGGAAAGGTTATTTTATTAGGTGTTTTGGATGGTGGGAAGGAGTCGGTCGTGGCATGTTGTTAAGGAACCATCCCAGTATCAACGTGAACAACAGAGGGAAACCACGAAAAATCCCTGTCAGGATGGTCGACCATGGCGGGAATCGAACCCCCGTCTCCCGAATGACGGTTCAGTGTGTTACAACTCGGCCACGCGTATCGGTCCTTGTAATTTAATTTCTATATTCAAATCGAATAATGTTGAAACCGACCTTGTATGGACTCGGCAAACAATGCGGCTAGTTTCCCCTGCGGCAGCGAGTACTTGAACACTTCCTCCAACTGTTGCAAGTACTTGTCGCCCGCTTGACACTGCCCTGCTGAACAGTCGCATGTCCTATCCACTTGCACTGGCGAGTCTCGACAGTTGGATCCGCCCCACAAGCCTCGGTACACGTCTGGGTTCATCGCCTGAAATAACGTTTGTCAGTAGGGCGACCATTTGTTCCGGATTAGCCGAGATAGTCCCTGTTTCGAATTAACATCCAGGGAAAGGTCAGCCGGGACGCACTGTTGCATTAGTGTACTTTTTTTTAATAGAGTATAAAATATAAATAATGAATTGAAAATTGACTAAGATTCAATTGATATACTACTTTGAATTCTAAAAATAGATTTGGTAAAGAGTTTTTGAAAATAAAGTACCTAAGTACCTAAGTATCTCCAGAACTACCTCTTTCTTCCCTTCATCCAACTCTTTCAATTTGTCCATCGTGCCACCAACATCCCTCTTCTATCTCTTTCTAATTCTCTCTGTTTGAATAACTTCCTCTGTTAAATGCCTCACCATGCTTATAATGTTTATGCCCAGTTGTATGATACTCAATCAATTATTAATCAGTTGATTATTGATGAGCGTAGCGAAGTCTCCATCCCACTCTTATAGGGCTTTGTCTGTGTGTTTTTTTTTTTTTTTTTTTTTTTGTTTGTTTTTTTTTTTGTTTGTAAGCACTCCACAGGTCGCAAGGGTTGACTGATCAACATGAAACTTTTTTTGTACACGCAAACTCATCCAACTTAGAACTGTATAGTTTTTGGGATGAATCGGTCGGACCGATTTTGAGAGTCATCATCTCAAAGTTTCTAAAAAAACCATAAGATTTGGCTGGGCGGAAAATGTTGAAAAATAAAATCTCTCCAAATGGGATGAAATTTTCTCTAAATGTGTATACATGGATTTTACACATTATTACGATTTTTTAAGCAATTCTGATCAGTCGTTTTGGAGAAAAAAAATAAAATGACTGATAATATTCATAAAATATATCATAAAAATTATGACAGAATTAAGTTGTCGAGATTCACTGCTTTCTAGATTCAAGAAATGACCAACAATGAAGTATTTTTTTATATGCATCAAGGTGTGTAGAATACCAGAGTCAATGAAGTGGCAAGAGAAGAACTTCTTTAACGACTTTTAAAGCTTATTCAGATATCAAGGTGTGTAGAATACCAAAGTCGATAAAGTAGCAAGGGTAAAACTATTTCAAGGACTTTCATACCTTATTCAGATATCTCGCTCATCTTACAACGCATATTTCGCGTTTGACTAGTTATTTAATCAAGAGTGTATCGAGTCAATTTAGTGAAGTATCAGTTTTTTGGTGATAACTTTCGAACAGTAGAAGATATCAAAATTCTGATGCGGAGGAACTTTTCACAGCTATTTTCAATACATTCAAGACTATAAATAACTTGAATAAGACATAGTGTGTATAGGAAAAAAGCCTGAGGATGAAAAAATAAGACATAAAAAAATAAGAAAAAAATAAATAACTATAAAAAGAATAAGACAACTATGTAACTCAAGTCGCTTAATTGTCACGCGTTTAATGTGGCTAAAAAAAAATCAGATGTATACGCTTGACAGTATTATATAATATGAGTTGAATAGTCATAACTTATACTATCTTGAAGGTATTTGTGTTGAATATTTGTGTTTCCCAGGTATTAGAATTTTTATATCTCATACTGTTCTAAAGTTATCACCAAAAAACTGATACGTCACTAAATCAACTTCCATGGACTCTTGAGGTGTAAAATAGCACATGTAACCAAGGATGGTGATCAGTTGATTTGCTAATATTGCTAAACTCAGCAATTATTAGCTCATTTAGGCCCAGTATTGCCAAGTCCAGTTAGTATTTATCTGAGAGTTGGTGAAAACAAATAGCACAGGTAACCATGGTGATAACAAGTTTGAACAGTCAGATAAAGGCTAACTAGACTTGGTAATACTGTGCCTTAACCAAGCCTCATTTATACTATGTATTTGTACAATGTTTAATTCATACTATAGTTAAATAGTTGATTGTTAACTATTGGTGTCAAATTTGTCAATCTTCTACCACCTGATGTCTGATCAATATCAAACATGTACTCTTTTAAATCCCATGTGAAAAGATTTTTAAGAGAAAAAGAATTTTATTCAATTGACGACTACTATAATAAAGTTGGCCTGCTGTAATGAGTTCTGTATACTATAATGACGAAGCATAACTTGTATCACTTGTATAACTGCCAATAAACAATTATTATTATTTATATTTGGTGACGAGATCACCTTAAGGTCTTGGAACAATCAAGAGGTGCCGCTTCTGAACTGTCTTATTAATTAGCCTTAGTTGGGAAACCGACAATGATTGTATAGGGCCTGTCAAGATTTTGATGTTGATAAAAAAAATTCTCAACAAAAATAGCATCATCTCGGTAATAAAGCGTCTCCGTTACACTCTTGGATCTGATTGCCGTCTGTTTTTCTCACTCACGTGGTGTATTCCGTTGGACAACGGCAGGCTGTGCCTCCACGTGTTGAGAGCCGTGATCCCCATCGTGTACGGACTCGTGCCGTGGTAGCCGTTGCGGAAAGACACGATATCGTGGTTTTTCGTGTGCAATCGTGCCATCAGCATGGCGAGATCGTTGGCTTCCGAGCCGCTATTCGTGAAATACACGACGCTCAGTTTTTCGGGGAGTTTTGCCGACAGTTTTTCGGCGTATTCGTGTATTTTCGGGTGCATGTAAATGTTTGTCGTGTGCCATAACGTGTTCAATTGTTCGACAGCGGCTGCAGTCACTTTTCTAAAATGGATCATTGATATATATTGATTTATTGATTAACAGTCTACCGTCAGATATGGGAATTGGGGGAAAATATAAAAAATTAGTGATTAGTGAAAAGCTGCAGTAAGTAAAGAAGGTTTCCACAATTATTAAGTTGGTAGATGACGTTCTCTCTCGTAGATACAACTATACAAGTATATAATATATTAATTTAGAGCAGTAGTGACCAAACCATGGCCCGCTGAGGAATTGTATGAATTATATTACTATTTAACATGTGGAAATGAAATGGCCCGCGGGTCAAGACGTGGGTGCATTCAGAGTGTCAAAGACGGGTTAATTCTCTAGCTAGCCACTACTACATTAATAAAAATAAAAATCAACGTTATGTCGTGTAAATCAAAACAAAACAGAGTATCAAAAACAGTACCACCTTGCGGGACCGAATACGCGCAAAAGGCTAGCTCGCTACCACTATACGCTACCGGTGAGATTGGAAATTGAAGCACAAAATCACATTCACAGTGAGTGAGTCACTGTCCCTTGGTCACTTATAGTTTTATTATAAGTGTTATGACGGCAAGACGTGTTTCGGAGCGAAATTAAGATTATTTCAAAGCGCAAACCAACCAATAATGAATGTCAATTATTTCAGGAAAAGTGGACAAATATGTACTTTTTTAGCTACTTTAAAGGCAAATCGGTGTGTTGTCAGTGATTTTGCATTTAAAAAAATTAAAATACTTTGAGCAAAGGTCTACCATCAAAAACGTAATGTTTTTTTTTTCCTTTGTTTTCTCATCTGAATCCATTCATACGTTCCATCAAAAGTCAACAAAATGCACCTAAAATTATGGTTAGAAAAAAATTCCTTGCGGGGCTTAAAATGGGGGGCCTTGCCCCCCAAACCCCCTGCGGGTCACCGGCTTCGCACATACTACCCTGTATGTGCTAATCGTTCTTATTAAGAGTAGCATCCCCTGCAAAATAATCACTGCACGCCGCTGATGTATATAATACATACATTTTTTATTGATGAACTTGTGTGGCCCGCAGTGATATTTGGAAAATTTAAATGGCCCCCTGCCCAAAAAGGTTGGTTACCACTGATTTAGACTATTATTTTAGTGGGAAACGCAATCAGCTTCAACTAGAATATTTTCCGAATAATATAATCAACTTTTGATTGATATTTGTGCTTGCAAGATAAAGTGTGTCTCTTACGGGTGACAGTGTCCCACGGATACCGTGACTATTCCTCCGAACATGTCCAAATAACGCTTGCCGTTTTGATCAAACAGCCACTGCATGTTGCCGTTGTGAATCAGAAGTGGCTTCTTGTAATAAGCTTTCAGACTTGGATGCAAGTTGTCCGCTCTGATCTGTTGAATTTTATTGTAATCGGGTCCAACATATTTCTTGGGTTGAAATCCGCACGTTGGCATTTCTGGTAATGCAGCGCCATTCGAGTAATTTCGGACCAATACTAGAAAAAATATATGTTGTTGATATTTAATTGAAATTTTAAGAAAAATCCATCCTATATGTCTAAGTAGAAAAGAAGGAAATTAATATTTAAATTAATTCATGATTTCAGGAACTGAGTCAGCATTTTTTTTATCTTTTAAAAATAAACAATAACTTTTAAAGTGTTGATTGTCATGTTGATATATGATAATTTATTGATAAAATATTGTTACCTGTACGTAATCTCTGCATCTCACGAGTTTCGTGTATTTCTATTTAAAGATGTACGAAAAAGCAGATAACAAGGTATGATAAAATACCTGACCACGTTTTTCGTCGGCCTTGTGACGTCACGAAAAACAAACACTTGGCGGCCATCAACGCTAGTGTTGCCAACATACTCACGATTCCAAAGTGCAATTGCAAAAGTAAACATGTCAAACGGGAATATCTACGCCTAGGCCTAATTATGGCGGAAGGCAATCGGGATAACGAAAATAATTTTACTTTTCGTAATTATTCACTTGAAAAGGAACAAAATGACAGTGACGATAGTGATGGTACAGAAGAGAGCTATGTGAAACCAGATTTGGGTATTGGAAATGAGCCTAGTTTTGAGAAAAAAACTGATAATTTTGCAGCAGGTGAACACCACTATTTTGACATAATGCCTATTTTCTTTCAATATAATTTGATTTGTATAGGCCTACGTTTAGTTTCAACATCGTGCTTTGACATGAATGCTATGCTCCAGATGATAGTGCTTTAAATATGAACAAGGCTCACCCTAGGCTACCATTGGTTGACCTAACTAGGTCTAGCCAAAAATCACTGCATTTTAGGGTAAAAATTCATCATCAATAGGATAGGTCTAGGCCTAGCCTATTATAATTATTTGCCTTTGCACCTAGGGCATTGAGGGGCACAGAACTCGGAGCCTAAGGCGTAGTTGATCTAGATGGACCATTGTCTTACAGCATTTCCTGTAGCCCATGGTGGCACAGCACAATTTGCCTATGATCTCATAGGCCTAGACTGTTGACCAACCTCATTACCCAGGCGGAGGCCAATTAGACCAGTTCATGTTCAACTGTTGTACCCTAAAATAAAGTCTAGCCTAGAAACAATGACTAGGTTACCTTAACAATTTAGCCAGATCGATTCAGCCTGAAACGATTATAGGCCTAGGCCTACACGTCAATTCTCGGCAAAAACGATCAGTTCGAAGGAACTTGCCCACAAATCTAAGCCAATAACTAAGCGGCTAGTGTTTATCGATTTTTAAACTAATTTGGCCAAAACAAATCTAGGTACCGGTATCAAAATTATTATCAAATATTTGAAATGTTTCAAACTGAATCAGCAGCTAAACCATTTCTCAACTTTGTGATAAGCGTAGTCAGTGAGTTATTCAATGACCATAGATTTGACTGATAGCCAAAATGTCATTTCCAGTTGTTTTCTGAGCCACTGAAAATTTAGTCAAGTCACTGGTCATGGAGATGAATAATGTCAGGTTATCTATTTTAGGTTTTTTTTGTGATGGCTAGGATTGGGTAGAGGTGGGCATTGGCTTTAGGCCTAGTAGGCCTACACTCAATCGGTAGGGTAATGGATAGGGTAAGGTTTGTGTTGAATGGTTGGAACCTTACCCTACCTGACCCAAGCCATCAATGCCCAAGCCATCTCGCATTTCACCGAACATTAAGCCTACCCTAAATTAGATCGGCACTGCCTACTAGGCCTATAATTTGACCATCCTGGATTCGAACCCCACATAGGATAAACGGTTCAAGATGAGCAATAGCAAAGACTTCGTCCCACTCTGATAGAGCTTTGTCTGTTTGTTTGTTTTTTTGGTACCCACTACACTAGCCACATGGTTTGGCTATTCATCTTGAAACTCCTGGACACGTGGACTGTAGGCCTATAGCTTTTGTACCATATCGATTGACCACTTTTGGAAAACACCATCGAAAATTTTCAAAAAAGTACGTTGAGAAACAATCATTATTGAGGCCTTTAAAAGCTGTATCGGACTATCGGTAGACCTATCATCAAGTTTAAATGACATGCCATTGTGTTACTCCAACTTTCTGCCCTCAAAACTAATATGTGTTTACTAACCTTGACCTGAGTAACCTTGACCTGACCTGAGTGGTTTGATCCAAAATTTAAAATTGAATAAAATATACACATATTCGACCGTTATTTTGCTTACGGATTGCTTATGCATACTGGTATTGTCTTTTAGTTTAAGTGCATACCGGTATAATATCCGTATATTTTCTTCGGGCTGCATTTTAATGTAGCGTGATCAACGTCTTTGTGTGACCGCAACTGTACTAAACGAGCAAGTCGCACAAATGATTACATCCTGCGAGTTTGATAAAACGACTTGTAGAACCCAATTCTAGATCCCACTTGATTACGGTATATGAACAGTTTCTTCTTTCTTTTCTAGCTAATGATTTACCAAAGAGAGAAGACAATCCCTTCTCGTTCAAACACTTCTTGAGACGTGAAACTGGCAACACCACCTACCACAACACCGGTGCAAGACCCAAAGTGTATAGTAATTCATCGAGTGATAGTTATAGTCATTTGAACACGCCAGACTCTGACCCGGGCTTGTATTCCCCGTCGCCCAGAAGTGCGACCACTCCCAGACAAGCCGGTACACCCGAGCTCACTTCCGTGTTGCCCGATTTCGTGCAAGACCATCTCGTAATCGAGCAGTCGTATTTGAATCATTCTGACTCGCCGACCTCTCCGCATATGTGCGTCAACTTAGATAACCTTCCTGATTTTGCCTTGAATAGTTCGTTTGATAACTCGGGCAGATCGAGACTATGGGATGAGCCTAGAAGCACCGTTTCTCAAGGTTTAAGTTGTGACGACCATTCGCCGGGGTCACACAGCGGTAGAAGTGAAATAAATCCGTTGGATTTACCTAATCCTAGTAATTTACCCAGTTTTCCAGTCAGTCCAAACAGAAGTAGAGTTAGTGGATTACCGTTCGATTTACCGTTGGTCGGAGAGCTGGACGCACAGTCTGGATCGCGCGTGCAACAACTCGCCGACGTCGGAGTCTCGAAGAGCCTTCCGGACTTTCTTTCCGACGGACCGATCCACAGCAGTCTCCTAAACGATGCTTCTCAGCCGTGCATCGAGTCACCAGACAACACAACCAACAATGGCGTAGGAATACACGATGCCGATCATCAAAGAATACTGAACGAGAACGAACGATTGAAAAGAGACGTCGAGGCATCGAGACGACAGATGATGGACAAAACGAGACGAATACAGGCGCTGGAGAAGGAACTGCAGTCGATGCGTGTAAAGGACCAGGTGGAGATGGCAACACTTGAGAAAGCTATGGAGCAGGTGGAGGATAATTTGAAAAGGAGTACGGTATGTTGCTTACAAGTTTATGACGCTGTATATTCTAGATTTACAAAACTGGTGACCTAACACAATGGATAGGCCTACCTGGTAAACCAAGCATGAATCTAGTAAATAAGTTACTCAATATTGGTTGCCAACTATGATCCTTTAGAGGTAGAGTTGTGAAATTTCCTGGGCATTTGCATGGAAATTTCTGGAAGGTTGGAAAAATTGGGAAGATTATTTTTCTAAAGAAATATTGTGTTCCGTTATCTCGCGATACAAAATGATAATGTTGACTATGCCTATGTCTTATATGCATTTTACTGTCCACTAAGATCACTACTTGATCTACTACTGATGATACTGTTCACATGAACCAACACTTGAATACCATGATGAATATTTCGTGTGTAGGCCTAAATGATATGATGAATTTTATCCCGATTCAGCATTTATTTTTACCGGCGCAATATAACCCCATCGCTGACGCGCTGTTAAACTCCAATATTCATTCATTCAATATATATTTACTTGACCTAAAGTGGAGACATAATACTGGTATGTAATAATAGGTATTTTGATCAATCGGGTAGTATAACTTTTAGTATGGTAAAACTTTTACCCCGTCGTTGATGCGCCGTTAAACTCCAATATTCATTCATTCATTCATTCAATATATATTGACTTGACCTAAAGTGGAGACATAATACTGACTATGTAATAATAGGTATTTTGATCAATCGGGCAGTATAACTTTTAGTACGGTAGAGTTGCCATTCAATTTTGATCTATTCAATAGTCCTATAAATCTGAAAACAGTCCAATAATGAATGAAATGGTTGAAAGTGAGTGTAAAAGTCAAAATCAACTCCGTTACTGCCTTTGCACTTTATTATATGAATTACGACGTGATATGCCTAAGTAGGCCTAAGCCTTTATTAAATTATTAAGGCATAATTTTCAATTTTTCCATCTAGAAAATTTCCTAATCTTTCCAGAAGTTTCCCAATCATTCTGCAAATTTCCGATTAGACTAGGACAGGCTACTCTCGTTCTAGAGGTAACATTTGTTTTCTAGTTGAGTTGGTCATTGAGTTAATCACTTGGTCATTGCTTAGGCTTAATGATGCTCACCTCCCTAGAGCCAGGTGTCATAGTGGCGTGCCAACCATAAGCTATTGATTGTGGTTCAATTGGGAATAAGCTGCCCCTTGTGGTCTCACAATTTTGGAATTCAACTTCCCCCCCCCTCCCCGGTCCGATAAGGTCACAGAGAACTGAGAAGTGCTGATTTCCTATCGGATGTCACCTATACTTTTGATGACATTGATCCGTTGATTTGCAATTGATTGATGACAGTAATAGTGATGAACTGTAATGACTAAAATGATGAGTAATAAAACATTAGAAGGCTCACTTGATGTTCAAGTGTTTTCAAAACAGTTGAAAATGATTCGTTGCTCAATATAATTTGTCGTTCAGACTGAATCTGGTACTTTGTTTCAAAATATCTCAATTTTCATGGAAATTGTTTTATCTTTTTGTCGCAGGGATTCGGCTTATTGTCGACACGACACAGTCATGTTTGTTTGTTGTTTCAGAGAAGAGCGGTTACTGCGGAGAATACTGTATCCAAATTAAAACAGGAGATGAAGTCTTTGATGGTAATTAATCATTATTATCTTATCCAGTTGGTCCAATTTTACCTGTTTGTTTATGAACTTTGGTTTTATAACTTTTAAGTCAATATGCTGTGAGCCGTCGCAAATATTTGCAACGGTCTCTTGCTAACCTTTCTAGAAGGATCATTAAAAAAATAGCTAGGGCCTAGTGAAGGATTTTTAAATATGTAGGGCCTACCACACTAGTAGGCCTATACAATAAAACTGATGGAATCTTTCCTTCTGCATAAGTTTTCACTACAGGCAATGAATCAATGTTTGTTTGTTTTCTGCGTCAGTGACCTGGAAGTTGACGTGCCATGACACTCTCACTATATTCTGGGCTGAAATTTTTCAAAATACTTCCGATGATGAACCTAGGCCTACATTGTCTAAACATAAATTCCAATTCTATTATTGACGTTCATTAAGCCAGACTTTATCTATTTATGTTATGTATGAATAGGCCTATACAGTATGTTTAAATAGTTATTGAATCAAACCTTTATCCGCTAGCCTATATTTTGCCTGTTGTCAATTATCACCCGTACTCTTCTTGTACAATTCATAATCAATCTCGATTCATAATATTCATATCTCAATTTTCACAATATTAATTTCATAATCCAAAACCAACAGCTTACCTCATGAAGTTCAGGCAATATTTCCTTGTCCTCGCAGAGTGAGCTAACGTCGTTGCGCCAGGCAAACCGCGCGTATCGTCACAGCGAAGCGGGCGCCAGCACGAGTCACTCTTACCCTCTCGACGACGCTCAGTCCCGGCGAATAGCCGGTGACCTCCGACTCGCCGCGTCCACCGCCGAACAATCTCTACGCACGTTGCTAACCGGCGTCTCCAACCTGAGAGATATCGCCTCGACAATAGAATCCATCAATCGGATACAAGATCGGACGGGAGACTACGAAAAGGACCCTGACGACGATACGGGAGGGTCCGCGTTGTAGATGTCAGGTTACGTTTAGTATCTGTTTACGTATCTATCAATTGGCTGTCCTGAACTAGTTTATAGTGACTTGGTTTAGATCATTGTTCAGTATTCTTTGGAATTGATTATAATAAATTAATTTAAATTATGTTTGGAACAAAGTTGATTAGGTGATGTGACTCAAGTTTTAACTAGGGTTGGAGTTTGAATTTGATATGTTCGATCGATTCCATATCGAATTGAAAGTCAATATTTCGTCAATTCGATATTTAAAAAAATGATCAACATCAATTTAAAAGATATTGAATGATATTGATACTGTAGGCCTAATATATTGCAGCCAGGAAATTCCTATTGTGTCTGAGAAACTCAAGCCTTAGCCACGTAGTTAGATTGAAGACACATAACAGTGAACATGCTATGTTCATCTGCTTGAAACCTGTTTCCAACTGTAGGCCTATTTTATTTTTCCATTTAATTGATTCTTCCATTTTATTTTATTTTTTGTAGTTCATTTTCCCGACTCAGAATTTTGTAATGTACCGTACTCATTTTAGTGAATTTTTGAAACAGTGAAACCGAGACTTATCGTTCCCAGACCTATAGTTTACCTATAGTTTTCCCTCTTCTATCATATATTTTCTACAATCCCACATCGATTGTACGAGTAGAAGCCAAGATGATACCTTCTGATAAGCGCACACATTTTATTCACGACAATATTACAAACGAATGGTAAATGTGTAACCAATAGGTAGGCCCTACCGTAAAGCAATATTACAGACATCTCCTCAATACAATAATGGTCACCCTTGTTCATCTCTTGCAGATATGCACCATCTCGATCTATAGTCTGGCTATATGTCTATAAATTGTTCCGTTGAATGTTTTGGGATGAAAGTTAATCAAGTTATTCCAAAGGATGGAAATTTTCGTTTCCATTTTGTCTGTAAATTGATTAAAGCAAGTCAATTGATTGATTTGACAAAAAGACATGTGTAGTCTCGTGCGTTTTTCAAGTAAATCAAACTGTGTATTTCGAAGTAACGATGTATCGCCAGTATCGAGCTTACATGATGGTTTCAGCTGTCAATCTTGTTCTATTTCATTCATTTATTTTACTGTAATATGATTTACATGCCCGGGATCATGACGGCTACTATAGGGCCCTCTTTAGCCGGATTTTATAACATAATACGTAGAGGTACGTGAAATAAGCATTCTATTTTATACTTTTAAGCTTTCAAAATTTGAAAATTCGTATTTTGCAGCATTTTTAGCAAAATACTCAGAAATAATGTTGAATTTACGAAAAATTGAACGAATTACTGTGAATACTATCACTGTGGGTGGTACACTCTTAATATTGTCGAAATAATGCTGTTCATAGCTTCCCGCGAATTGTCCGTGTCTGGTCGGGTGATCACTAGTGCTGAACGTAATCGAAGTAACCCGACATGCGGGGGCGCCAGATACTACGTACCAAACAATTTTATTACGTACCTTGGTAGTTGAGAAATCGCCAATGAAACCTACGTGGACTTTAGATGACAAGTTGAGATGAGGAAATAACAAACTCCGAGTTTGAAACCAACATACTTTTTAATCTTGAGAAGAAAATATTCCTGGTACAGCATTTTATTTTTTTAAGCTTTCGTTTTCAACGTGATAATGGTGGTCTAGTGCCGTGGGGCCGTCAACCAGCTGCTCGCAACTCGCAAGCGACAACAAAGATTCTCTGTTAGGACTTTGCAACAGTAACAGACGCAATGTCGGGAGGGAGGTATTTCCAAGGGTTTGATGCGTTCGGTGCGGCAACAGCACGTGCAATTGGGATCTATTTTCCTGGGGGTTTACTCGGATAAAACAGCTCTTGACAGCACGTCTCGAGTTTATAACAATACTAAAGAGTTGTATTCCGGGTATTACGATATTTTTGTCAAGGTTTCGTGGAAAACAAATTATTTATACTGAAAAATGAATGTTTTCTTTCTTTTCGTGGCTATTTCGTTGAATAGAATAAATTCGCTTTATACTGTTCAAGATGATTTTTTTCGTGAAGATTCGTGAAATAGAAATTCACTTAAAACGCATCCTAACACTATGAAACATGAAGAAATCATGAAATGAAATGTCTTTGAGATTATTCATTTTTTTCGCATTTTTCGTCAATGCGAAAAACACGTACCTCTAATAATAAGTGATAACATATGTGACAATTTGTATTCCATGAGTTCTATTTCATGAGTAAGCCTACTGTCCTTCAACCTTCCAATCGCTGCTCTACCTAGTGTACAGTATGGAACTATGTGTCATGCTTTCTGTGACCCTCAAATATTGGCACCTCCGGTGACCGTTGCTACAGCTGAGCCGGCGTAAACGTAATTTTGTAAACAAAGTTGGTTCCTTGTATCACCAATAGATTACTCACGATCGTCGGTTCAGTTAAGCTACCATAAGAGACCGGCAAACCAACGCAACCCTCAATACATCTTGATTGAAGTAAAGAGCGAGCAGGTTTTCGAGACGAACTCAATCGTTTGCAGACTAAATTGCACACCGAGGTCAGTACACACTGTATTTTATCAATATTTTGTATTGACGTAAACCTAGATTTCTTCAACAAAATAGAATATAAATTGGTTGAATGACATTGGTATTTTAAACATTACATGTGATAGTCGATGGCGTGACGCTTACACTCTCAAGAGGATGCCTGCTCTGTCTCGTAACTTGAAATAGGTCATGTGGACATAACTACATTTGTTTCTTGCCCAGTTATTGTGTTACAGTAATGTATAACATTTAGTCGAGGCATTGAACAACAAGAGTTATCATTATCATTATCATTATCAATAAAACTTATGTGAGTTTTCTCGTTATTGTATTCAGGCAGCCACAGAATAGACCTTTTTCAAAATTTATTGCACGTAAATAGACTAAATACAGTAGGCCTATGGCCAATATCATTTTGTTTATTTTTATTTGTATAGGTGCACGAGTCTTGAACTTTTTCATTCAACTCTGAATGTCAAGTCCCGAAGTAAAAATAATTGAGTAATTTTGGAGGGTATTAGGTACAGCTCCCAAAGACATCACCAGAAAATATAAAATCATAAACAAAAGAGCATATATATATATATATATATATATTTATATATATATATATATATATATATATATATATATATATATATATATATATATATATATATATATATATATATATATATATATATATATATATATATATATATTTTATATTGGGTTTTAACGACGCACTATACTGATGACTACGATCTAATTGGCGTCTGTGGATGATGAATGAGATGATGGGATGATGAGATGAAAGGTTATTTTATTATATGTTTTTGGATGGTGGGAAGGAGTCGGTCATGGCCTGTTGTTAAGGAACCATCGCAGTATTGACCTGAACGACAGAGGGAAACCACGAAAAACCCCTGTCAGGATGGTCGACCATGACGGGAATCGAACCCCGGTCTCCCGAATGACGGTTCAGTGTGTTAGCCACTCGGCCATGCGTCTCGAGTATATATATATATATCCGCATGCAAGTAGCATTTCATTTTAATTTGTTTCTTCCAAGTTTCAATGTTTGAACTAACAAAAAAAATTCTAAGTCAGTTTTAAAAAGTCTTCAATTTCAGAGAAAGCTGATGGCAAAAAAAATGTGTTTACATAATTTGTTTAAAGACATGTGATATGAATATCTCTGAGCAACTTTGTGGTCATGAGAAAATACGTGAATGAAAAGTAATTGATATATATTAGGACTGTGCGAGTCTCGAAATTCTCGATCGTGATCAAGACTCGGAACTGGATTGAAAATATCATTTTTCAGATTCAAATTTCAAGTCTCGAAATACTTTACTACGCTAGTAAAATACTACACTAGCGAGAGTGGACTGATGAACTTATCATCTTTTTATCATTCAACAGATTGGTACCGCATTGAAAATACAGTGTCTGAAACTTCTGAGAAAGTTTTGTTTCTCTAGTCCTACTTATCTATTTAATTTTGAATCAAAGTGAATTAGCTCGTTTGAATCAAGCTTGCTCACTCAAACTAAAATTGTGCTCGAACTTATTCGAGTCTCGCTCAAAAATAGGTCAAAACTCGCTTGAATTGAAAAAAACTGCTCACACAGCCCTAATATATATATCTATTATATTATATAATTATATATTATAATGCGTCTATTTCTATAAATATTTTGCAGCAAGTAGGCTAGAATAAATATTACTTCTGACTGTCTTTACTATTCGTGTTTAATAATTAAGATACGTCTATTAAATGTGACTCTTATGAATGTTAGTGTACTTGATAGCGGCAACCGACATACACGTTTATTTACAAAACAAGTTTATCGAGTGTCTGTAAATTATTATTACATTTAACAAAAGCTCATTAATAACTTGATTTGTGACTACATAATTTCTTTCCTTGTGTACAATACCTGTAAGTAAATACAAACGTAGTAAGAAACTTGAGTTTGTGTTCTTGCGCAAGCTGTGTCGTCAGTATAACGTCGTAAACATCTACAGTACAATGAAACCTCCATGTAGCGTTTTTCAAAACACCAGGAAAAAAAATCCATTCAGGAAAATTTTACATTGGATATATGCGACTTTGGATTGGACAAAATAAACGATGAATCGAGGAAAATACTTGGAAGTTTCACTGTATTGTTTTCTAATTGTAGACCTAGATTTACAGTTATTACCCCTTCGTAACAAAGTCCCTCATTTTGAAAGCTTTTGGCAAGAGTCAGGACTACATTTGTCATATCCATACCTAGTGTTGGGTAGTAAACTTTAAAAATAAACGCGTTCATTTCTGCGTGAACTTTTCACAGAACGTGTTGGTGTTGTGCAAAGTAAACGTTAACTTGAAAGTTTGTTTTGACCGTGAAATTCTGTAAGAAATTATATTCAAATGCACGCAACTTGCGAGTGGGCAAAATGGTCCACGATAGAACGATGTACATCGTTTTGAAAGATGATACTAAATTCATTATAAGTGACAAATTAAATTTTTGGGTGGTCCCACGTCATGCTTCATTATTTCTGAAACATTTTAATTATTATTAATTATTAGTGGTGTGCAAGCACTCGGAATTTTCGAGTTTCAGCTTGAATTCAAATTTAGACGAACTCAAAAATTTCGAGTTCCTTTTTTTTTCTAATATTTTTCTGTCAGCCCCACTTATATTGTCCCAAATACGAAATGTGATTGTTTTTCCAATTTTGGGGTCCAGAAGTTGCCACTGACATGCGAATCATTTTTTCATTTAATTATTCTTTATTTTTTTGAACTCAAACTCAAAACTAATGGATGATTCTCAAACTTGCACTCGACTCGAACCTAGATTCTCAAACTCACACACCCCTATTAATTATCCACAGTCATCAACATCACCCGATTACAAAATCAAAATTGTGTAGCCGATGGTTATTTTACCCCATTTTTTTGAAACTGCGCTGATATATGAAACAATACATCATTAGGCCTACTTATTTTGCATTCTGTTTTTGGATATAGTCGCAGTAGTGAAAATTATTAAGAATAAACTTTTAAATTCGTGAACTTCTTTACTATTTCTACGAATTTGAACTTTCATAAAACCCTTGTAAGAAATAAACTTGAACTTTAAAATAGATACGTAGTTTGAATGTAGATGATCTGAACTTTTTTAAAGTTCCTTTTGACGACAAAGTTCAACAACATTGCCTACCTACACCAGAATTGATGTGAAATCATGTTATCCGAAGTTTGTTGGACTTTTGGTTACCATCTAAATATATATACTGTAACAATAATTAATTACTATCGTACAAAACGCATTTTACAAGTAAATGATGTGTGCAGGAACATTAACTTTCCAGAATACCGACCTGCTATTCTAGTTCCAAAGCCATTTGTTGGCCTGAATTAATTACGTACATTTTCTAGTTCATTTTCAGAGACATTTTGTCATTGAAAATGAACAAACAATAAGGACATTCAATGTCAATATAGAAACACATTTATGAATTGAAAGCATTTATTAAAATAGTTTCATTTAAAATTTGTACACAACATTAACAGAAAATTCTTCATGACAATACATCCAAAGAACTGTAACTGAATTGTTCCCGTAGGCCTAACCGTTTCATACAAAATTGTAAACAATACCAAAAGTTGATGGAAAATAATAGAAATTTTCGATCAATATCAAAAATGAAAGAAATTCAATCATTATTAGGAAATGCAAATGTGTCAGGACTTGTCACGTGTAGGAAAAGTCCGTAGCATAGGTTACTCGCACATGCAATAAGTCAATGTGAAATTCGCGTCGGGAGTGTATCACTTCAGTTATTCCACATTTTTGTAATCAATATCAAAAAATTATAGTTTCTTGAAACAATCGATAACATCGAAATCGAATGTCAATCCCAAATAATAATAATTTATCTCATTAAATACAGTGAAACCTCTATCCATCATTTTTCAAGGGACTAGAAAAATGAAAACATCCATGTAGGAAAACGATCCATCCAGGAATATTTAACATTGATTATATGGGAGTGGGGTGATAGAAAATAAATGATACAAGCAGGAAAACAATGGATCCGAGAACGATGCATAGAGGTTTCACTGTAGTAATATAGTTTGTAAGGAATAACCACTCTACTCTTGGCATAGAGTAGATATCTTGGGATCATTTATGGAACCAACAAGTATATTTCAAATAAAACATTTATCTCAATATTAATTCATAACTAACAATTCAATTCATAAACAAAATATTTAGCACGGGTAATAGGTCTAAGCGTATGCTAAAAAACCGATTTCATATTTACAGACTACGACTATTCAACAGATAGAGATTAGTTAATGTCAGTAACAGTTTATTTGAGGAACTGGATCACTGTGTATGTATTAAACTAGCCAACTATCTAGTAATACAAAGAATATGGCAAAAGAGTGGCCTCCTGGTGGGAAGTTTGGCCTTGGAGCAAACGTGTATCGTTGTGCTCCAACTGCTGCATTGGAAATGTTTGTATTTAGTCTGTTTTGGATTCGGGTCACGTAGGCTTATCTGTAGAGAAAATAAGCAACGGTAACCCTCACAAAAGCTTTTCAGACTTATTTTGTTTTTCAAATTCTGCAATAAGTTCCCTAAATTCATCAGTTTGTGTTTCCATATGACTAGTTTCTGAAAGTGTCCACGTGGACATGTTGGATCTTCCCGAAAGAGCCGTTTGCGTTTCGGTCGACACGAGAGACGCGTCCTCCCCGTATTCCGACCAAGCAGTTTGAGTCTGAATGTCGACGAAACCGAGATCGGGGAACAGGAAATCGTCACACGTCTGCGTACACATATTAGCGTAGATGAGTTGATCGAATGCAGTATCTTCGGTAGTTTGAGTTTCGATCGTGGAACTCAGCGTGAATGGCGTATCGTCATCAACGCATTCGCTGGGTGTCAGAAATGAATCGATCTCCGTTTGAGAGCCTATACTACAAGATCGATTCTCATCGAAAACGTATTTATTATTTCTAGTCAGAATACTTTCCATTTGAGCGCAAGAATAACCTGGTTCGTCAAAACTAGCAAAACTTGGACACGTGCTGGCTAAGTCGTAGTTACTTGATTGCATCGGGTCGTTACCGAAACAACTGCTGGAGTTGTTGTCCTCGGAGTACCCAGAGAGCTTTACGGTCTGAGAACTAGAATGCATGTAACTCGTACATGGCTCACATGACTCATTCTCAAACAGATCTAATAGGTGTGGATCAGTTTGTGTTATGCTATTAAAAACTTCCAGATTGTTGCACACACTTTTACCGGGGCTCGTTTGGGTACTCGATGAGTTTCTTTGTCCACTCCACAGATCTGGTAAACCTACGTCGATATCGAGTTCATAACTGCTCGTATTGGGTAAGAAATCGAGAGAAATGAATTCTATTGTTTTATCATCTATTGACGGACTAATTTTAGTAGGCCTACATCCTTGTTCTTTAATAGACTGTTTTACTGCAGTGTTTGTTTGCGTTTCCATACTTTTTCGTCTCTTTTTACCCGCAGTTTGTTTCTGACTTGCCGTCGGTATTTCCGCAGCTTGCATTGCTTTCTTCAATATGTAGTCCCCACTCGTTTGGGTTTCGGTACTAATTCTCTGACGTTTATTTTTGGAAATGCCCGTTTGAGTTTGTTGGGACGTGCCACGTTTAGTTCCTTTGTCCGCTGACTTGGACAAACTTGTTTTACGTTGCCGTTTATCAAGGTGAGTGGTCGGTTCTGTCTGAATGCCTTTGTTGGCTGATGATAAGCTGAATCCGCTCGATAGCTCGCTCAATGCAACGGCAGCTAGGTAAACGGGCATTGCAGGTACGTTCTGTAATATACTGGACGTCGCCACCCCAGGAAGAACCTCAGCACAGCTAAAACAATACATAATTGATTAATTGGACATGGATAACTGAACTTGTAATATCAGTATTATATTTCATTGGGCCCATACACTCTGTGAGTGAATGAATTGGTCGTCAATTACACTCGGGTTGCTTAGTGAGTTGGGTTGGGTTATTTTAGATTATTTGATGGTTGGTTAGATGATAGATATGTCTTTATGTATCATTGAATGGTTTACAATTTCAAAAGGACTGGATTCGGTCTTGAGACTGCTCTTTCACAACCTTTTATATTGATGTTGATATTTTAGGTTAATACGTCATCTGTAAGCCAGCTTTATTAGGGTGAATACAGGTAATGCTGTATAGGGCCTACACAATGATAATTGTGAATTGAACTGTTGAGAAAGCAAAGGCTAGGCTAGGTTTTGTAAATAATTCACATTTGCTGTTAATGAGAAGAAGTGATCATTGCCTAAGAGACTTGGTTCAAAGTGGAAGATATCAACATTCGTGTGTTTTGTTTACTCTTAATACCAATGCTGATAATGTCCGGATATATATCACAGAAACGGTTTTTACTTATAATGTGTTCCGGACTTTCGGAAACTGGAAGACTTTTATCTGCGGCGAAAAGTTATGGTCACCAACAGCGCAGCACTGGTGTTGAAGTTCATTAGTTTTAAATATTTAAAATGGGGTGGTAAGATCGCCCTTGTGGTGCCCCGTCCAAACGATCCTACTTTTCATCCTTAGCCTTAATTGGGGAACAATGATTTTGTATCAAGTTTCGATGTTATTAAAAAAAAAAAAAAAAAAAAACTCTTGACCACAACTTAGCCTAGCCTGAGACATATATGGAACAAGCTAGGGTCTAGACATACCCTAGGCTGACACCACTAACACTTACCCTTTGCGGATGGGCTTATACTGCCCTTCCTTAATATGTCCGGATCTTTTTACATGTGTTGTTAGTGCTTCGTTACTATCATATGCAGCGTTACAAGAACAAATAAACTTCATCCCACAGATTGGAGTGTGATGTTTCATTGCGGCTTCAGTCGGAAATCCTTTTGCGCAAGATGTACATTTGAAACTCTTCTCTGCATGAACTTTCAAGTAATGTTGCTTGAGGTATTTCATTTTGAGGAAAAATTTACCATCTGTTTCTACATTGTAAATGCACTTTTCTTCAGGACAGTGATAGTGAATCACAGTACTTGTATTTTTTGTTCGCCACTGATTCGGATCACCTTTTTTATGGTGTTTGACTAAGTGCATGTCGAGATTGGAAGAGTTGTGGAACTTTTTGCTACATCCATGCTCTGTGCAAGTTATTTCAGTCACGATCTTGGATAAATCTGAAGCTGGTGGACTAATTTTCTGTACAATGTTTTCCATGGTTGAGTTTCTAACCATCCATCCGCTACAAACCATGTGAAACAGATGCCATCCGACTTGGATTTTGACAGCCAACTGACGTTAAGGTACACGCCCACTTTGGTTGTTGCAGAGTCGATAAAGTAGCATGGCCACAGAAGGTAGAACTGCTTTATCGACTGTGCTTGCGACTCGTTTACTACGGGAGATCAGTGGCCTGCCTCCATCAAAGTTTTAGTCACAATTCACAACACCTTGGTCACAAACAGGACGATATTAAAAAACAAATCGCACCAACGTCTAAAAGGTCCTCTTCAGTCTTCATCGAACTTGCAGAAGTCGTGATACATGTTTTGATTACATTATATTTGTTGATAGGGTCCTATTCTGTCATCTCCATTGCAATGGTTAATTGACTTGAAATTCAATTTTCATAGTTTTTTCATGCTTTCTTCTTTTATCTTCCACCCTTTGAAGTTCTAGATAGAGCAATTATTATTTTCAAAATGATTTCATAAATTTCTACAAACATTATGTATATTAGTATCCAAATGATCGATTGATTGATTTTAAGTCAATATTTTACGAAAATTTTAAATTTGTCGATGAAAAATTAACCAATTGGTAGAAAAAATAGCAATGGCAACCAAGGGTAATGACAAATTAATTGCCCAATACACTTATTATTAAAGTGGTAAAACTGGTGCCTAATTGATATGAGTTTCAAAACGTGAGAAAATGCGACCGAAAGTTATAAGACCTGCCTTGGTGTAATAATATTGTAATTTGTAGTATTTTAATATTCATCATTTTTATGTTATGTTTATATCATTTTCATATTGCTGTTTATACTGATACTTTCTAATCATACACTATCATTATTTCTTAGTAGGTCTACTCATTGATGTCAGCTATTTATTTTTTTAACATCGAAACTTGATATTTTGATTTTTCGGAACAAAATCATTGTTCCCCAATTAAGGCAATAAATGAAAGATATAGTATATCTTATCTTATCCATCCATCTTTCATGATTTTTTCTCCATATGAATTATTTTATATTAATTATTTGATTATTATTATTATCTGTTTTTGGCAAGCATATAATATATTGTGGCATGCATAATATATCATATCTGAAAATTTCTTATATTTTGTCATTTTCATAACTGGAAAAACGCAGCATATACGTTGTTATAAGCACATCTCTATGAAATTTAATTGAAAGCTATACAAACACCTTAATTTTTAAACTATTATGTCACAGCCTTCCTGTTTCATTCATAGCATATTTTAATCGCTCAACGAATTTAATTGGTTAAACCTGTTGCTATTCTTAGTAGCTTTCTTTTCATGAAAGCTTTCTTACTTTGGGATGGCTGCATAATTGATGTAGAAAAATTATATTCCAGCTTCTTTTTTCAAAACGGCTGATCCGATTTATGTTAAGCTTTCGAATAATGTGTATCATACTTTGCGCTGGAATTCTGTAGAAAATTGAATTTATTAGAAAAAAGAATTTCATATTTTCCTCTCCACTGGGTTTTCTTTTCGAAGCTTGGATTGACGTATATGGAGCACAAAAACAAACTTTTGGTCTATCAAGTATACTGTAAATTGTTGTCTTCGCTTTGCTCATCCAATATTATGTCTAAGTCTTCTTTTGGCTAGTAGTTGTTTAAAATTGGTAAATACATTTCAGTAGGCCCCATTCATTTATTTGTAAATGCGAGGACTTTAAACTTGAACAGCTGTAGTCAGTCTCTGAACTCTTGCGACTGATAACATATTCCAACATGCATTATCAATGCAAGATGCTTCCAGAACTAGACCATTTTACTATTTGGGCTGAACATTATTATTATTAGAACGATAAAATGATCGCTTTTCCATGAATCATTCATTGAGAAGGCAAATCGATATCGAGTGAAGTCAACCTAGTGGTGTTTATCACTTCATTAATACGAGTTAAAATGAAATATAATCGGTACAGACGTGAAATAGTGACGAGAAGAAATGATGGCTGGGATTTCGTTGGCGTTCTGGTAGGTAAGCAATTTTACGACGAATTTAGAATTTTCATTCATGATCGTAATTCACTATAATATTCAGATAGAGGGCGTTTCATCTTTGACTTTTGATCCTCGCGTAGGCCTATAGTTCTTTGCCATAAGCCTATATATATATATATATATATATATATATATATATATATATATATATATATATATATATATATATACATACATAGGCCCATATATATATATATTATATTGAACAACATTTCTTTATGGATGCGATCCATTAAGGATATGTATATGAACGTTTTTGTCAAATCATAAATAGTCATAATTTTATGATTTGACAAAAACGATCATATATATATATATATATATATATATATATATATATATATATATATATATATATATATATATATATATATATTATGTTACTATGTATATACGGAAGACGACGTGAAAAACCCGTGCGCTAGTGTTGTGTGGAAAGGGAGACGGTCGCTCGAAACCTCATTTCGTAACCGTTAATGAATTAATTGAACTGTGGTCATTGACCAGTGTTTGTTCTACTATCTTCATACAATTTATTCTTAAATAACCCCAAGCTCTCAATGCTAGTCAGTGTAGTAGTTCATTTGATCAAGAATATAAAATGATATAAAAAAGTTAAACTTACTGTGACAATTGATTCATATTTGATACACTCTGTATACCTTATATATATATATATATATATATATATATATATATATATATATATATATATATATATATATATATATATATATATATATATAAATATATATATATAAATAAATTCGATGGTGCTGTATCGATTTGACAATAATAACATCAAATGAAACCTGCAATAGATGATCATTTAATAAAATAAAATGTATGATTAGTATTTTCTCAAGCGTCATTGCTCACTATGAATATGAAAATGTCAATATTTACTGCCTGCAAATAATATATATATATATCCGAAGAAGAAGAAGTTTTGTATCGAATTATACTATATTTCACTATGTAAATATCGAACAAATTACAAAACAAGACAAAATACGAAGTATTATATAGACATTACGCGAAACACCCACGTGCGTTTCTGTTGTGTTATAAGAGTGGGATGCCTTCTTTAGTGAGTATGAGTGTAACTTTACTTTTTTCACCTCATTTTCCAGTTTAAAAGTAAATATTGATTAGGCCCCCTACACTGGAATGAATAAAGTCGAGTTTAGAAACTCTTACTAATTTCATTACTATGGGAAACATGGCATGTCTGTACAATGTCACATCGGGTTTGTATTCACCGTGAGAGATAGGCCTATATACGCACTACTGATTTAGTATTCTATTTTCAAAAAGATATTTCGAAAACCAACATGCTAGTTTTTCGCCGTCAAGTTTAGTTTTCCTCGTTTGACTTTCTAACACGTGATTCTATTATTAAAGTTACTCTATTATTCATATTGTTGGGAATATATTTTACGCTGTTGCATGCACGCGTGGAAGCGCCAACCGATCCTCTTATCACTTGAGCCTATAGAGAGACAGATATGACAACATGAAGAGAGCGGACGATATCGAGAAGCAGCCGTTTTACACGACGGTAAGTAGAAAGTGAGAAATTGACACTGCACTACTCTTGACTTTTCTATGGCACCGTGGGTCGCTGGCAGCATTACATAAAGGTGCGTACTTGTAACCACGACCGAAGAAGGTCGTCTATAGCAACATAACAAACATAAATATATTTGTATATAGCTGAGATATTTTGAGGGAGTTTTCAAAACGAAGTTTGCGATAAGAATCGCGGTCTGCAGCTTTCAGAGATATTTTATTATTCAAGTTATAATTAATATATATATATATATATATATATATATATATATATATATATATATATATATATATTTAATACTGATATATAATATATTTATCATAATATATATCATATATATATATATATATATATATATATATATATATATTTAATACCGATATTTAATATACCGGTATTTATTATAATATATTATATATATATATATATATATATATATATATATATATATATATATATATATATATATATATATATGTATACGTATCTTATACCGTTTCATAATATATTTATTTTAATATATATTATATCATTCATATATATATATATATATGTGAATGAAAAAAAAAATATATATATATATATATATATATATATATATATATATATATATATATATATATGGATGAAAAAAAAAAAATATATATATATACATGCTTCTAACTTCATTTTGTGATATTTATGTTGGCCTCGGATCATCTTAGTCTCGTCTACACAAATATTGACATCTGACGGTTTTCAACACGGTTGCTGAACTTGGGTGGATCGGTTGGGGGGGGTTGAGTTGGGGGGTGGCGATGATTTTTCTTAAATTGAAGTAAAAATAATTTCTGTATCTTCTATTTAAAAAAAAACATCTTGGTTCATATTCATAACCCGTGGTACGTAAATAACCTCAATAAAAGTCTTCAGTTCACCTTACAATTGATTCTTACGTAGCCTGAAGGTTCATGATTAGGCAGCTTGCTAGACGTGATTGTAATGCAGGTTGCATTTGCCTGAGTTCAGTTTTTATGATAACATTCTAGTCAGGCCTACATATTATACAGGTGTTGATATAGAACACGTGTTGATTAGATTAGACTCGATTGTGATAATAATAGTAACTTGACTGACCTAAATGATGAGTGAAGGTTAAAGTAAAAAATAAGTATAGGCCTACCTCATATAATATTATATAACTAATATTCATTATCATCTGCATTTAGTGTGTGGTAGGTTTAGGACCGTTGATATAGCCATATGTAATGATTAATGATCTATCAATAATGGCGATTTTTTTCAGGATATTGTTATCGGACAGTTAGACCTACTAGATGACAGATGACAGATATGGCTATAGATGAACCGAGCGTACGCAAGTCTTAATTTGAAATCGCCATTTTTATACAACGTAAGAAGGTCATCTACAAACTAAATAATATGTCAAACTTTCTGTGATATCGTTGCAACGTTAACGATTTGAGGCTTTCGAAAGGTGTAGTGGCGTTTCTTATTGTTAACCCCGTCCAGAAAAATCATATTATGGGCCCACACTAAAAATGCCACAGGTGTGGAAAAATATAACGGTGAAATTTGTGTTTCTTTTGTTAGTAGACGCAAACTTATTATTTCGTAGAGAATATGCATATATATGCAATTATAGAAACATATTCACGCATTCAGATTGCGTTTGTTACACAGTTACATAGAAGTAACATTTTTTTTAAATTTTCGAAAATGAATTTATTAAAATTGCTGTTTCCAATGTTCATTTCATTCTCGATGAGAATGACACTGCAGTGACGATTTTTAAATTTAGTTAATAATGATGAGGAGAGGAAGAATTATGCACATTATAAATGTTACGTCATTGTTACTGTAATAAAAATTAAGAAGTCATTAAATCTTGCATAGAAATCTGTTATATAATCATATTTTTTTAATAAGATGACATTTTTATACACTTGATTTAAAAGTACATGCATATTGTTGACAATACAATTGAATACATAATTCTTTAGTTGAACTTTCATAAAATTCAACAACATTGTAATTGAATCCGGTTTCAATTGTTTCATGAACAACAGTTCGCTCATGATCAATTTGGGGTAATTCCCCCTTCCTTTCTCTCCTCTCCCCCTCTCCTTCCTTCATCCTTTCTCAATTTCTTCCTTCCTCCCTCTCTTCCACTCATCCATCCAGTCCAGCCGACCGTGCACCAACCCTCCACCCCTTCCCCATCACCGCGTTACGAACGCTTACACGCACGCACAAATCTGGAAGACTCTATGTATAATAGTAATGGTGGATATTATCATCACTGAAAAATACCACATCGTCGGGAAATCGAACCCCGGACCTTTTTCTTGATATGCAACTGCTCTTAACCATCTGAGCTAACGAGGCGGATATCTTACAATAATATTAATGTGTGTGTAATGGTACAGATGGAAGTTGAGGGGTACGGGTAGAGATATGTCATATCTATTTAAGAACTCAGTTACCATGTGATGCACTATGGGCATACACGACCAATTACACTGTTCTCCGGATTAAACCATACAGGAGTAGGCGGTAATGTGAGTACATGACTTTGTGTTGAAACGTACAGCACGTGATGATAAAGGATGGATATTATTATATACTATCATAATATCCATCCTATCAACACGTTCTGTACGTTTCAACACAAAGTCATGTACTCACATTCCCGCCTACTCCTATACGGTTTAATCCGGAGAACAGTGTAATTGGTCGTGTATGCCCATATGTGCATCACATGGTAACTGAGTTCCCTAAATAGATATGACATATCTCTACCCCTCAACTTCCATCTGTACCATTACACAGACATTAATATCGCTGGAAGATACCCACCTCGTTAGCTCAGATGGTTAAGAGCAGTTGCGTATCAAGCAAAAGGTCCGGGGTTTGATTCCCCGACGAGGTGATATTTTTCAGTGATGATAATATCCATTCTATCAAGATCACATGCTGGACGTTTCAACAGAAAGTCATGTACTCATATATTTATATATGTATTTATATTTGATATATTTTATATATGATTTGATATATTGATATATTTTATATTTATATTTGATGTCTTGACACAATGCACTGAATAGTATTCATAATTTTGATATTTCAACCATAGTTAGGTTGATGATGGTGAGTTTCTTCACTCAACATCTATTTGTTATTGGTAAAATACAATACAAGCTTTTCATTTTTCAATTAGATCACAGAATTGGTATTTGAACGCTGCGGCTCCCAGTAACTATATAACCTCACTTATTCATGTAGCATAATGTATTGATTACTTCTATAAATACCCTTCCATATTTGTTTCTCATTTTAATTTCTTGATGTCACTATCTCCATGCTCATCATTGTATTAATTATTGGTACCGGTACATGTAGCTGAGTGGTTAACGCACTTGCTTCGTGTGACCCGGGAGGCAGTGGACTTGTCGGACCCGGTTCGATCCCCGCTACCGTCCATCTTTACAGTTTTTCTTGTGGTTTCCCTCTGTAGTCTAGGCTAATGCCGGGATGGTTCCCACAATATGGGCCACGACCGCTTCTTTCCCACTATCCTTCCCATTATCCATAAAACCTTCATCTCATCATCTCATTCATCCGACGCCAATAGATCTCAGTCATCATTACAGTGCGTCGTTAAATCCAATATAAAAAAAAATTATTGGTGGTTATCAAGTTGAGTATAACTAGTTTTTCTAACTGCTCTCAAGTTGACTCGTACCTGAACCCTTGCATGACGTCATCTCACATCGACACATCGTGTCGTCAGCGCTGGTGAATAGGGGAGACGGGCGTCAGGTCGTAGCGGTCAGTTTAACGGGGGGGGGGGGGGGCTGGGGGGGGATATCGATGTGTTGATGTGACAGGACGAGTAGCGTTGTCACGTGACCGATTGGTGGCTCTGGTTATACGAACATGACGACCTGAAGCTGTTTCGTTCATTGTTAAAGGACATCACTACATTAAAACTAGATTTTAAAGAATTATGACGATATTCGTTTTTTATATATATATTGGGTTTAACGACGCACTGTAATGATGACTACGATCTATTGGCGTCGGATGGATGAATAATGAAATGATGGGATGATGAGATGGAGGTTTTCATGAGTAATGGGAAGGATAGTGCTGGGAAGGAAGCGGTCGTGGCCTATATTGTGAGAATCATCCCGGCATTAGCCTAGACTACAGAGGGAAACCACGAAAAACCTCTGTAAAGATGGACGGTAGCGGGGATCGAACCGGGTCCGACATGCCCACTACCTCCCGGATCACATGGAGTAAGTGCGTTAAGCACTCAGCTACCTGCTAGAAATCTAGAAATCATCATCTCAATTTTCAGGAATTAAAATAATTTTTCTTGTCCTCCAGAGACCATGAGTCATGACGTGGGCATCACTGATTCTGTATAGAAACATGAACAGAATCGAGTAATCTCTACGTCACACTCGGAAAAAGGGCCGGGTCCTAGACGACAAAGGAATTAATTTTAATTTCTGTAATTGAGATGATGATTTTTTTTTAAATGAGGTAGGATCGTTTGGACGGATGATTTCTAGTTTTCTCTCACATTGGGAAAATAAATATCGTTATCATTCGTTAAAATCTAGTTCCAGACTTGTATTGTTCTTTAATTGATCTATTGGCGTCGATGATTGATGGATGAGATGATGGGAAGATGAGTTGAAAGGCTATTTTATCAGGTGTTTCGGTCGGTAACGGTCAAGGCTCTCAGACCAGAGAGATACCATACCACTTATACCCTGACCACTAGAAACCTACATCATAATGTTCGACCATGACGGGAATCGAACCTTGGTCATCTGAATGGTAGTTCGGCACGCCAGCGACTGATAATAAATTATGCATTCATAAATAAACATTCGAAAACTGATTATAAAGAAATATTCTTTAGTAAGTCGTTGAAATGAAGCCACATTTTTTGTCTTTTGCGTAATAATAATTTACGATATATATATATATATATATATATATATATATATATATATATAAATATATACATAGAGAGAGAGAGAGAGAGAGAGAGAGAGAGAGAGAGAGAGAGAAGGAGAGAGAGAGAGAAAAAAAAGAGAGAGAGAGAGAGAGAGAGAAGAGGGGAATTTTTTTCAGTTTTATGATAGTACATATAATAATTATTCTCGTATCCACGAGAAATGACCGCTCTGGATGGATCGATCGATCGCGATCGATTGGGTTGGACGTGTAGCTTGGCTGTTATTTTATTCATATTCCTACAGTTTATTAATGTAGGTTAATGGTGCGTAGAAGTCGATTTCGGCTTTCGCAAAATATCTTTCTTTCTGGGTGATGACTTTGGAAAGACACAAGATATCAAAATTATACTTCAATGGTTCAGTTATTTGGAAACATCTGGCATCATTGTACGAATGATTCATGAGAATGACAAGACTACAAACTGATAGTTAAGTTTATTTCACACAAAACACCATAAATTAGCAAAATTACCACTCAGTATGATGAGCTAATATTTAAATTAAATATATTGAAATGTTGCATATTTCATGATTACATGATTGTAATGAAATGAATTGTAATGATGGAAACATCATTGTACTCCTGCACAAGATGACCCCATTCTTAAGGCGTCCCCAGTCTCCATAGTGCAAAAAGTTCCCGCCAGTGTGATTTCACAGATATAAATAATCATACAACTTGAACCGTGCAAGTTACAAAATTAAAAAATACATAACAAGATGGAGACACTATTTTCGAGAATGATAATTTTTTTCTTTAATAACATCGAAACTTGATACAAAATCATTGTTTCCCAATTAAGGCTATGGATGAAAGGTAGGATCGTTAGGAACGGGGCACCACAAGGGCGATCTTACCACCCCGTTTTGATTAGATGAAAGTATTTCAGTTTCCGAACGTCCGGAACACATTATGACTGTTTCTGTGATATGTATCCGGACACAAAACACACGAATGTTGATATCTTCCACTTTGAAGTAAGTCTCTTGGGCAATGATCACTTCTTTCCATTTACAGCAGATGTAAAGTTCATCATTATACAAAATGGACAGAGGAAAAATTAGTGATAGGCCTATAATGTTATAATTAGGCCTATCACTCTACTAATTAAAGGTCGTGGCCAATTAGTGCTTCATTAGTAAGCATTTGCTTCGAGGACTGTGGGAAACCACGAAAAACCAAGTCAGGATGGATAAAAAAGGTGTTCGTTGGTCTTAAGCTTTTTCTTTCAACTTCTCTTCTTTCTTGGGATGTTTTTTTTTTTCTTCTTTCTTTTTCATTCTTTCTTTTTTTGCTAATAACTCATATTTTAAAAGAACAATGGTGGAAAGATCACTTGTATGTAACAGTAACACTAGTTATATATGCCATCGACTTTTACCTCACAGCGTACCGTTACGGACATTACCACTTAACCTGATGCGAATGTTTATTATGGATCAACAATATTTTATAAGATAGGCCTACTTCTCTGCATGGTGATGGTGTGAAGCAGTGTCTTATAGAATAAGTTCGAACGGAAAACCATTACAATCGTTTACATGTAATGTTGACCTTAAAAATTCCCATTAAGACAAGACTGCAAAGTGATAGTCAAGTTTATTTCATAATTAAGATTCACACAAAACAACATAAATTAGCAAAATTGCTACTCAGTATGATAAGTTAATGTTTAGATAAAATATATTTAAATGTTGAGGTGACACATAGCCGTATTTTTCTTATCAACTCTGACGCTTTGCATAACCTGAACGTGATCATTTGGACGTCGGTCTCAGGCCCCGTGACATTCACCTTTCTCTGTGAAGAAAACGCGAGCATGCGTTTAAAAATGGCGATCACAGCAAGGAAGGTATACATGTTTAATATTGACATTATTATTATTTAAACTCTTGCAATTGCACATAAATGCGCGGTGGCAAGTTCCCCAACTACCCCTATCCCACCATCTCCCTGACCCTCTGACGGAATAACTTTAACTTAATTTCACCCCCTTCAAAAACACTTCTACTAAGCCCATTCCAGTCCATACCTGTCCTGTTCAAGAAAGATAATTTACCGACATCTATAATCTAGCCCCCTTTATGACTACCGCTCTATCATGCTCCATACCCTGACTCATTCCTTTCAATCAACTTATGCAGCTCCCCCCATCACCCCTCTCCCTCCATTACCCTGAAGAAATTACATAAACGATCCTCCTTCCTCGATTTCCAATTTCTGCCATCCCAGGTCTCGCATCATCTCAGTTGGACTCTCCAACATTCTCACCCTCTCTCCCCTTTCATTCTCACCCCATTTCCACCTCCTAACCCTACTTGTAATCCTTCTTACCGCAATCCTTTGAACCCTTTCCACATCCCTTATCTCACCTAATCTATAAGGATCCCAAACTGAACATTCATTTAAATTGGGTTTGACCTGACTAAAGATCTATGGTTTATGGTTCATGGTCTATATTATATAGTCCATCTATGGTTTGACGACGCATTGTAATAATAACCAAGTTCTATTGACGTCCAACTGATTTTGAGGATGGATGATATTATGAAGTATTGGATTTTGAATTTATTTAAAAATTGACGCATACAAAATTTCCGAAACTCAATTCTATAGTATTATATTAGCATGACTGTCGAAATCGGTGCCGGTGATCGAAAATTTATTTTCGAAAATTATATGTTCTATCATACATTGACTCAATTTTTTTTTCTAAACTAGAACAAATTTTGGAATATTGCTGAATTGTACGCAAAACACGGCCGACTTGATGCTTGACGACCCCACTAACAGCTACGTATAGTGGGGGTAAGAATGACAGACGAAACAATGATGTGATGAGAGGTAAACAGATGTATCCCCCAAAAACATTCTGATAATCGGGACTCGAACCCTCGCCCGTTCGACTCCAGAAAGAAAGAAGTACTTCCAAATAATTATATAGTCGATTCAAACGGCGACCAGTTCGTTGTTGTTGTTGTTGTTATTGAAAAGAAAGAAGCGTTTAGTGTAAAGACTAGACTTTCAGGCATGCAGTGCAGATTGATTATTCATGTTACTCGTTGTCTAAGAATAATCGATACCGGTAGTTTGAATGAAGGGAAGAAATTCTCTGTTTGAAAAAAAAATAACTTCAACTTCAGACCAATAATACAATATTTTTTCAAAATATATTGTCAACATCGAAATTTTGATGTAAGCCTATACACTCATCGTTTGCCAATTATGAAGGACGAGTTAAAAAGATTTCAAGGCATTGTTTTCACCAATAAACATCCATGTTGGGAGATAAATATGTTGAATAATTGCATTTTTCCCAATTTTATTTATAGACCTATTCCACTTTTGCCTACCAGAATGATTTTATAATAATTAACATAGTAAAATGGGCGCCCTCACTAGCTCAGTCAGCCAGTGCGTTGATTTAGAAACTGGAGTCAAGTCGGTGGTGTGGTCGAGTCTCGCGCAAGGCGAATCAAGGTATGGGTTTTTATATAACATGGTACATTCATCATTCACTCGCTGACCGCTCATTATAGAGCCCCCATAAAACCCAACTGCAGGTGGGATTGTTAAACAAATAAATGACCATGCTATAATATGAAATAACTTACAACATAAATTTGACTTGTGTCACATAAAACTATATGTGGAATTTGTTGTCAATGTGTGTGAACTGTGAATATCTTGATATAATGTGGGAATAATCTGATAATTACTACGGTACTATAATTATTCATTACCATAGAAATATATCATTTTATGACAAACAAAATCTATTTACGGAAATTTAATTTTAAATTTTGAAAATATGATCGTTAATTACAATGTTATTTAATATCTATAGCATTTTTTCTATTATTTTAACATTGAGTGTCGCTGTGAAAAGAAAGACGGACGGAACCGTTCTGTCTCCGACAATAGGGTAATTCAAATAATATAATAACGTTATTACTGTGTGACAATATAACTGTATAACATAACTCAATGTTCGAGTTGATTTTATATTTTTAACCATTTTCCCTGTGTTATTTGCTTGTCATCGACCTTTCCGAAGGAGGCTATACATTTATTTTACAAGTTTGTTGTAATAATTTATGACATATCTGCAAAGAGAGGCGTTTATACAGCTGTCACTTCTTCTCCAACTTTGTTTGACAATCATTTATTTATAATTTATGACCTGAATTAGGTATTGCCTAATATTACCGTTTTAATCATTTTTCCCGCTTCAAAGAACTCGAGATTACACGCTCAATAAGATTTGTGAGTGGGGTGTCTTGCAATTCCTACGGAGTGCTTTGAACCAGCCAGTGGATTTCATTTCAGTGAACGGTCTGCATCTACTGTGCATTTAATCCTATCATGTAAATAGAAAAAACCGTGTTCAGGATAGTATTGTCGGGCTTACAATGAAAAAAAGTAAAAACAGGAAGTATGAAAAAGTACCTATTTTACAAACCGACAAGGAATTGAATGGCGATTCTTTAGAAAGTCCAGAAATTTGTGAGGTGAGATTTCCTGGGGAACTGTCACCTTGTGTCCAGTATTGATTATTTCCATTATTTGACATTATTGCATTATATTGTAGTTGAATCGCAGTAATGCATATAGTATCATTGCAGTTCAGTGAATTCCACTCCGTTTGAGCTCAAATGCACCTTTGTTATCTGTTCAAACATTATCATAACCAGTAATCCTAGCCTATATGGGCCATTGACTTTTGACAGATCAATAACTACATTTTTAATGTTACATCCCAAGCCTTTTGCTAGAAATGTGTGCCTTGAACCTAGGCCAGGACTAGTAAGCTCTTAGATTAGTTGAAAATCAGTTTCAAATTCTCTTTCATCATTGTCAAAATATGAAGTTAATTATAGAAAGATTATTAATGCAATGTTTAATGAAATTAATATTTGTCGTCCTACTTTTGGTTTATGATCGATCAATTCTACACGAAAGAATATTTTGTAATTAAAGAGAGTGACTTGCATTTTTGTTATTGAATCACATTATTTCTTCAAGCTGGACATTTGTGGGATTTCATTTTTGCCTACGGTACATTCCTAAATTATAGGTTGTCATTTGTCCTGGATTAGTTGGGATTGTCCTTGTTCTCACCAAAAGTCCCGGAATAGATCGACCAAGACACACTGTTGTCCCGTTTTGAATAAAAATAAATATCGGTTCAAGTCATGAGTAGTAAAATTAGGATTGACTAAAACATAGAATATGTATATTACTATATTAATTCACAGAAAATTATAAATTTCAGACATGCTGGTTATTTTCCTAGACATTAATATTAGTAGAGGCCCCTTCAGAGTTTTTGAAATTAAAATTTTTAGTCTTGTTTGAGTGTACCATCTACCTAAGCTTCATTCGCAAAATATCTCAACCTTGGCTCATTTCAAAGAGACTGAACGTAAATACTAAGAAAATGCTAAAAAATCGTACAAAAAAGTCAAGAGTAGAAAGTTGATGGTGCTGTACTATAAAATCAGTGCGCTGCAGGCCTGTTGTGCCCCCCCCCCCCCCTCCTCCTCATTGCGTGTTTCTATGTTTCTTTTTCGTTAAAATGACTCCTCTGTTCCGGCATTTCCTTTTCAATGAGTGCTCATAGTCACACAATTAAAATATTATTGAGCATGCCTACGATGTTGTACAAAGTGTTTGAACCCTTGAGTGTTTGTAGGCCTTCATCCACATCAGAATCATTTAATGTAATACTTTAATCGGAAAACCAGTACTCAGTGCTGTGACAATTGAGGCTGAATATTGTAATTGAAAGCCTTAAATTCATCTGAATTCAACTATGGTAGGCCTACATGTTTTTGCAATTCTTGAGAAATTGCACAGCAAGTTAGTTTGGGTTGGCTCAAATACACGTAGGCCTACAATTGAATTATTTCATACGGTACCAGAAAACATTCAATATACCGTAACTCTAAAATATCAAATTGGTATACCCTATTCCTGTTGGGTAAGGTTAGTTTAGACTTTAAGAGTGTTATTACCAATTCAATGTTACAATTTATCAATACAAAAAATGTTATCTGCACATGAAATCTAACCTACTTACCCTGGACCTACCAGCATATTGTGATGGTCCCACGCTATATTGCAATTTCACCTACTGTAAAAAAATGTACTTAAAAATTCAGTTATGCATAAGCATAATGATAAGCCTGCATACAGCACAGATAAACCTGCATCGTTTAAAAGGATGCTCCAAAAATAATTTTTCCCAATTCATAATTGGCGTGCTTATTATAATAATGCAGCTTTTACAGGCATTTCAATAGGAGTAGTATATTATGTTTGCTGGGGCATATTAAAATATATATATACCGGTATATATATTTTGAATTTAAATTAAATTAATCTGTTGGTGCCAATCGAGTACCGTAGTTGGTTATTAATTTAAAATATAAGTATTGAAGTCGAATCTGAATTGCAGCCAACAACCATACTGCTGTTTACGCTCTTATTGGACAATCAGTAGTTATTACTGCTATGTATTAAGGTTGCCGTTCGATAGGAACATTGCAAATGATACCGAATTTCAATATCAAATGGCCTATTCATTAAAATACATCAAAATTTTCAATTTTCATTTGATTAATAAAAATACTGAGATACAATATATTATGTGTACAAATACACAAAATGCAATGATGATTAGGAAACAAGATGGTGTCAGGCAAATGAAGGTAGCTTGCTGAATATAGGGCTGTTCACCAATATCTCTCTCACATCTCATTACAGTCAAGTGACTACGACATGAGTTTCTCGAAATCAATACGAATTTCACGGCAGCGGCGTAGGGCCCTACTTTTTTACCTACCGGTATTCACAATTTTTTTTTAATCGGTCCATTACATTTGATATCGAACTGGAGTCCGAAAATATTTAAAACACTCTTGTTTTGTATATATGGCAATTAAGTTGTTATAAATCTGTATGAATTGATTCTTTTTTGTCTTATGCTTTTTGAAAAGATATTATCGGCTCTAAAGAAGAATGTATTCTGGTACATTTTTGCCCTAGAGCAATATAAGCATTCACTCTCAAGTTATTCTTTCTCTGTGTGAATGTTGATAAGAGTAAGCACATAACACATGTTCCTTAGTAAAAATGAATGGAAATGAAAGTAATTAAGGAAATTACTAATTACCGGTGGGCCTAGTTGAAAATACGACACTTTGAAGTACTATGTGCCTATGCCATGCAGTGTAAACTTTTATGACCTGCCCCCTGGGAGGTTAAGATGATCAAGCTAGATAAAATTACTTGGACTGTAAACAATTAATTAATCAACAGATAAAATAGGAAGTCAGTGACCTAATAGTTTGAAAATCAATGTGTGGATATAGCTACCAGTAGAGCCATCATAACAGGCTGGCAAACCAACCAAATAAGTCTTGTTTTCAACATTGGTGGGGTGGGTAATGAACCCACCAGTGTTGGGTAATGAACTTTTAAAATGAACGCGTTCGTATTTTTTTAACTTTTCAATGAACGCGTTACATTTACAGCCGACGATCTTGAACTTTCTTCACGTTCGATTTTTCGGTGATCTTTAACGGAATAAAACGTTCATTTGAAAGCTCATAATTTTGGATCACTCATAATCCTATTCGACACGATCGCACTATCCGTACTTCCCCATCTAAATTCCGAATGAGATTGACTATTTTATGGTCTCCCGAATGTATAATATTCTTTCTTCGGGTTTTCATCTGGTGATCACTTGCCACCAGGCGAGCCATTACTTTTAAACCCTTTTTCCTATAATTTTCAAGGTAAATTCTGAACGAACCCTTGTTTTTTCGAATTTGAATTTAAACTTTCACAACAAAGCCACGAAAATGAACTTTGAACTTTTTGAAAGATCAATTTATTTGATATGAACTGAACTTTTAAAAAGTTCCTTTTATGAGTGAACTTCCCTAACACTGCCGACCACAACAGACCGCCAAACCAACGCAACCCTCAATACATCTTAGTTGTAAACATTCAGCAGTTTTACCATATCTTGTTGTTCGATCGACAGGTGAGCGACCGCGACATGTGGTTGACGACCAACGAGTCGAGTGCGCTCGGCTCCGAAGAGGTGGCCGCCCGGCTCCGCGTGGACCTGCGGACCGGGCTCCGGTGGAGGGAGGCCGAGCTGAGGAGGCAGCTGGCGGGATATAACGAACTGACGGTCAAAGAGGAAGAACCAACGTGGAAGAAATACATTGAACAGGTAATGTATTTCAGTTCATTGGAAACTTGACCATTGGTTTGTCTAATTAATTTTAAATTCAAACAGACTTTTTGAAAACAATTGTTCATACAGTTCAGCTCATTGTCTTCAAAACCCTGCATATTTTGCATAGCTGAATGTAGCTAAATACTAAGAAAAATAAAATTCGTAGTAAAAATGAGTATAAATAGAAAATAGAAATATAATGTAGTGTTGAATGAATCGAAATACCGTACCATGAAACATGATGAAAACCAAAAATATATTATCCCTGTGAAATAATCAGATTTGATAGTCTATTTCATTGAATCTAAACCCCTAGCAAGCCAAGAGGGTGGGTACTATTATGGGCCCTATTGCTTCATCATTGCTTACACTAATTAATTGCAAAAAATTATAACTACCGTATTGTCCCGAATATAAGCCGACCCCCCAAACTTTTAGACAAATATTTGTAAAAAAGAATTCTCTCCTTTTCTACGTAAATCATCACTCTTCCGGGGTAGAATTTATAGAATTTCGTATTGCGTGTAAGAGAAAGCTATGCCACTGGCTGAAACTAGAGCCGTAACTTCTTGTGAGAAACCGGTGAGAGGAGCCTCATACTAGATCGTCATATTTGGCTTCCATTGGCGCTCGGCCATCTCGAGTCGGACGAACAAGTGTTTTTCACGCTACGCAGCAGTCTACGAGTGCTCGTCAAGGTCAGACCACATTAGACAACACACAGTAGGATGACGCACCATGCAGCTAACAGCTCAACGTGCTTATGTTCACTACTGCGCATCAAATGAAAATAATGGAAATTGGGAAAATCATGCTTCTTTATGATAAAACATTTATTAAACGTGTTTTTAGTGGAGTATCTAGCAGTTTCAAGTTGATTCCTTTGTTATGAGTGTGCGGGTGTAGTACGCCCAGTTAAAATGAGAAAACTGAGGCGCGTGGCCGAGTGGTAACACTGAAGGTCCGTCTTTCGGGAGGCCGGGGTTAGATTCCCGCCATGGTCGACCATCATGACAGGGGTTTTTTGTGGTTTCCCTCTGTCGTTCAGGTTGATACTGGGATGATTCCTTAACAACAGGCCACTATCGACTCCTTCCCACCATCCAAAACACCTAATAAAATAACCTTTCATCTCATCATCCCATCATCTCATTCATCATTTACTGACGCTAATAGATCATAGCAATCAGTATAGTGCGTCGATAAAACCCAATATGATGTAAAATGAGAAAAAACGTATTTTCAACTGATTATAGGCCGAGATTCGCATATATTTGGGCTCGAAATTTCGAGACAAAAACTCTCGGTTTATATTTGGGACAATACGGTAATTGTCTTGTGCATTATTGTGTTATTCCAGTTCAAGAACCCGCTGATCCTACTACTGCTGGCCTCGGCCCTGGTCAGCGTTGGCATGCAACAGTTTGACGATGCCGTCAGCATCACCGTGGCGATCATCATCGTGGTGACGGTCGCGTTCATCCAGGAGTATCGATCGGAGCAGTCGCTGCAGGAGCTGACTAAGCTCGTCCCGCCCACCTGCCACACGTAAGTCGGCAACGTGTCCTAGCGTTCAAGTAGAGTGATTTTATCAAAAATTGAGATTGAAATTTGAATGAAATCTACCGCTATCCACGGATGTTTAGCCACTATTTTTTTTAATAGTCTTACGTCAAGTTGCATTGAGGGTTGCGTTTGTTTGCGGCCGGGAGATGGTGCCTTCACTTATCTCGAAAACATGTACCATACTCATTTTCTGAGTAATATGGATCGCTGCTCTATCTGGTGTGTTTTTGTAGAAACGGCTAATAAGCTGGCAAACTTGATGACAGCGAGCCGGCCTTGAACATATCGTTAGTTCCTTCTATCACCACTTATCTACGCACGGTCAACAGTACTTTAAACGTGGACAGTGAATTGGAACATATTTTTAACATGGGAGGGATAGGAAGTGAAGACACCTTCTCCAACGAGCAAATGCAACCATCAATGCATCTTGGCTTACGTAAAACGATTCTATCTGAAAGTAGTATTGAAATTGAAATGAAATCTACATTTTGAGTATAAGTAGGTACCGTACTAAATGCACATAAATATTTGTGATATTTTATTAGTGTTTAACTCATTTGAACATGCATATTTCTTGATCAAGTTAGAGAGCTGTAGGATCAGCTTTAAATCATATTGCTGGATTAAAACTAGCTCAACAATACCAAATCGAAAAGTCTTTTCATCTAAGTGCAGGCCTATTAAAAACTTTTAAAATAGTGTAAATACCTATGTGCCCCTACTCCAACATCCAATAGAGGAAAACAAGATCAATAAGAAAGTTTGTCACTTTCAGTTCAAAACAGATGTATTTTTGGTGTAAAATGCAATACCGCACTTTTGCCTAAAATGAAACGCATTCATAAATGCGGCACCGCCGCCGCACCGCATTGTGTTGGTACACTGCATGTACAGCCAGTTGTACGTATTTTATTCCCCATTTCCAGCGTTCGAGACGGCCAACTCGAAACATTCCTCGCCCGTAATCTGGTTCCCGGGGATATTGTCTACCTGAACGTTGGCGACCGTGTGCCGGCCGACATTCGCTTGTTCGAAGCGATCGATCTCGCCATCGACGAGAGCAGCTTCACCGGAGAGACGGAACCGTCCATGAAGAAAACGCAGCCCGTTCTGAAAACAAACGGGCATTCCGGGAAGAAGAATATCGCGTTCATGGGAACGCTCGTGCGATGCGGGAACGGAAAGGTGAGATAAATAAATGTATTCTTAATTTCAATATCGTGTATGTGTCTACTGAATTTTTTTAAATGTATATGGTGCCCCCCTGGCTCAGTCAGCAAAAGTTCTCATTTGAAAATGAAGTCAGGTCGGGCGTGGGTTCGAGTCCTGCATAAGGCATTGGTTTCATCTGTAAATTGAAACTAATTAATTAATAAATACTTACGTACACGAACTTCATTCAATGGAGGAAACCAAAATTTCACAAGAAAACACCAATTTCAGTGTGAAAAATCCAATCTAAAGTATAAACCTACACTGATCTACCAGACAGCACTTGTACCTCCGAGGATCCTAAATACGGGTTTTAGGCCTCCCGGTAATTATACTACATTCAATGATTTACGATTATTATTTACCATTAAGACTTTTAAACAGTAATTCTCATATTAATTCATCCTTAAAGCTGTAATCCTACCAACGCGCTTGCTCTTTGTGACTGGGAGGTGAGTGTAGACCTGCCACCTCTTTCTTTACAGAGTTTTTTGTGGTGTCCGTCTGTAGCCTAGGCAAATGACAGGATGGTTTTTACAATGTAGTCCACCAGTGTTCCTTCCCACTGTCATTCCTCCAAAACCTAAGAATCTAACCACCTAAAACCTAAGTTTCTTACCTAAGAAACCTCCATCGCATTATCCCATCATCTTATCTGTCATTCATCTGACACCAAAAAACAACACAGTGCATAGTAAAAACTAAAAACCAATATATAATGAAATTTAACAGAAAATTGATAAGGTAAAGTTGTACATTAGGGCCTGTATTGAGAATTTTTCGTTGATGAAAAAATTACAATATCAAAGCTATTTGAGTGGTTTTAATTTTGTATTTTTTTTTTTCAAATTTTCAAATTTGTAAAACTTCCATATCCTTAGTCAATGTGTAGACGTAATTTGTAAATACATTGTGGTTTTGTCCAGGGCATCGTGGTGAGCACGGGCGAGAAGTCCGAGTTTGGCGAGGTGTTCAAGATGATGCAGGCGGAGGAGGCGCCTAAGACTCCGCTGCAGAAGAGCATGGACATCCTCGGCACGCAGCTGTCGCTGTACTCGTTCTGCATCATCGGGCTCATCATGGTCATCGGCTGGCTGCAGGGACGACCCATACTCGACATGTTCACCATCGGCGTCAGGTCAGTACTGGCAGATTGAATTAGGTTTTCGAATTGAATCTTTTTTTGCTGACGAAAAAGATGGCGAGACAAACTTATTTAGTCCAGTTAATGAACTAGCCAAAGGCTTGGGAAGGAAGGAAGAAAAAGAAGATCATTTATTTATTTTTCTGGGTTGAAATTTTCTTTCATTGGTTCCCAATATGAATACATACAAGTTCACAAAAGTCCACAAAGCCTTAAACAGGCTTGCCTGTGATTTTGAATAAATAAAATACAATGTTAGATATAAAATAAATGAATAATCATGAAAAATGAACAGTTAGTTTGACAATGAAGTGCAAGATAATGATTATAAATGATAATATTCATTTCCCTTATTTTGGAGCAGAAAAAAATCGTCAGCTCAATTTCAATAATTATGATTGATTTATCTGTCCTCCAAAACCATTAGTCATAACGTAGTCATTACCGATTGGGTATAGAAATATGAACAGAATCAAGTAATGTCTACCCGGACTGAGAAAAAGGCCCGGGTCCTAGAGGACGAATAAATTAATTATACCTTAATTTCTGAAATTTAGATGGCAATTTCTAAAAATCAGGGAAATGAACATCATTATTATTAATTAAAATCTAGTTTCAAGGTTGTGATGTCCTTTAATTTCCCTGCATGGATTGTTATCTGGCATTGATATTTCTTTCTGGTCCCTTGAAAAATTGTAAATGGAGATTGTACTGTAAAGGCCCATTCACAACCAACTTTAACTTGAACTTGAACTTAAATTCAAATTTTAAAACTTTAATTGAGTTCACAACAAAAAGTTGAAGTCAATGGAATAACATCAGCTGTTGTTCACACTGCCATTTTACAGTGTGGAATTCATGTACAACCTAACCTAAAATGGTATAATTTTTGTCACTGCTTGACTTATAATACAGTGCTACACCCATCCATTTCAACCCATCCATTTAAAATTTTAAAGTAGGCTAGGTAGCCCTACTCACCTGTGAAGATACTTTTGAGGTTATCTTGCCGTGGTGCGAAAACTCGTTGAGATACTATTTGTCATTTCTCAATTCAGGTGGCATTGGGTTCGGTTCCTCCTAAAGTCAAACTTTATCTTTCTTTCGAAATGTTTGGCATGATCATACTTCGAGGTAAAGTTAAAAGTCAATGAAGTCAGTATCAAGTTGTTATGAACACTTGTACGGACATTGCATAGTACAAACATTAAAGTTTAAGTTAAAGTTCGAGTTAAAGTTGGTTGTGAATGGGCTCTAATATGTACGGTAGAGGCCAGAAAGCGTGTAAAATTGGTTGTATTTGAGCTTGTCGTGTTTGCAGCCTGGCGGTGGCGGCGATACCCGAAGGCCTGCCGATCGTGGTGACGGTGACGCTAGCGCTGGGCGTGATGCGCATGGCCAAGCGCAAGGCTATCGTCAAGAAGCTGCCAACCGTCGAGACGCTGGGCTGCGTCAACGTCATCTGCTCCGATAAGACCGGGACGATCACCAAGAACGAGATGACTGTTACTGTCGTCGTCACTTCCGACGGCTATCTGGCCGAGGTGAGGCCTCTCTCTCTCTCTCTCTCTCTCTCTCGTTTTTGATACCAAATTCTAAAAATCCTTACAACATTTACAATAACTCCTTACACTAAATACCTTACAATAATTACAACATTTCATTTGCCGCCCTTAGTAGGTCGATCAGCTGAGGCACCGCTTCAAACACTGAAATCACTTTTGGGCATCCCGTGAGTCCCGCATAAGGCATGGGTTTTTGTAAACGTCCTTTCACTTATCATCACTTCATATTGGGTTTTTAATGACGCACTATAATGATAACTAAGATCATCATCACTTTATAGTCTCATAATCATCTACTCATTCGTACTCCCATATAGCCTAGCTGTTGGTGGGGTCATTGAGCAAACAATAATCATCATCAACATTCCATTTTTCATGCTAGCTTTTAGGTGTACAATCCTTTCCGTTTCTGCAAAGGTCAAGGCACTCTGCCTTTCTATTCGCAGATAAGTTCGGTTATATGGTTTTCAATAAAAATCTACCTGTTCCCATGTTCCCATCGACGTAATCACCAATATTTAACATCAAATTTGATTAAAAATGAGAGTGGTCCACAAAAAGACTGCCCTAGTGTCAGTCCATGTCTGTGTATTAGTCATAACGTCACTGACGAGTATGCCTGCATGTCTCCAGGTATCCGGGGCGGGGTACAACGCACAAGGAGAGTACCACATCCACAAGTGTGACAGCTTGGACCAAGCGAGAGAGTCCATCTACACTCTGCTCGAAGTAGGATGTGTGTGCAACAACGCTGTCATCAACGGTGAGTACATTGCTAGTCACCGTTCTTCACCGTCGTAGCGTGTTGGATTCCACTCTGTCACCACAGCAAGAACACGAGAATTAACGAGAACAATTAACATTAAAAGTCTTGAAACATCCAAGTGGTGCCACTTTTTATTGGTCTTATTGATTCATCCCCAGCCTTGACACCTGTATTTTAATCCTCAACTAAATGGTTATTCATTGAGTAACTTATTTTAACATTATCCAATCGGCAGTACCCATGGTGATTTTTTTAGTTCTCCATAACTATCACATATAACTTCTTATTCTATATATATAATTCTGGCTTCTCATAGGAAACAATAAAAGTTTTTCAAAATTTCAAAATTGATGAAAAAAATCGTCGCCACAATATACATTCATGCGTTTCGTCTCTCTTTCCTTGGGAGAATTTCTTCTTGATCGTCCAACTGTGTATATAACATCTACCCATATCTCTACTTTTTTAACTTCAATTTCTTCATCCCTTCTATGTATATATGCTCATTCAAAATAAATAATTGTTTCCAAGTTTATCACTGCATCAAGTTTCTTCTAGTGTGGTCCCCTGAGTACCGTACTAAAATGTTTCGTTGCAGGTTATATAAAATGAAATCTAATTAGTTTCCATGTTCGGCTCCTAGGGGAGACGTTGTTGGGTCAGCCGACGGAAGGAGCTCTTTTGGCGGCCGCGATGAAACACGGCATGTACGGCGTCAGCGATAAATACGTTCGTCTGCAAGAATATCCGTTCAGCTCGGAACAGAAAATGATGGCCGTCAAGTGTATATCAAAGTACGGCGATGTAAGTAGGGGTTGTCGATGCTTGATAGGCTATCTGAATAGTAAGAAGGCTGTTAATAGTTGTGTTTTGCAAACAATAGAGTGCAGTGGAACCTCATTTATACATTTTACATGGGACCAGACTAAAAAAGTGTACTAATCTCAAAAACTTATAAATGAAACTATTTAACATGTGGAGCATATAGGTTGGATCAAAAAATGAAACTTATAAATGTGTGAACGAGAAACTTATAACCGAGGTTCCACTGTATTTCACTTTGAGAATAATAAAATTATTCCATGACAGAATTTGTTTATATTTTTAACGTAATTTACAAAGAGTAAACTTTAGAGTTTTACCTGACCACGTTTCTGTTTGTACTCAAAGCGAGTGACACGTAAATTCCAAGACTTTTTCACTCAATAAAATTCAGAAAAATCAATTTTATGTTGTAGGTCTTCTCGAAACGCTTATCGTATGCATAACAAAACTCGAGAAAATGCAGCTTTATTGTTTTGTTTGCAATTTTTGAACGCATATATTGCGGGAATCTTTTATCTGACTGAAAATTTGCTCATTTGGTGATGTCACTCAGTCTTCATGTTTTGATGACCATGATTCGTCGTTTGTCTCATTATCGTGACTAACTTGCCAGCCGTGACATGAAAGTGTCAGCGTTTTAAAGTGTCAAGTTTGTACATGACATGTTTTTCGTTTGTTTTAGAGCAAGGAAGAGATTTACTTTGTGAAGGGTGCTCTAGAGAAGATTCTACAACAATGCACGAAATACATGTTCAACGGAGCGCTTCATCCGCTCAACGCGAAGAAGGAGCAAGATTACCTGGCCGAGGCTTACGAGATCGGACGCAAAGGTTTACGAGGTGAGACTCTTTGACTGATACACTATACGCCGCTCGTAGATGTACTGTCTCGAACCTAACCATACAACCTTGACCTTAAATTTCTTCAATTTCAGATCTAATCGACCCAAAAATACTCATTTTGAATGATAAAAGTGTGACTTATTTAAATATCCAACATAGAGCTTATGGGACTTATGGCTCTCTAAAGGAACCCAAACTATTGTTTGAATTACATCAAAATTTGAACCGTCAAATTTTGAATTAACGTGGGTTTATTGTACAATTTAAAGAGTGGACGACGAACTGTGAGCCTCCCTTCCCCCCCCTCCCCCCCCCCCTTCCCCCCCCCCTCCCATCGAATAAAAGAGCGTTGGGTGGTGTTGAGCTAACATTAATGATGAAATGCCTACTTTTTCGTCAAACTTGCTTTTAGAAAAAGGAAACAGAAAAAATATGTAAATGCTATTTTTTACATTTATTCCAGTAACAATTAGTTTTGCTATCAAATGAATGATTACCACTAACAATGCAAGTTTTAAAGTTTTCCATATATGCCTTATTTATCAATTAAGATTATAAGTTTAAAAATATTTAGCTTTTCATGTTGACAATCGACTTGACTTGTAAACTTCATTGACGTTTATCATTCTGTATTGTACAGTTGGCGATGTTATTGAATAAATATAAATGCATGTAAGATTGTTTCTTGATAAGGCGTATCAACAGGGTAGTATGAAGCATGGAGGGAGAAGGGAGGGGCAGAGTTTACCTCCTCTCGCTCTGAAAGTGGACCTGATATTAGGTTTTTTTTTTTTTTTTTTATTAGTTTTTTTTTTAAGTGGAAATATAGACGATAGCTCAAGTTCCATGTTGCCTTGATACTTCGTTCCATTATGTTTGTTTGAAATACGTATGACGTAGAAGGGCTAGGGGGGGGCTATAAAAATAGTACAAGTGAGAACTGGATTCAGTTGGTGACATTTAGTAGCTTTAGTAGCATTTAGTAATCCATCAGTTATGTCATGCTGTAACAAATTTTACATGAATATTGTCTTGGAATCGCTTGATCTGTTGCGGCTTCTCCCCCCCCCTCTTCCTTTCCTCTCCACGTGGCTCCGCACGAGCCCTGTGGCAGCACTCTGTCAGAAGCTGAAGTCAAGTAGGACGTGGGTTTGAGTCTCACAAAAGCAAGGATAACGTTTTTGTATTGTGGAATTGTATGAATCAGGTATCGCTAGACATGTAGGCCTAGCAATTCAGCGTCAATGAAATAGACTATCAAATTTAAATATTTCACAAAGGATTCATGTTTTGGACTTCCTTTATGTTTCTTGGTATTCCGATTTTTTTTTTTTTTTATTTTATTGAATCCAAAGATTTGTACATGGCACAAATATAGGAAGTATAAAAACTAACAACTAGATATAAAAATGAGTAGATAGAATAATAGATTGAAAAAGACAGAATGATATATATATATATATATATATATATATATATATATATAAAAGTACAATGATGGTCTAATGAGATTTTGAAGTTCATTGAACGAGATTCATTCATTCTTTTCGATGTATTCTGTATCTCCAGTTTTCATTATAAATGTCTTTTCAGAGCATTTAGCTACATTCAGCTATTTCGTGAAAATATGCACGGTTTTGAAGGCAATGAGCTGAATTGTGTGAAAAAAAAAATTCTGAAAGTGTGTTTAAAATTAATATGAAATAATCAAAATTAATTGGAGAAACCAATGGTCAAGTTGAATAGAGTCCTTCTCTTACCTCGAATAACTATCAAGAGTAAGTGGTATCGAACAGCTTTCAGCCTCAGGATAAAATGGCCGAAAGAAAGTGGAATTTCCGTTGATAATCTCGTAGTTGTTGGTCTAGATTTTGCAGCTCATGTTTTTTGGGATAGTTTGCTACAAAATGCTACATTTTACATGAAACTAAACTGCAATAACCGAATGTGAAAGCTATATTTCCACTACTCCGGGCATCGTGCAGAGACTGGAAAACCTGGAAAAGTTGGGGAATTTAATAAATCTGGAAAAGTCGGGGAATTTTTTTTTTTGTAACTTCACTCAAAATGTAAAAAAATTATAATTCAATACCATTTACACAATAATATTTGATTTATACAATTAAATACCATTTTTAGTTGCTGCAAATACAAGTTCACAATTTTAAAAAATAATTCAATTGTTTTACCTTGCCTGATTTTTAAAATTCCCCCTATACCTGACTTGAAACCGACTATAAAACCGAAATTGAGTTCGTGAACATTTTTTCATATATTATAATCGACGGGAAAGCCAAATTTGCAGATTGGAAAAATATAATTTTCCACCTGGAAAGCCTGGAAAAGTCAGGGAATTTTTTAATAAAAAATTTGTAGACACCCTGGGCAGAGAATGAAAGTATTTGTTTGTTTACAGTGGTAGGCATGGCGCGCGGTTCCTCGCTCCAGGACCTGGCCTACATGGGACTGGTCGGAATCTGCGACCCGCCGCGTCCGTTTGTCCGAGAGTCGATACAGACGCTGATCCAGTCGGGCGTCAAGGTCTGCCTCGTGACGGGAGACGCCCAGGAGACGGCAACGGCTATCGGTAAGTCACACTTTCATATGCTCAGTTTCATTGAAGTCGTGTTCTTCTACCAACATAACAAATGCCAGTATTACCGCTATGTTTCTGCACAGAATAACAATAGGCCCTGCATGAAAAAATAAAATGAAACATAATTAAAAAATTGAATACTGGTAATTGAAAATTGAAATTATATAAAATTGACATAATTAACGATAACAAACAAAAATTATTATCTTCATTTTTTTAATAACATCGAAGCTTGATAGGCCTACATAATCATTGTTCCCCAATTAAGGCTATGATCCCCATGAATGAAAGGTAGGATCGTTTGGACGGAGCGCCACAAGGGCGATCTTACCACCCCATTTTAATTATTTAAAACCAATTGAAGACTCGCAGTCTCCGCCCTTATGACGTCACAAATCATACCATCCAATCAACAGGGCTGTTAGAACTGTAGTGGAATTCAAATATCCAATCGGGGTATCTTCAAATGGCCACAAATGAAATAGATCCAACTGGCCGACTGGTCAAGCCACCCCGTTTCGAGTCATCAATTAGCTTCAACACCAGGACTGCGCTGTCTGTGACCATAATTTCCTGCCGCAGATAAATTTCGTTCAGTTTCCGAAAGTCCGGCACACATAAATATTACTATCACAAACATTATGACACTAATAATGAATAATGATTTAATAATGATTGAGAAATGAAATGAATTTCTTATTCAGTTTATTAATGGATGTCACCACCTTATTGTGTGCTAATGCGAGTGTCTGTAATGCTCGTTGGGACCGAGAACGAGAGAACGAGTGAGCTGACGAGTGAGTGTATATTTGTTTGCAGCGTCCATGATCGGGCTGGACACGATCCACACGCAGGTTCTGTCCGGCGACCAGATCGAGTCGATGTCCGAGCTCCAGCTGGAGCAGGTCGTCCCGAGCGTCAGCGTCTTCTACCGTGTCACCCCGCGTCACAAGCTCTGCATCGTCAAGGCTTTCCAGCGCAACGGCTGCATCGTCGCCATGACAGGTGAACACGCTTTTACTGTCCGTTAGCCACAACTAATATTTATTCAACATTCTTTTTCAGGCGTGGGCCTATTCGTATTTGTACAGTGGAACCTCTTTATACGTTTTTCAGGGGACCAGACTAAAAAAATGTATTGACGTGAAAAACTTATTAATGAAACTATTTAACATGTGGAGCATATGGGTTAGATCAGAAAATAAAACTTATGAATGTAATAAATGTATTTATAAACGAAAAACGTATAACAGAGGTTATACTGTATTTATTTTTGGAATTCCACGAACATTAGAATTTACGATCTACACTCTATTGAAATAGTAGGTCCAATGGTAAGATCGAGAAAAACCATTTCAGCTTTCTTCAAGAATTTTGTTGACAAATTTAATTTGCTAGATAAATTGATAGATTCTATTGTTGTAGACATTTTGAACAGAAAAACATTCTGAAAAATCATTTATATTCAATTTATTAGTTTTCACTCCTCCCCCCTCTTTTTTTATATGATATTTTCATAATATTTTTATTTACACCTCTATATGGCCTATTATAGTTTGTAACAGATTTGTCATTTTACTTCCTCATAGCTCTAGGTTTTTGTTTGTTATTTCATAATAAATTACAATTTTTGTGTTTTATTACGGTACATTGTTTCAATTATTCTATCCATTATTCAATTATTCTTTATTACTTATGGCAGCCATTCTTTGTGAATGGCCGAGTCTTGAATAAAGAAACATATATTCGGATTATTGAACCTGAATTGAAGATATCGGATGTTGGAAAGGGTAAGTACGGTTTTTATGATGGACTGAATGGAGACCGAATCATTGAAATGGCGATCGGAAGCGTAAAAGATGTAATAACGGTTTGTTCGTATCTCAGGGGACGGCGTTAACGACGGCGTCGCGCTCAAGAAGGCTGATATCGGCATCGCGATGGGCAAGAACGGCACGGACGTGTGCAAGGAAGCCGCCGACATGATTCTAGTCGACGACGACTTCCACACAATCATGTAAGTCCGAACGCCAACACGTTGTCCAGTCATACCAACATTATTTTTTTAATAACATCAAAACTTGATACAAAATCATTGTTAAAGAATAATTAAAAAGAATAAGAATAATTAAAAATAAAATGACTCATTCAACAAACAATGAATGTTACGGTAATAATGCCAGGGTGAGAAAATCTCTAGTTCTGATAATTTGCAATTAAATTATCCATTTTCTTCGTTAGATATTCTTATTAAATACATAAACTAAGAGTCCACGGGAGTCGATTTAGTGAAATATCAGTTTCTTGGAGATAACTTTTGAACGGTATGAGATATCAAAATTCTAATACTCGAGAAACACAGATAATCATAATAGCTTCAAGATGATATAAGTTATAACTATACAAGTCATGTCTCATAACTGTCGAGCGTCGACAGCTGAATAATATGTTTTTTTAAGCTGTCGACGCTTGACAGATGCAACGTGACTTAAATAGTCATAACTTATATTATCTTGAAGCCATTATAATTATCTGTATTTCTCGAGTATTAGAATTTTGATATCTCATAGGCCTACCGTTCAAAAGTTATCACCAAGAAACTGATATTTCGCCAAATCGACTGCAGTGGACTCTTGAACAAAATGAATGAAACAATGCTCTGTTGTTCAGCGCTGCCATCGAGGAAGGTAAAGGAATCTTCTACAACATTCGCAACTTTGTACGTTTCCAACTGAGCACCAGTATAGCGGCGCTATCTCTGATCGCCCTGACAACGCTGCTGCGAGTGCAGAATCCTCTCAACGCCATGCAGATCTTGTGGATCAACATCATCATGGACGGGCCACCGGCTCAGAGGTAAACACAACTGTCATCTATTAAGAGTCCGCATCTTAGATGAGAATGTTTCTCTCCAAAATGCTCTACCCAAGTTCGATGTGCTTTCAAAAGTTGGGTTGTGGATTGAAAAGTGAAAAGAGGATAATATTGGAAGAGGTTCAGTAACCACCGCTAGATGGGGGAGTTTTTTATCTCACAATTTGGACAAAATCTAGTTACATTACTCATTTTGGCCAAGGAAATTGGGAAAACTGTAGAATTACAGGCAAATAAGAATCTCAAATATTGATAAGCAAGGTTGAACTCAAGGATATGCGTTTGTAATTTATTTCTACTATTATTTGGTGACCGGGAATTAAGCAATGAAAACCATCAAATTAGGCACATTTTGATTCGATTATTGCTCCATAATACAATTATTCTTCAATTTTCGATCAGGCATATCTAATTTTGAGGGTTTTACTTAAATATTACATTTAACCGCAAGTCCGTAGTGTTTGTAGTTCTTGAAATCTATGTGGCGGAAGAGCACCCTTAAAATCTGTCTAAGATGCGGGCTCTTAACCGTTCTTTAATCTTAACTAGGAAGAAAACCGGCACATGTAGCTGAGTGGTTAACGTACTCGCTTCATGTGATCCGAGAGGTGAAGGGGCATATCGGACACCATCCATCTTTACAGGGGTTTTTCGTGGTTTCCCTCTGTAGCCTAGGCTAATGCCAGGATGGTTCCTACATTATAGGCCACGACTGCTTCCTTCTCACTATCCTTCCCAATACCTAAGAAACATTCATCTCATCATCCCATCATCTCATCAATCATTCATTTGATGCCAATAGATCTTAGTTATCATTATAGTGCATCGTTAAAACCCAATATGAAAAAATATAGGAAGAATGAAGCTGCTGGATCGGTCAGGATATTGTTCAGGACTAAAATAACGAAAATAACAGGCCAATAGATTGGAAGTCAGCAGACACTGAAAATGAGGAAATATACTTCAATCCCCGAATGTGGAAGGTCGTCTATCGAAAATGCTTCGGTAATTACATAATCTTGCTGCAACTTCAAGAATTTTATGCTTTTGAAAAATGCATTTGCGTTTCTTGATGTAAACCGCATCCTGAATATCGTAATACTGTACTCTCAACAGATACTCCAGCTGGACAAATATTACAGTACTATTCATAGTAGAAAATTTGATAAGGTTACGTTTTTCTCTCAAATCAAGTTCACATTGATTCAAATTTCTCCCTGATGAGAGTTTTCATCAGTATCGTTATTAGTTATATATTGGGCTTAATGACACACTGTAGGCCTACCGATGACTACAAAGTATAAACTAATAAAACTATCGACGTCAGTGAATGATACATGAGATGATGGGGTGATGAGATGAACGGAAATTTCATTAGGTTTTTGGAAAGTGGAAATGAGTTGGTTGTTGAGGCATCCCAGTATAGACTTGAACGACAGAGTGAAATCACGAAAAACCCCTGTCAGGATGGTCGACCATGGCGGGTATCGAGTCGCAGTCTGCTGAATGACGGTTCAGTGTGCTGGCCACTCGAAGTCTAGTGTTGTTGATCCAAGTGTGTTGTGTTGTTTGCAGTTTGGGTGTGGAACCCGTAGACAAGGACGTTGTGAAACAGAAGCCGCGTAACGTTAAGGAACCGATGATTACACGATCGCTCATAACGAACGTGCTCTTGTCTGCGTTCATCATCATCGTGGGAACACTCTGGGTCTACAAGCGAGAGGTGAGTCGGGAGGTTTCCTGCATCCGTATGTAGAGTTGTTGGAATATAGCATTTACACTCAGTTTTTAGGGGTGTGCGAATCCATGTTTTTCGAATCCGAATCCACTTTCAGACTCGGATTTGGTATAATATAGAGGATTCGAAAATTTCAAATCTTGGCGCCAAAAACGTGGCAACATTACATTTTCCATTCTCAAGAACAATTGCTGTAATAGTTAGACTTGTGCTGCATAAAATGTTTTATGCAGGGGTAATTATGAGAATGCTGAAATAAGATTTTCACTTCCTGGATCAAGTGTAACTTGATCAGCAGTGTTGTTTGTCCCATTATTACTCTTCACAATGCATGTTGGAAAGATTTGGATTCGGGTTCGGATTTGGTAATTTTGATGCAGATTCGGTTTGGATTCGGTTTGAAATAAAAAACATGGATTCGCACATCCCTATCAGTTTTGGTAGTCAATATTTATGTAAAATGCAGTATTTTGTAGCAAACTACTGAAATAAACAGGAGCTGAAAACTCTAGATCAACAACTACGGGATTACCAATGAAAATTATACATTCTTCCAGACCTTTCAGTCTGTGGAAGAATACCACTCACTGTTACTTATAATACAAAGATGAATTTATCCCTGAATGGTTGTCACTTTGTCAAGATGGTTACTTGACACTGGCAATAATTCTTTGAATGATTTCAATTATTTTCTGTTGAAATTTCTCTAAAAGTAAAGTTGAATACGTAACATATATCATTTTAATTATTTATTTATTTTCTGGACCAATTCCTGCTTTCTCAGAATTCTTGGCAGACACTTGGAAATGTTGGAGAAAAAGGCCCGGACAACTGTCATGATAACTAGATGTAATATCGTGTTGTCGTGTTTTCTCAGATGAGCGACAACAAGATCACACGAAGAGATACAACAATGACGTTCACTTGTTTCGTGTTCTTTGACATGTTCAACGCACTCAGCTGCAGATCTCAGGTATGTCACCTTCACGCCATCGTTGGGTCAAATAAGAATCTTCTATAAGCTTGTTTGTGGAGCAAAATGCACTTATAAACTATACAGTAAACCCTCGATAATTCGAACTCGGTTAATTCGAATTCCGCGCTAATTCGAACCAGAGAAATGACCCCAGCCGCTGGTATAGGGATATCAATGTTAATTCATTTCGATAATTCGAATTTTTATTATTTCGAATTTCGAACTGATGATTAGTCCAAACTACTGTTTTATTATTGTTTCGTGTTTGTTTAATTCGAATTTCAGCAAAAATTACGAATAAAAGTTTTCACAATTGGATATTTTATCACGTGAAATCCTTTGTCATCAACATTCCTGGCGACCCGGCAAGCTAGAGATACGTCATAGCCACATGTGCAGCGCGTGCTATCATGATGAGGGGTGAGGCAGGGGGTCTTTTCAGGGTCACAGACAGACATCTGGCTGGTCGAGACACCCGAGCGGTAATGTTTAGGATAATGGATGTGATTGTGTCAACTTTTATTCGTAATTTTTGCTGAAATTCAAATTGAACAAACACGAAACAATAATAAATGGACCAGCAGGCTAGTGCATGTAGAGAGAATAATTCATTCATTTCATTCGGGGTCCCAATATTTATATTTACTGCCTTGCTTCCTACTTTTAATCCTAACATCCAGTTTGGTAATTTGACTCTTTCAACACTGTGAACTGTGATAAGTGTTACCTAATGAATGACATGATAATATATAGTATTAATGGGACTCCTTGTTGTGTTGTTAAAATTGCTGAGAAAACACTTGACTTGAAGATAACCACATGGCTGTCAAAGTTGGCTTCCTTAGAGCAAGGGGGAAGTAGGAGGGAACAAACAATGTGCAAGGCACACATGGTCAACCAAACTGCACGCACACAGTATACTACTGTACTATACAAGGAAAAAACATTTTTTCATAATTCGAATTTTTTTAATTCGAATTTTGATTTTTGGGGTCCCTTGGAATTCGAATTAACGAGGGTTTACTGTACTTATTTATTTATGTATCTATTATTTATGGACAACAGAACCAAGGTCCTAACAAGTGTCATGTAATAATGGGAAGGATAGTGGGAAGGAAGCGGTCGTGGCCTTTATTGTGGGAACCATCCCAGTATTAGCCTAGACGATAGAGGGAAACCATGAAAAACCCCTGTAAAGATGTATGGTGGGAGTCATCGAACCGGGTCCGATATTCCTTGCATGATCCATCACATGAAGCGAGCGCGTTAACCACTCAGCTACAAGTGCTGGTGAAACTATGGTTACCTTCCAATCAAGAATTTTGTAAACGATACCAAACATGCCACATGGAAATCAACCAAAATATCGAAAAATTATGAGTTCCGTTTGATATTGAATCGAAATAATAATATAAAATATCAATCGGAATTATCGTGTTTCTTTTTCAGCTCTGAATCATGTCTTATTAGCCTTCTTTAATATTTTGTGACATGCAATGAAGTTGACCATTATCTCGGCACACACACTTCAAGTGTCAGCCTACAACGGATGGCGTGACCTTGAGCGAGAACGCGCATAGAATGGTCACGATGTTGATTTGTTAGGAGAGTCGACAGTCAGTTGTTTACTCATTCGTTCTTGAATTCATTTTCGAATCGAAATAGAAAGGAATTAAATCAACGTACGTTTAATGGTCAGTGGTAGGGGGATCCTGAATGTGAGGTCAAGAGGGAGAATGACTGAGAGTGTTGTTTACATATAAATTGGGTAGAAGTGAAAGAAAGAACAGCAGCTTACCTAGATTTATGAGTAGAGATAGGCCTAATCATAGTGGAGAGTCCGATGATGGAACACAGAGATGAAATTGAATAAACATACGAGATTCTGACGTTTCGTCTATTGCCTTGGTCATAGTAAAGTAGAGTGTGATGAGAGAGTAATTGGTTGATCACTCTCTACTCTACTGTGACCAAGGCAAGAGCCGAAACGTCAGAATCTCGTATGTTTATTCAATTTCATCTCTGTGTTCTATCATCGGACTCTCCTCTATGATTAGGCCTATCTCTACTCATAAATCACCATAAGCTGCTATTCTTTCTTGTTCATTTATTCAGCCTCAGGCCATTTTTCCATTGCCCAGAAAAGTTGCAGGTACACTGTGAGTGTTGAAAATTGGAACTAGAGAAAAGTCACAAAATGAAGCGCGTGCATATTCTCAACAATGATATTGATTGGAATATTACATTGTTTAGTTTAATTTAGTTTTTATTTGCCTTTCACTTCACCCGTATACATATGTAGAGGCTATGAAATAAAACTCACATAAAAGATTTTGAAGGTTTTAAAAGATGTCAATGGGAAAAAATAAGAGTTGAAATATTCACAAAGAATGTGTTCATGTTAGCTTAGAGCCTGCTCAGTGCTTATAAGTAGTCAAAAATGAAAATACGTTCAGAGTGACAGAGGTGTACAATAAGTTGCATTTCACAATAATAAACATTTATTAGAAAAGTTATTTTTTTTATTTTTCCAATTATTTTTTTTTCTTTTTTTTTTCAGTTCATATTTTATTTTTCTAATTATTATTATTATTTTCATTTTATTTAGTTCATATTTTAATTTTCTAACCACTAGTCGGCCATATTGTGACTTGAAAGCGCATTCTATTGTTACTTTTCGTGTTGAATACACACTGAGAGTGTTGCTTGGTTGTTTACAGACCAAGTCCATCTTCACGATCGGCTTGTTCAGTAACCGTATGTTCCTGCTGGCGGTGACTCTGTCGGTGGTCGGCCAGATGCTCGTCATTTACTTCCCCCCGCTGCAGATGGTGTTCCAGACGGAAGCACTCACCTTCTTCGGTAAGTACCGTATTCTTCCGAACATAAGTCGAGGGTTTTTCTCGAAATTTCAAGCCGAAAAGTCACCCTCGGCTCATATGCGAATCTCTAATGTTGGATAAATATTTAAAAGCAAATCATATCGATAGTCAAGGATAAAATGCAAACTGACACAAGATGGGCATTTATAACATTAAAACATGTGTATGTACACATACATGAAGGCAAAATCTGCAGATATTTTAGTTGCCATATTGGAAAAACGACCAATCAGTGACAACTTTTCCGCGGTTCACCTAGCGTGTAGCATGTAGTGGTTGGTGATGTATCTAACGGTGCGATGTTCTTACAGACATCGCGTTCCTCGTCTGCCTCACGTCGACGGTGTTCATCTTCTCGGAGCTGAAGAAACTGGTCGAGCGGCACTTGCAAAAACGTCAGAAGACGGTAAAGACTGAACTAGACTTTGTATGACATACAAGAAAAACCAGAAGTAAGACTCGCGTAGATTGAAACACCTTTTGTTTCCATCTACGACGATTTAGGTAAATTCTAACCGTCTCTTCTGGTATGATCTTAACACATCATACAACACCAAAACTATTCAAATCTTCTCTGGCAAACAAAATCTTAACATACTCATCGTTAATCTAACAATAACAATTCTAAATGAGTCGGGCCATCTTCACAAAATGCTACGCAAGAAATGTGAATAGGGTAACGATATAGTTTATCGTGCACAATGTCACGGCAAATTATATCGGTGATGTCGTTTTTTTCTCGTTACTTTTCGTTGACATTTTTTTCGAGGAAACTTTTGTACGTATTCACTTTTACGTATACGTCAAACTACTTTGTGGTTGTGCTCGGTAATGGAACTCTGTTACACTCGGAATGATAAGCTTTGCTGTTGAAGCCGACGGCAAACCTGCTCGTGAAGACAATTTACCGTACAAAAGTTGGAGTAAGATCAGCGTAGCCGTATAGGCACAACATTTTACTTTCAACAGACCTTTCTGAAGTTGTGAAAGTTGCGGTTGTAAACGCCTGTACCTGCACTCACACATGGATGTTATTTACTGGCAACGCCAGATTCAAAGAAAGTTTCAGGCGTAAATACTTTGTAGGTAATTCGAAGTTTTTCGTACAAGTTGATTTCGTGTGCGCACTGTACATTAGAACACAACGTGCCCGTCAGCTTGCAGCGAGAAGACAGGTTTACCAAACCTCTGATTTCTGCCCAACTAGAATTGTTTTTACCTGCAATGTTGGTACTAGGAAATCAGCCCAACATTACCAATGACCTAGTTTTATTTTACTGACAGTTTTTTTAAATTTAGACGAATAGAATAACAAAATCGTCACTTTAAACTACTGCCGTACTTATTTTTGTAAGTAAGCCAATATAACTCTTTTTAAATGACTTAGTTATTGTGTATAGGAAAATGGCCTGAGGCTATATATATTGATTGGTTTAAAGGGAAATAAACGACAGCAGCTTGTCAAGGTTAACATAAGGTTAATGTATACAAAATTACAAACGCACGAGATTCACGTGTTAAGGCTATTGCCTTGATCACTGTAGAACTACCTCGACAATAGCTGAAATGTCAAAATCTCGTTTGTTTGTATATAATCATCTCTGTGGTCTATCAACAAGCTCTTCACTGAGAGTATCTCTACTTCAAAATCTCGGTCAAGCGGCTGTTGTTTCTTTCCCTTCTACCCAATTCATATAAATCTTTTTCAAGTTATGTGTGTATATTTTATTTTTTGACTGTTTTTTTATTCATCAAGAGTTATACAAGTGCTTACGAATGAGAATAATTTTTCAAAAATAAATTGAAGGTATGCGTAGTATTATTCATGATTTGATATATTTCCAAGTCAGAAGTAGCTTTCTTGATGGGGTAAGGAGATATATTTTCCGAAATTAGCTCCGTTGGTAGATCGGTCATGCCGGCACTGTAGCCTGGACCGTCGCACGTACGAAACTAAACACGAGAAAAAGCACATGAAATGTCAACAATGTTCAGAAATGAAACGATAGTACAATACTCTGTCGGTACAAGTACTTGGCACATTCTTAGAAGATCATTTTTTTATAAATAATCTTAAATTTGACTCTGAATTGTAAATTATTATAGATGATTATAGCATGACAAAATATTATATGTACTAACCACGTCGTATAGTACCTTCTAAAACAACAATTTTTTCTACGCTAACCTATTTAAGTGTAAGTAATAACGTGTGAGCGTAATGTCTATTGAACAGATAAACTGGAGAGAAGCACAATGAGGAAAACTGTGATCTAGTAATAGGTAATTGAAGAAGGTTGTGTGATAGGTGTTTGCGGGAGATTCAACGTCTGTACGTCGATGTTATATTATATATGAGGTTCTTCTTGTGGCTATAACTGGGATAGAATCTTTTTAGGCAGAAAGATAATGATTACATAGTTAATCAGTATTATTATTACTGCAATTAGAAACAATTAGGGTGAAACGACCTGGTGATAATACAGTAATACCTTCACTTATTGTCAAGAATCGCACACTCTGAACGCTGTGTTGTATCAAGCAGCGTCTAGGAGAAGTGTGGCCCGTCAACGTCGATTTACTGTCAATCATTGGCGGAGATTATTGAACTACTGATTGATTCTTGCAGAACAATTCCAGCCTATTCCATAACAAGGAATCAGTAATTACTATACTAAACTTATCACTAGGCCTTTAATATCTCGCCATTACCAAGTGTTATCGTTGAGCACAGAATGGTGAGTTATAAAGTTTAAAACCCCGCGAAGCAGTGCCGACAAACTTTCAAATACTGTGCAAATATGTACAGTGGTTTTCTTTCATGTCTGTCACCTATCTTTCTGTCTATAATCTAAAATAGCATAATTCTGAATATAATATACTGGTATTATAGATAATTGTAAAGAATAGTCTGCGACTATTTGAGTTGTGAGATTTCTACACATTTTCAATGTAATGACAAAGTGTGTAAATGGGAATGGATCTGTAATCCTTTCTTGCACTAACTCTAGTATAGAAAGTACTCTGTGCAACTAACGACAAAATGAAATAAGTATTATCGAGTTTTGTAAAAAAAAAAAAAACAATGCTTGCGTAATTGTCGTAAACTTTTCTGCAATCCTATCAGTTTGATCGAGTATTTTCGTACTGTCAATTAAACCTTCACTTTTCAACTAGAAGTTCCAGATTGTAGCGTAGAGAACGAAACTCGTAACAAGGGCCGATGTTTTAAGCCAAGGCCTTCTACAGCGATGTGTCATGTGATGCATCGTACAAACTGTGGTTTTCAGTCGCCCACTGCCAACTGGTCAAATAGTTGTGTGCGAACAACAACGAACAAGTGCCGTGGGAGATTGTTAAACGTTGAAACTAATTCATGGTAACAGAATTGAAAATCGAAAAACTGTTATTGCGGTTATTTAATTGATTAATCGTAATAATAACGAACAATACTCGAATAGATTTGCGGTTGCGTTTTGGTTGAAACTCGAATCACTTTCGTCCCGTTGGAGGTTGAATTCCTACAAAAATTAGGAGTGGTTTGCAAATAATATATGCAAATACTATCCACAATTTTATTATTATAATAATTACAAACTCAAAAGTAATGTAACAAATAAACATCATGTTGATAATAAATCACTTGATCATATGTGTTGATACAATTTACACACTATAAAGTTGGTAGTGTTTGTCACTGATATTCACATGTTCTCGTAAAATAAGAGTTTCAGTGTTTTAAAATTTATACATGTTACTTGATATGCTGCTAGTAGCATATTATTACTATTATCGCTAGGTATTGCGATTGTTTACGCACGTCACTTTCACGCTTGACGCTCGGCTAAACTAATTCCTTAGATACATATTTTCTTCTATCTTATGAGCTGCATCTGTTTTACTCAGCCATAAACAACTATAATTTACTCATTACTTTTGAGCGTATCTTACCAGCTAACGTGTGATAATTTATCATCGGTATAAGTTATAAAAACTATAATTGAATAGAAACACAGATCTTTTAAGAGGCAGCTTATCAACGTTTGTCCTATAAATTGGACTATAAACAACTGAAAATGTATCAGTTTTCTTTCAATACAGATGACGGGTACATAAGACGTTTGGCTAGTAGTACGCATGACTACGTATACCATATTAAGATGATCAATGTTTCCAAGTTCAATTTTTTTTATATCTCGTAGCATTGAAAATTTATCTCCGCATAGATAGCGCGATATTTACTACTAATACTCCAACAAAACGGTATGTGGCGCTGTTGCCGGAAATAATTACGACCATTACCATTACATGAGATGCGCTACATGCACTAGAATCACAATCATTTCTAGAGATAATGTTGCTATTTGATTATTTCAGATTTTTGGAGCAATCATTTTGTAGAAATTTTCAGTCTTATTATATTTGAATTGAGAAAAACACTACGTTTGGCATACAGTGAACATTGATATTAGCTTGAGCACGTGGCCACGCGAGCCGATTGAACGAAATATCAGTTTTTGTGTAATAACTTTTGAAAGATATGAGACATCAAAATGAAGATGTGGATAAAACATAGAAAGCCATTGGCATACACATTATTATATTTCTTTATACTGCTTTCAACCTATTTAATTTTTAGAAATGCAGTGTATCATTTCACCACCATTCAATTTCTTTCATGACCTTCATACTGTCCATGTTTACCATGTAGGCCTATATGAGCACAGGATAAATAAAGAACAAGATCATAGGTACACCTTTGAAACAATTGCTTTCGTCTGTTATCTTTGAAAATTATAGAAAGTCAGCTTTATAGAACATTTTAGTAGTTGATGAAATATTGTTGCTGAAATATAGATCTGTGTTTTACTAAATTATTAGTTTGTAGATCTCGTTTTGTACAAAAGCTATTACGTGATAACTGATAATCCACCCTCAATGTTACGTTACGCTCTATGTCTATGTTGATGTTACGATATGATATGTTTACTTAGGCACAACATTTGGCGTTCAAAATAGTATTCACATTGCTAATTGTGATTGAAATCCCAACTCTTTTATATACTGTATTACATAAGTTTAACAATACAAGTTAACTTGGCTTTGAACCAAAACTAAATATATGTACGTATATCTAACTATGTATGCTTGGACAACGTAATATCGGTCAAAATTAAAAAACATTGTTGTAAAAACTACATGCTGATTCAGTTCTGATAGGCCTACAACAAATAATACACATTGTTAATTGTAAATAATTATATTTGACAACTTTGTAATCTTATTCAAAGAGCATTCTTCTTCTGTCCATATTAATACACTATTGACTGTTAGCATACATCTGAGACCGCAAAGTCAATTTAGTGAAATATCCGTTTTGGTGTTACTTTTCGAATGATATGAGATATCGAAATTCTAATACACCCTATTATAGAAATAGATCCTTAGATATAGATTATAGATATTTTGAATATGGTACCTTCTAAAATCTAAATACTAATAGGTCTGGTACCTGTTGTAAAATTATTAACTAGGAATCTTAACATTTTCACATGTATAGACCTACACACTTGAATCTTTTTAAGATGTCCAAATAATAATTTCAGACCGCAAAACACTCGATCGTTGATGATATAGGATAGGCACAACAGTGAAAAAGGTGGTAGTGGTTTGGGATCCTTATTCTATCACTACTGTTTCTAAAAAGTGTTTTTTTAACTGTACAGGACATGTGAAAATTTACAATATATAAATTACGGAGACCATCTTGAAAATACTAAAAACCTGTATTTAGCGGCCTATATGTGATGAAGTTTGAGATGAGGGACCTTATGGTCATTGGCTATTTGCTAGATATCAACAAGTTAAGTGAACAAGTTGTAAAAATGGGATCTTTTGTTCTTTGTTCCCTTGGTTACTTCATTTTGTATTCTTGTGCTTGATGTCATGCTTGTTATGATTGGGCAATGAAAATACGAGTGAACAACTAAAATGAGTCTATAATTTAGAATTAATTAAAAAAATTAAATAATTAAAATTACTTAATAAAAGACTTGTCAAGTTTAATCATGTTTTTCAAAGCTGATTTTCTTGAATTTTCAATTTTTGAATATGAAATGTAAACAAAATTGTATCTCAGACAATTTTCAAGATGGAAATGTAATTTTTTGTGTGAAATGATCAGAGAAAAAACTCGATAAACTTGGTGCATCGAACGAAAATCTCTTTTTTCTTAACAAGGTCACTTATCTTAAACTGCATCACATATTATGATTTTGATATCTTGTACCGTTCCAAAACTATCGCCTGTAAACTGATATTTTGCCAGATGCACTGCCTTGCGATCTTGACACCTGTGTTCCATAACGTGTTTTATACCGGAATGTAAGGTATAAAAAGCATACTTTGTATGCACTTCTAAATTGTAAGAAATATGCAAAATATATACTGTATGTATGATATTTTCCACTTCACTCAAGGTTTGATATACGCATCTTTGTTTCATGGTTAGATGTTGTTCTTTAAGTGTGCCATTTAAGTATTAAATACTGTAGTAATTAATATTTGCATTTCGTATATTATATATATATATATATATATATATATATATATATATATATATATATATATATATATATATATATATATATATACATATATATATATATATATATATATATATATATATATATATATATATATATATATATATATATATATATATATATATATATATATTTCTTTGCAAGCACTGTCTAGACAAATGCTTTTTTACGCTCTTTACTCGAAAGTTTGACAATATTAATAATTTCTTCACTTCTCGAAAATCTGTAGATATAAGATTCAGTGGTCATGTCTGACCGACATTGTCTGTATGAGAGTGCTATATGAATGACGTTATCATTTGTTTAAAAGTATCACAGCAGTCCATTGTGGTGCTTTAGTCTTTTGTATTTCCAGTTTGTTGCTCTTGAAAGTGTTCTATTGTCTTCTTACAGAATGTTATATTCGAAGTATAGTTTATGATGTATGTATTTTCAACACTGCTGTTCACTTGATATTATAAAACACGGCTGCTTACAATTTGATGACGTTTATTCGTTTGAGAAACTTCATCCTTTACCTCTGCCTGAAAGTCTCCATTCCTCTTCTATCGATTATCCAAACATAATTGATTTTGTGCTGCGTGTAACAAAAATAATAAAGTTGTATGTTCGTTGGAAGGAATGTGCTGGTAAAGGAGTGTGGTACAAACTATGCTGGGAGGGGTTGTGCAGCATTGTAACCCTTACAAGCAGGTCATCACTATCTCCCTGCAAGCAACAGGTATAAATAATAGAAGTGTTATTTCGACACTTCGGGATTTTTTCGCTTGCTCTCTTGATAGTATAAAAATTAATTATACTAACACTGATTTCACACTCATATATACACCATTTTTCATGAATAATTATTTCCAAATCAATGTTTTTGTTAGATAATTTAATCACTCATTCAACTAGCATTTTTATTTATTTAAACACAAGTTTTGGGTTGGCACTTTGTGGTCCTCATCTGAACGATCCTACCTTGTCAACCAACAAGGACCTCGGTTCAAGATTTACACGTCAGTAAGAAAGAAAATGGAATGGAACCTTGATACAGTACTGTACTTCTTAGCTTTCAAAAATTATTGCAAAAAGAGGGATTTAATTTTGTTTCACTAAAAACAGTAGGGTAATTAAAAGGTCAAAATATCATGATGATAGAAATTTGACAAATAAATACATACTTTTTTATTCATTTTATTAATTAATTTGATAATCATATTAATAAATCACAAAAATTATAAATATTATGTACGGTATCACTGGTGATAGGAATGGAGCGAGCCCATACCAACATGAGCCTTACCTCAGCCTATAATGAAAAAATGAATTACAATTAAAAAGAACATTCTTGACTAAATCACTCTTATATACAAAACACACACACACAATAGCACATCATTTACATGAATCAAATCATTTCTTTTGTGTGAATATCATAATTTATCTTCTAAAAAAAAAAAAAAATTTCCAATAACATCGAAACTTGATACAAAATCATTGTTCCCCAATTAAGGCTATGGATAAAAGATAGGATCATTTGGACGATCCCATTTTGATTATTTAAAACTCATGAACTTCAACATCAGGACTGCGCTGTCTGTGACCATAATTTTTCGCCGTAGATAAAAGTCTTTCAGTATAAAAACACGAATGTTGATATCTTCCACTTTGAACCAAGTCTATAAATTATCTCATTGGCTAGCTGATAATTATAATCATGTGTTGTATTTCCAGTACCCTGACGTTACCCTTGACTCCCAGCCAATGTTCAGCATCCAACGCGTGATCTCTTCTCGCGCGTTCCCTGTCAAGTGTAAACTATCAGGTGACAAGTTACGGCGCAGCGAAGAACTACTGATTGGCAAAATTGTCACACATTATAATAACAACGTGCCACTTACATTGACTAACTTGTCGAAGAAAGATTAAAATGATTGATACCACCCTAATGCTGTTTCAATAAATTAAAAAACTCTTTCAAAAACTTTTGAAAAATCAAGTACACATTTGAAGTTTTAATAATAATAATAATAATGATACATTAATGTAGGTCCACTCAAAACGCTGTACAAGTTAGTGAGAAGCTAGTAAGTATAGTAGTACAGGAGTAGAAGTGTTTATTCCTGTAACCCTCTTTCGAGGAAATCGGTACACAATTTACATATTTTACAATATAACTTAATAATTAGCATTACATTTGAGTATGGCAGTAAGCCATCATTTATAATTATCAACGAATTAGTAATTCTAGTATATCAAACAAATATTACAACAAATAATGATACATTACAGGATTTCAGATTGATCGTTAACCAGATTGAACCAGTGTTACGACTTGAATTTACCTACGGTCGTTTGTGCCTGGGAAGGCAAACGCATCCTAGGTTCCTGAACAATGCGGGGTGCATTGGCTTGTGAGAGGAAGTCGAAAGGGATAAGGAACTGTATGACTATGTATTACAGACAGAGAGGTTAAACATCGTTTGAAGGAAAAGAGTTTGGCTGCGCTGCTGTGACATACATGGGTTTATTGACGACTAGCACAGTTAATTACAGCAGCGGTATTGAACCCACTCTAGCTATGACTCTACCTTTAAACTGTTAGTCTGTCTAGCCTTGGTAGTCTGTTAGAACAGAATGTACATTTTCAGTTTCTTGCTCTTTCAAAATCTATTATATTATAGAATGCATGTGAAATAAAAAATTCTTCTATTCTGAGTTTAAAAACATGTCTTGACCAGGTATTTTTTTTATTTTTCTGATAGACTATTAAAAATATGTGTTCCTGCATAGATAGGATCCCGATCTGTCATTGTAAGTCTATTAAAACCTTTCTTCTCTATATTTGACGTGTAATTTTGAGTAGACTACTAGAGAACTTGACGTTTATGAACACAAGTCTTAGCTCTGCACTTTGCCACTTCTATTTTGATTAGCCCTGGCTTAGGCCTAATAGAACAATATATAGAGCGTATTCAAGAAGAAGCCTTTGCAGAACTTTGTTTGAAACTTTGAAATTATCTATTTTTTTTTTTTCTATTCAACATTTATCATTATAACAAAACACTTGTTATTATCAGAATTACAAATAGTATCTAAAAAAACTAAACAAGGAAGATTCTTCAATCACATTGACACTCAAATGAAAAAAAAAGAACAATGAACAAAAATAATGAAAAATAATAAGTTGTGATAATGACAATAAAATAAGTTGTTTATTTGATCTTTTTAAAAAAAATAATGATACCCACATAAGCCAAAGCTTGTGTGTGGGAAAGGAGAAAAAATAAGTATGTATGAAAAAATAAGTAATAACAAAAAATTATCTCGAAATGTGTAGGTTTTGATAAGAATAGTTATATGAGAATTCAAATATTGAGAACCAAATTAGTGAAGCGATACAAAAACATTGAGTACTTAAAATGGACTCTATGGAATTAGAAATGACCTCTTTAATTATCTTTGAATTATCTAAATTATCTATTATCTTTAAAATGCACATAGGCTAGCAGACAGTGTGGGCATAGCAGACGACACAATAAACTTTGAACAATTGGATAATTTTGCTCTGAATACCGCCGACAAGGTAACGAGAAGTATCTCATAATGCATGTGCAGCCACTGCAACAGTTGAGCAATATAGAATACATGAGAAGAATTTATGTTTTCAAGTCACAAACTTTTCAAGTTCAAGTCAGTGTGTTGAGTTAATCAAGTCACTTGGTACCAGTAATCCCTGATTCAAAAATGGTTTTCTAAAATATTAGATGGGTTTGCTGTCATTGCATCAATAGATTCCGACAGTTGTGGAGTAATGGAGAATAGAATAGAATAGAATAGAATAGAAGCGTCTTTATTTGTTTGCATATAATACAACAAAAGGGCGAAGTTCGGTCAATGCACCGTTCTTCCACCTAACCTTAACAATAACAGTAAGTAATTGAAATTAAAACTAATTAATATTGATTCTTGAGAATAGTTGTAACAATACCCTATATTGAACATTTTAGTTGACTAATACTATTTCAGATAGTAGATATATCAAATACAGGCTTATTTATATAATAATGTAACAATAAATTAACAATTCTACCTTGCTAAATAAAGAGTTATTATTATTATTACGTATTTAGGGTATGCCTAGTGAGTATTAGAATTGTAGCATAACACAACATTCAAATAGATCAGATGTGACCAATAGACTACTATTGCAAATATTAGAAATATTAACTACCAGTACCAGCATTAATAATATAATGATGTGATTATAAATTGACTGTTAAAGGACAGTTATAAAAGGATAACTGCGTTGTGATGGCACCGATGGTTATGTAGGGCCTACTACAGTCCCATGCCAAGTAAAAAGGGTGAGTCAAGTCAGTTTCTGATCAATTCTCTCTGATGAGGTAGAATGGACCTGTTGTAGTAGAAAAGAAGGTTCATCATGCGATGATTCTTCAAACGACTAGAAGAACAGCCAACTGATGCATTGTTGATAAAGCGATAAAAATGCCTCGAAAGGACAAATTTTCTATTGTTCCAAGACAAAGTATGTTCTTGCTTTTTCAAGATGAGCCAGCTAATATCAACAACTTATTGAGGAATATAAATAATAATAGTCCTACTTCATTGTTTCAGTCTCGTCATTCAGCGTAATCATTTTCACTGTTGACAATGCTGTAGAGGCAGTGCCAACAGGATGGCTGAGATATGAAGACAAAGATTTATTATGCGTTTATCCACGTTTGGGTAACGTACGAAAGTATATTTTAAATACAGTATCACCACAGAGCTTATGGCATAGGCCCAAGTATAAATGCGAGTGCTAAAAAGGTTAGGTAAATATTACAAGAGAGTTTATTTATTTCCAAAAAATTCAAAAATGATCTAGGTTTCTTTGCAAGCCCATTAATTGTTTGGATCCGAAAGGAGAATCAAATTTCCAGTGTTATGTAAGTTACAGTCTGTAATTTTTAAATGCAGATACTTGGAGAAGCGTTATTTGGGGGGGGGGGGGGGGGAAATAAGCTGAGGATACAAGTGATTTTAATTGGGGTATTGATGAGCTCGAAGACAGAGGTCACCAATTGAAGTCATCTCAGAAGAGGAAACCAATTCCCACATTTCGTCACCAAAACGAGAAAAAAGTTTTTCGGCACGTGGTAACGCCTCGAAAGATTGGGTCCCTGCTAGATCGACCTGCCGGTAAGTCTCGTCTCTGTTTACAGGCTGGTGCAGTGGTTATATTAGTGAAAATTTAGAACCGCACATATGAAAAAATCAATTATAGAAAGAGGTAGGTTCCGTGCAGATACTGGGGGTCGTGAGGGGGGGGGGAGGGTCCCCCCATCACAGCCCAGCAGGGAATGTTTTGAAATCTTCATTTTTTAAAGTATCTTGTTACTATTTGGGAATATGTAGGCCTACTGCTGTTGCTTCATAGTGCATTATTTGCGCCAAGTATACGCGTACAGTATGTATTTGCCATTGCGAATTCTCGGAAAAACAAGTCATTAACGAAGAGGGTGGGAGGCTAGAGTAACACCAGGAAGGGAATCAAACTTGGTTACTTAAAAATAGCAACACTACTTCAAGGGCGTAATTGGCTATTGGATTCACTTCCCCGCTTACGCTCATCATAATCATGGTGTTGATTTTGCCAACTAATTTAATGCGCGGAATTTCAATGACGAATCCTTCTTTGGTAACGTTCATTATTTAACAATATTCGTTATTTTACAACTGCGCAAATTGAAATTAAGAACTGCGCATATTAGGGTCGACTGCGTACTAATATAGCCCCTGGGCTGGTGAAGTTGAAATCGAATGTTCAATGTATGTTCGGTCTCCACCACAATATAATCTTGTAAAAGTGGGAAAAGTTGCGATATGAAAGTTTTTGACCAAGTCGATTTTATGACAAATTTGAAATGCATATGTGTGAAAAGGTATTGAAGCTTTCCACTCATATGTATTCTAAATCCATTAAAATGTAACCAGTCGTGAAATATTGTTTCTAATTTAATCTTTAACAGGTGAAAGTCAAACAGAACGCTTTTGTTGAAATAATCGAGATACAGCACGCTCCTTCTTTCTTATCCTCCTCCATCCATGGCCTTAACAATGATTACAATGAAAATTATTTTGTATCAAGTTTTGACTGTATTAGAAAAAATATATTATATATATTTGACCAACTTGTGAAATTTTAAATAATACTTTGTGTACGCCTACGAAATGTTGTTTATTCATTTTCATTTTCGTCCGAATGGATTATAATATAAAATGGAACATTTTTTAGTGAATCATACGGACGGTCAAGGATAAAATAAAAGATTAAGAATCACACACATCATACAAACAAGAAAATATACATGAATTGATATAAATGGCGGATGCTATTTTTTATAAATATCTAGCAACTACCAAGTCAAGTACCATATCGGAAGTAAGAACAAGTATGATGGTTGATGTGAAATTCAAGTCGATAGATATTGTGTTATCACCTCCAATATACATATGTAGGTGTCCAAAGTGTTTGTGTATCAATTTAAAATATTTTGAGAACAGATCTGAATTCAAGAAAAAAGACGGAAGAAAAATGAAATAAGTATATCTCTGTTAATGTCTTTTGGCACTATGAGCCTCAGGCATTTATTATTATCATTCATCTATGAAATAGATTTTTTTTCATAAAAAAAAAAAGTTTTTTTTGTATATCAAGAATAAAAAGATTATTGTAACAAGTCATATATACACATGAAAACACACAATTACAAAATACAAAATTAATACTAACAGGATCTCCAATACAGGTTGAAATACTGTACATTGATAATATACGGTACGGTAGTTCAAACTTTCCTAGTAGATTTGGATGTGGATATTACATCTCAAAATTTTGAATTTCGGTCCATACTTCAAAATATGTATGGTATGCCACATGGATCTTGTCATGGCTGCCTAATTCATGTCATTGAAACAATCGTTAGTAAAGAATAGTAACTGTTCTGTTTCACAAGCCCTTTCTTTTCCTTCTCATACGTATCTCAAGTGATTGTCCTCAAAAGACATGGGCTCACAGCTCCGAGTTAAAACTGAAATAGACCACCAATCAGATTTAATTCTCCATTCACAAAAATAATTGAAATATCCCCCATGCATGTTGCATAAGTTACATTGCTCATCTAATTGATTGAGTACTTTTTTGATATTTACTGTATACATAATATTATGTATAATTGTTATTAATATATTGTAAATGACAAAATAATGGAATGGACAAAGTTGGTTGAATCTTGCTGATCATTTGTAATACAATCAAAATGTGTGAGCTTGAATTGCCGCTCGATTTCTTAGCTTCCTACCAAGTTTTGTTAAGTTGGTAGACCAATCACAGTCATACCAACCTTGGGGTTAGCTTGAAAGCTCTTTGAAATTTCAATCTTTGCTTTCGACGTCTCTTTGCTACCTCTTTGCTTTGATCTTTATGACAACTTGTTTATGTCTCTTTGTTTATGTCGATGTCTCAGTGATATTAATGTAAAATAACAATTCCAGTGATAGATGTGTCTAGTGCTTCGTATGTAACAATAGGTATGCTATTAATGAACAGTCTTACTCACAAATATTTCCAATTTATCGTGTATAACCTGCAATATCGAGATTTAGCTGAGCCTGACCATGTCATTGAGTTAATAGTGTTATAAACTCAATGCCATGTGGCTGGGCCTAGGCATTGAATTTGTAGTGTGTACCTTACAAAATCAATGGCCCAGGTCATTGAGGTCCCCTGCCATTTTTTTTGTGTAAACCTAAGGCCTAGCCTGTTTCTAGATTTCCTTGTTACTTTTAACGATGCTCAATGGCCCCATCAACAGCTAGGTTATATGAGGGTACGACTGAGCGGATGATAATGAAATGATGCAAAGTGATGATAGGTGAAAGAATCTGTACAAAGTCAAAAACCCACTTTTTTCAGGGCTGGCCCCCATCAGAGCATAACCAACCAGTCCACGCCATATATGTCCAGTTTACTGCATACCCTCAATTAACTTCATTAGGAGAGATTATTGAAGTAGGCCTATAGATAAGCACTTCCAAAGAAAACCCTTTCTTTGTGCATATGTTGCCAATTGATACACATGGTTAATTCCCAGTTATTCTCGATTTTTGATCCCGAGAGATGTGGGCCTACCAAATGAATTAAGAAGATCCCCTACCGTATTTCTTTTGCCACTTTGTTGTTAGCCAAAAAGGTGTACATTAGTCACCAGTAAGCACTAGGCCCTACATGTTGTTTATTGTGAAAGTTGTCTACAATCACGTTTCTCTCTACGTCTACTTTGCAATTGGGTCTTACAAATGAATCCCTGTCCCAGCGTCTGCCGAGCCAATCAGGATGGTGCAGGGCCAGGTGGGGATCAAGCCAACCAGGATGGATGCTGTGGACCCAAGCGAGGATCAAGCCAATCAGGACAGATACTGCGGGCCCAGGCGGGGATTGGTAAGACTTACTTCATGTCACATGTAGCCTACTGCAGACTTATAATCAGTAGCATAAACACCACCAGCAGTTATACCCTCACTTTATTTTCTCATCTCAATATTTAGTAGGCCTAAGTCATTGTTTAATAGTTACCACTTTATTTATATCATATTCACTGTACATTGTACGATAGGCTTACTCAATTCCGTCAATTGATTGCCGAAACTATTACAAACGTATCAGTAGCAATCGTGTACTTGTCTCGTAATGATGAAAAAGACTGTCTAATCTAATAATATGAGGTAATAATAATTCCAAGATTGGTAAAGGTTTCCAATTAGAACAAAGATTGTTTAAAATTTTATAATATTGATTAATACAATTTTTCAAATAATATTACATTAATAATGAATATTGTCCAATAATGGGGTATGGGCTGGGTTCAATATCTCACCCCACAGTGCAACACCAACATGGGGGGCTACCTTCAAACTTGAGTTATTTTATTATTAAAACAGTCTAGTAGGCCTAATTACATTTGTATGAATTCTCAAAATTAAAGTAAAATTAGAATAAATTGGATGCTAAAATTGCCAAAAAGTAAACTACCCCTTCATCAAGTTCTATTGATTGATTCTTATGGTAGGCCTACCGGTAATAACTTTTGTTAAATGTACATATTATAAGTTGGAATATGATGGATTCAAGGTGATCTTTCCAGGTGATTTGGTATTTTAGTTGTTGAAACTTAAGTTGTAACTTAAGTTTGTTGAAAGTACAATAGGCTATAGTGACTGCACAGAAAAATGAACTAAATTCTGTATTTTGGTACTGTATTCTGTATTTCTTGATTTGAATTCGTCTGGCACCCATGATGTCAGCTTCCTGTAGCTCGGTTCTCTGCAACACTGATTAAGACTAATAATGTTACAGTTATGGGTTCATCACAAGAATTGTCTCGAACGAGATCATGGTGAGAGAAACAACGAGAGAAAGAGACGGCCACGACCAAGATAATGCAGTTGAGAGAGGAAGAGAGAGCTACAACGAAGACAATGAAGAAGAGGACGCAGAGATCGACCCCGACAGCGTCAAAGTGGGAATGACTTGAGGTGAGCAAATGAGAACCAACACAAGGACGTTAATTACTGGTACTCTATTACTTTATGAAATATGTAACTAACTAAGCAATTGTTCTCACGCCACAATATCTTATCTTTATAAATCTATTTCGCTTTCTTTAAATTTTCTTGCTTTAAAGCGTGTTCAACTAATTTAAATTTTGTACAAATCTCAGTATTTCTGCTAGAAACTTGTATCTCTAGCAAAGCCATATAACAGTACAACATATGTAGGCTATGTGTTATAATCATGATTGAAAGATATACTAGTAAGACAGGTCACACAGTGTTGAAATAAAACTGACCCCCACTTTTACCCCCACTACTCTGTCAACACTTTCTAGCCCCTTCTCCCCCACCTGTAGTACCTACACAAATCGCTAGACAGCGCTACAGACATGCTAGATTGTGCTGCTCCCAAGCAGTCAACAGGACCGTTCCTTCTGTAGCGATCAAAGGTACTAATTGCAGACGTAGGCGAGGGGAATGGAGGTGTGAACTGTCTTGATAGTGTATCTTTCGTCTATGCTATAATATACTAATCATCACCTTATTTCACAGTTGGTAGTACTTCCGATTCTAAGCGTGGAGATGGGATGGAAGCTAGAGCGAGAGAGGGGAGAAGAAGAGGATGAGAGAAGAAGGAGAGGAAGAGAGAAAAAGAGGAAGTCCAGGAAGCATAAGCAGGCATCCGACTGGTAAGTGGGCCATCTTGTAGGCAGCCGCTATTCATCAGACCATCAGTCCATGCCACTACATGCGGCCATTGTTGTTGTTGGGCGTAGCCTAACCTGTCCTAAATCAACAAAATCTAACTAACCTAACAAAACAAAACATTCTAAACTAATTTAATCTAGAATGAGACCAATCCAAGACGTACTTCTTGTACGACGAATAAGTAGTCACTCGCATCTTATAAGTACGGTATTATAGACGTACAATTAAGACTCTTCAGTTTCAAGCTACAAATGATAAACTCTAAGGAAACAACTGTTGATGTTCTCGGAAATATGCGCGACTCATCATCAACGTTCATGGACTTCCATACGTTCACTTGGGTTCATAGAGCTCATAGATTCACGCTCATAGAACAGTACAAGTCTATTAAATCTCTAATCAGATTATAGAAAACAATGAATAGGCTTACCAAAGATGTGAAGTAGTGTGCTTTGTTTTTTGAATGCAGTTGTCTTGTACTGTAGGCCTACTGTACGACGTGTAGAGTTGAGAAATAAGAAGTGAAATCGAATCTCTGTTTCAAAATAGGATTCACTTTGGAGATTTTATAAACCAATGAAGAATTGATTTAGAACTCAGATCTGGTCTCCGTTTCAAAATGGATTGAAATTTAAAGATTTTGGAGCAAAAATCAACTTGCAGTTTGTCATATGGAAAATGTTAGAAACCTTGTTTTATTAAAAATATATAGGCCCATGTTTTGGGGCAAATTCCAACGCATCCGAGTTTTTCAATAATTGTCTTTTCATCGCCCCACAGAAATAGGCCGAATCAATTTTTTGAAGACCTTTTATCACTTTTTCAGAATTTGAATTTTGGCTTGAATTTTGGTTTAAAAATTTCCTAAAAAAAGGTTTTCTTTCTTAGAATAGAATCCTTTATCTGAATATCTGATCATACATAATTCTACTTTTGTTGTCATTTCAAAAATCTGTTCTGAAAATCCACTGAGAATTGCCTTTTTTTGGTAAATCAGCAACGTTTATCTTGGAAACGGCTAGGGATAGCTTACCAAAATTCGCCAGTGATTTAAAGATCCTTAATTTGTATCCATAAGAAATACTAGAACATCATAGGTGTCACCAGTTCGTAGAAATTATTTGCAGAAGGTATAAAACTAGTGTCATTTTGGCACTAATCATTATTGGCAATTAATCCTTCTCATTTTGTCAATTTTTTTTGTGATTTGAAATTTTTTGTTCAATTTCTTAGTTCTGTAGTCATGTATGTGTAGAGTGATCAAATTAGAACACAAATCAGTTCTCAGTTTCAAAATCGAGTTGAATTTAAAGATTTTAGAGCAAAAAATGACTTGGCATATTCTTCATATAAGGGCCTAGATGGAATTTTAGAATCCTTGTAATTACTTGGGAAGATTTTTTTTTCGTAAAATTCCAACAGATTTAGCTCTTTTAAATGTCCTTTCGTCGCCCCACAAAATTTTAGCAAAATCAAATTTTACGATTTATTTTTTTCACTTTTTTAAAATTTGATTTCTGACTTCAATTTTGGTCTCAAAATGTACAAAAAAATATTTTCTAGCTTAGAATTGAATTCTCTGTCTGAATATCCAAACATAACTGTGCATATCTCGTTCGTTCAAAAGTCCGTTCTGAAAACTCGCTGGAAATGTCCTTTTTTTGGTAATTCACACACTTTTTTCTTGGAAATGGCTGGAACAATCTTCGCATAACTTGCACATGATTTAAAGATCATGAAGTTATAAACATAAAAAAATACTATAGCCTTGTAGGTCTTACCAGTTCATAGAAATTAATTGCGAAAGGTCAAAAAGTAGTGTGAAAGTACCCTTCTCATTTTGGCAATTTTTCTTGTTGATTTGAAATTTTTTGTTCAATTTCTTAGTTCTGTAGTCATGTATGTGTAGAGTGATCAAATTAGAACACAAATCAGGTCTCAGTTTCAAAATCGAGTTGAATTTAAAGATTTTAGAGCAAAAAATGACTTGGCATATTCTTCATATAAGGGCCTATATGGAATTTTAGAATCCTTGTAATTACTTGGGAAGATTTTTTTTTGTGAAACTTCAACAGATTCTGCTTTTTCTAATGCCTGTTTGTTGCCTCACAAAATTTTAAGAAAATCAAAATTTACGATCATTTTTTTCACTTTTTTAAAATTTTATTTCTGATGTTAACTTTGGTTTCAAAATGTCCAGAAAAATATTTTCTACCTCAGAATTTATTCCTGTATCTGAATATCTTGACATAATTCCTCGTATGTCATTATTTCAAAAGTCCATTCTGAAAATCGACTGATAATGGCAGTTTTTTGGTAAATCAGAGACTTTTTTCTTGGAAACGGCTTGGGTGAGCGTGGCGAAATTTTCTGATGATTTATAGATCCTGAAGTTATACTCATAAAAAAATACTAGCACCTCGTAGGTCTCACCACTTCATAGAAATTGATTGCAAAAGGTCGAACTTACATACCGTAGAACCCTTATCATTTTATCAATTTTTTTTGTCAACTTGATATGTTTTGTCTAATTTCTCAGTTCTATAGTTATATATGTGTTGAGTAATCAATTTAGAATGCAAATCAGGTCTCAGTTTCAAAATCGAGTTGAATTTAAAGATTTTAGAGCAAAAAATGACTTGTCATATTTATCATATGGGACCATAAATACAGTATTTTAGAATCCTTGTAATTACTTGAAAAGATTTTTTTTTCGTAAAATTCCAACAGATTCAGCTCTTTTAAATGTCCTTTCGTCGCCCCACAAAATTTTAGCAAAATCAAAATTTACGATTTAATTTTTTCACTTTTTTAAAATTTGATTTCTGACTTCAATTTTGGTCTGAAAATGTAAAAAAACATATTTTCTAGCTTGGAATTGAATTCCCTGTCTGAATATTTGAACATAATTGTACATATCTCGTACGTTCAAAAATCCGTTCTGAAAACTCGCTGGAAATGTCCTTTTTTTGGTAATTCACACACTTTTTTCTTGGAAATGGCTGGAACAATCTTGACATAATTTGCACACGATTTAAAGATCATGAAGTTATAAATATAAAAAAATACTATAGCCTCGTGGGTCTCACCAGTCCATAGAAATTAATTGCGAAAGGTCAAAAACTAGTGTGATATCCCCTTCTCATTTTGGCAATTTTTTTGTGATTTGAAATTTTTTGTTCAATTTCTCAGTTCTGTAGTTATGTGTATGTAGAGTAATCAATACAGAACACAAATCAGGTCTCAGTTTCAAAATCGAGTTGAATTTAAAGATTTTAGAGCAAAAAATGACTTGTCATATTTATCATATGGGACCATAAATACAGTATTTTAGAATCCTTGTAATTACTTGAAAAGATTTTTTTTTCGTAAAATTCCAACAGATTCAGCTCTTTCAAAAGTCCTTTCGTCGCCCCACAAAATTTTAGCAAAATCAAAATTTACGATTTAATTTTTTTACTTTTTAAAAATTTGATTTCTGACTTCAATTTTGGTCTCAAAATGTACAAAAACATATTTTCTAGCTTGGAATTGAATTCCCTGTCTAAATATTTGAACATAATTGTACATATCTCGTACGTTCAAAAATCCGTTCTGAAAACTCGCTGGAAATGTCCTTTTTTTGGTAATTCACACACTTTTTTCTTGGAAATGGCTGGGACAATCTTGACATAATTTGCACACGATTTAAAGATCATGAAGTTATAAATATAAAAAAATACTACAGCCTCGTAGGTCTCACCAGTCCATAGAAATTAATTGCGAAAGGTCAAAATCTAGTGTTCCCTTCTCATTTTGACAATTTTTTTTGTGATTTGAAATTTTTTGTTCAATTTCTTAGTTCTGTAGTCATGTGTGTGTAGAGTGATCAATACAGAACACAAATCAGGTCTCAGTTTCAAAATCGAGTTGAATTTAAAGATTTTAGAGCAAAAAATAACTTTGTGTACATTTTCAATTTCCAAAATTGGATTTTTCTCAAAATTGATGGAAACATGAAGTATCTTTTCATAAAACATAATCAATTGAAAATTATGATATCGGTTGATTAACGTGTAACTTATTCACTTCAATGTGTCCTCTTTGTTGCTTGCAGGCTACAGCTTACCTTGAAGATTCATTCCTTGGAGCGTCGTGCATTGTGGTAGTACGTAGGAGTTAGCTGGGTAAGGTCCACCGGCATGTGGGTAAACTGTCCCCCGTGCAGCCTGCATCGAGGTATGATTCAGCCTATTATAAAATGATCCCTGAGCCGGGTAGGCCAGCCTAGCGTGGTATGATCAGCCCTGTTGTCTCAAACCAAGTTGATCAAGCTCAGAATGGCATTTGTCAGCCTAGAGTTCAACAAATGACAGTAATGACCTGGTATGTCACGTTAATAAACTACTGCTCCGAGTAGGGATCTTGTTGCCCTGAGCTTAAAGAAACCTGATACCCATGAGCACTGGTGCCTGTTCTCACCTGGGCCGTGGCTAAAGGGCCTGCACCTGAGCCGTGGGTAAAGGGCTTGTGGGGGTGAGGGGAACGGTCTGGATGGCCCTCGGGCGAGACTTTCTACTCTTGCGTGTGAGATAGACTCGCATGAGCCTGTCTTGCATTCAAGGGTACATTGTCACGCGTCCGACCACCATCTAAGATTTGCTGGAGGGGTTGGGGTGAGACCTTGTATTCGCCCGTGCACGAGAGACTTGCGTAGCTTCCTCGGAAGCTACATGAGCCTCTCTTGCACGCAAGGGTTCAAGGTCAAGCACCCCCATGACCTCTACGTTCCCGCCACCCCCTCCCTTGCAGGCTGCACGGGGAGTACTGGGAGCCACAGGATTATCACAAGCGAGAACACATTATGTCATTGTAACTTATTAATTTATTCATTATTCTGTACAAGTTATATCAATAAATCATGCAATCACAATATATTTGTTTACACAGTATTATTTCCCTTGTCTCAATCCATTCACACACTATTGTGCCAATGCAGCAAGTAAAGTGATCACTAATCACAACACAGCAGGCTGTCTCAATCAGCTGCTTGCTTAGCAGGCCGAAGTCGCTGTGATGGACGAACGAACCACAACATGATCCTGGAGTCGGTAAAGGCGACGTGGCTTGCACGGCGGGCTGAGATGAGTGCGCTCACATGTCAAACAGCTGGAGCAACCTGCAACAATGGGAAACAAGTTATTAGACTTTCCATCGATTTGTCAGCAGTAAAAACTAATTGGGATAATAGATCCACATTGAAGACATTTACGTTCAAGTGAATTGAACAAGTATAATGTTGAATGTGACTCGATGCTAGCACGCTGGCTGCATGTGCCCAGGAGGTAAGGGGCATATCAGTCCTCATTCAATTCCCACCACCTTTCACCCTCACAAGAGTGCATTGTGCTTTCCTTCTGTATCCTAGGCTGATGCCGGTATGGTTCCTGCAATAATGGCCACGACCACTTCCTTCTCATTATCCTTCCATGTACACAACAAACCTTCATCCCATCATTTCATTATTCATTCATCAGACATCAACAGATCCAATAAACCCAATAAACCCAATATGAATAGATGAATATTCTTGAATGCTGTATTTTATATTTCTAATCATGTTTTGATATAATTATCCAGCACATTGAAAATGAAAATAAATTGGTTGATTACCGGTACTACTAATTCAACTCTATATGAGATTATTATGGCGGAATAAATACAAACTGAACAACCACTCGACTTATTTATGTTGGGCTTAAGGGCACACTGTACTGATAACTAAGATCTATTGGCATTAGATGAATGATCAATGAGATGACATGAAAGTAATTTTATCAGGTGTTTTTGGAGAGCGGGAAGGATTCAGTAGTCGCCATCCCAGCACTGACCTGAACGACAGAGGGAAACCACGAAAAAACGCTATCAGGATGGTCGACCATGGCGGGAATCGAACCCCAGTCTCCTGAATGACGGTTCACTGTGCTAGCCACACGTCTCAGTAACTTTGCCATTCTATTACACTAGTGTCCCATTATGCCACCTTAAAACGAGGTATGGTATACATTTTTGTACCAACAACAATGAAAATCGCAAATGCACAAAGATGTCGTGTTGCAATAGTAGCAACTACTTTTAGGTAAACATGAGCAAATTCAAGTTGAGAATTTTGTGATAATTTAGTTTGTAGCAGAGATCAGTAGGCCTACAGATAACTTCTCAATACTACATATCTTATCAATAGATATACTGGCACACAAAAATATAAATATTCATTTATACGAGTTCAACAACCCACTGCAATGGTGACCAAGACCTATCGCCCATCGGTGATGGTGAATGAAGAAAATACGAGATGAAAGGCTGCTTTATTAGGTGTTTTTAGATTGTGGGAAGGAATCGGTTGTGGCCTGTTAAGGAACCATCCCAGTATGAATCTAAATGATGAAAGGGAAAACCATGGAAAACCTCTTGCCAGGATGGCCGACCATGGCAGAAGTCGAGCACCAGTCTCCCGAATGACGGTTCAGCGTGCTAGCCAGTGATCCACTCATCTCGGTGGGCTAATTTTTTGATGGGTGATTCGAGAATTTTTCTCAATGCAGAGAACGAAAAGAATTTGGAGGAAACTTTTTCTACTTGAATAAACTTTACTTAAATTAATAACTGTACTCAAATGAATTAATCAATATTGGGGGTTAACGGCACATCAATGACTAGGTTATTTAGCGCCGTCTTATTCAATTACTATTTTGCCACTACTATGGTACTATTTCAATTTAATAATAATTATTACTTGCAATTATTTTGAAACACATTTCCAATTTTGGCCTGGAATGTGTCCGGAATTATTTCAGTAGGTGATTTGTGATACTAGTGGCCTCACAATATCACCCCTATCACTCACTAAATTATTGTAAGATACAAACAACTTCAGGGACTTTACACTTTTGAAGACAGTTGTGGTTTTTATTGCAAAGCTCGACCTATAAAATCCATAGGCCCTTGGTACATAAGTTACCTGAATTCTACCTGAAATTTCTAGTCTAAAGTCATCACAAGCTACGTTAGCTTGTACACGAATCAGCTGGTCGGACTTGTGAACTGTGTACGTCTACGCTACTCAAAGGAAAGGTGAATTCCATCAAATACAGACTGAGCTTATAGGCCCCTACTTGGGTATAACTTGAAATACAGCTTGGGCAACACCATAAGTTTCATCGTGCTACAATCACATACATTTTCTACTCTACAAACTAAATTCTTACCTGTGACTTATGTTATTGATTTGTGTAAGTGGTGACCAAATCCAAAGCCAGCGCCTGTAGTAGTGACTGAGCCAATCAGAAGCCAGCGTGTTGCCTGAAGTGGAAGTTGGCCAATTCGATGCGAGCGTGTTGCCTGTATCAGAAGTCAGCCAATCAGAAGCCAGCAGGTAGAGCTATAAGAGTCTGAAGTAATGTTAGGTCTTATGCTCTCGGATGCTGGTAGAAACTGAAACAAAGGAAACATACCAAGTTATTATTAAACATAATTTACGGCCTTTACAGAAATTTAATAGCAGGCAAGAACGGTTCTGATTGTAGTGATGACATTGATAAGCTTATTATATATATATTAGGGATAACTTTGGTTATCCAAAAAATCAGAACCGGATCAGAACCGATTCTCCGCAATTTTTTGGTCGAAAATGAGAGAAAACCTTCATCCAGACGCTCTCTCATATCCGCGCGAGTTTATTCCTTGTTTTTAGGCGTCATCATGTTATTCGGTGATTTTTTTTATATTGGGTTTTAACGACGCACTGTAATGATGACTGAGATCTATTGGCTTCGGATGAATGATTAATGAGATGATGGGATGATGAGATGAAGGTTTTATGGGTAGTGGGAAGGAAGCGGTCGTGGCCTATATTGTGGGAACCATCCCGGCATTAGCCTGGAGTAGGCCTACAGAGGGAAACCACGAAAAACCCCTGTAAAGATGGACGGTGGCGGGGATCGAACTGGGTCTGATGTCACACGGAGCAAGTGCGCTAACCACTCAGCTACTGTGCCGGTAAATATTATTCGGTTATCTCTCAGCCCATCAACATCTCCTCTGACGAAACAAAGCAGTAGTAAAACACATTTTGGGTTCCACTCCGCATGGAGAAGAAAAGACAAACATATAATGAGCGCGTGAACTGGTATATTATATCTATACAATTCATATTGCGACAACACACTCGAAAAAGATTCACCAATTGTACCTAATGTCTCAATCAACGTGATGAATAATTAATTGAAAAGATCATCACAGAAAGAATCGATTCTCCATTTCAGACCTGATTGAACCTGGAACCGATTCTGAACCGGTTTTTGGTCAACCGAAGTTATCCCTAATATATATATATATATATATATATTGGGTTTAAACGACGCACTACACTGATGACTACGATCTATTGGTGTCGGTGGATGATGAATGAGATGATGGGATGGTGAGATGAAAGGTTATTTTATCAGGTGTTTTTGGATGGTGGGAAGGAGTCGGTCATGGCCTGTTGTTAAGAAACCATCCCAGTATCAACCTGAAAGACAGAGGAAAACCACGAAAAATCCGTCAGGATGGTCGACCATGGCGGGAATCGAACCCCGGTCTCCCATTTGATGGTCCAGTTTCAGTGTGTTACCTTTCGACCACGCGTCTTGGTTATAAACTTATTGGTAACTCATCAAGTTATTCCTTCATTCATGGTATAACCACCTACGGTATCTTACTCTTATTACTATATTTATTTATACAACTATACTAACCCCATCAAATAATAATGTACACACTTGAATTAAAGTTCAATATAAATTGTATGCATTTGGCTTGGCCGACATGTAATTCCGACGATATACAGACTATAATGGGCTACGCAATTCCATCATGAAGTATACCGGTACGTCTAGACTTGAATACAGGCCTAAAGCAACACAGGCTATGACCGCTTCCTTTCCAATAGGCCCACTCCAACCTACTAATAAAATGACCTGTCATCTCAACTTTCCATCATATCAAATTATTAGGCCTGAATTTATACTTGGGATGATTTATTTAAATTGGGTTCAACATCACACTGCAGTGATGAGGAAGATTTATTGGCATCCTGACAGTGAATGATTAATAGATGAAAGTTAAATTGTAGGTATGGGAAGGAAGCGGTAAAGGCCTATATTGTAAAAACCATCCACTCGTTAGTCTAGATTCTACGCTGGAGGAAAGCACGAAAAAATTCTGTAGAGATGGTCGGTTGGCGAGATTCAATCAAGGCCCAATACGCCCCTCATCTCCCGGCACACATTAAGGGAGCATGATGGGCAACTGCCGAGCTACATGTGCCGGTAATGATATGATGAAAAGATGTGCTAAATGAGCTAGTTAAATATATATATATATATATATATATATATATATATATATATATATATATATATATATATATATATATATACATCCAAGATGTTCAAATATAAAATCAATCTAATAAACCATTTGCTCCCACCATTGACTAGGCCTACATTGATTTTGAAACTTGCAAAATCAACACATTGGGCTAGGCTTGGCTATCAATGTTTAGCAGTATAGGACTAGCACTAACTTTCCCTAGGCCTATGCCTACTTGCTGAATAAAGCAGAAAACATCTCTACATTTAGCACTCGAGGCTTAGGCCTAGGCAGAATGTAGGCCTATGCTATTTTCTTTAGTACGGTAATAGATTTTCCACTGTCAAGCCTCATGCTACTGCAAGTCATCTCTAGGCCTAGGCCTACCAATTTTACCAAATATTGTTATATACCAATATTAACCTATTCTAGCCTTAGTTTAATAGGCAATAATTAATCAAGTTGAGTTGATGTGCACCTATAGGTCTACCCAACCATTGATTTTGTAAGGTTACAAATTAAATCCCTCAACCGGCCTACGGCAATGCCTACGGTCAGGTGATCCCACATTGTGTTTGGTAAAAATGGCTTTTATAAACCTTAGATCTGGATCTACTTGGCAATATTATAGTGATGGCAACTATCAAGTATCTGATCGTCACATCCTCACGCCAATTTTGAGTGAACAAAAAGCCCAAAATAGTAAATTTATAACTCACCGTCATGATGAACCACATGGTTTAATTCGGTAATTCGACAATTCGTAGGCCTACAGCACCGGAAATCAATATGTCAGAAATGTGAACTGGCGTCAAAGATGCATCAACTATTGAATAGAATGAAATTCACTAATCGAAAGCTTGCTCTTTCGTACCATTAATAAAATTAAAATTTGAAATGAAAGATTTTGAAAGAAATTAATGCAACAATAAAGTGGCTGCACTGTTATCTTTTTGATCATCCAAAACTGGTAGCGCAAAGTTGTTCTTTTGACTTCATAATAACCACAGCCTTTTTCATTCAATTTCTTTCTTTCTTTTATCAGAAAAGAATGACCTGAATAAAGAAGGCTGTGACAATAACTACCTCTAGTCGCCGAAATTCAAAGTCCTTTTCAAACACATTTTAGAAAATATATTTGATAATAGCCAACAAATTTTCACGTACATACACTAATCATGCACTGATAGAGATTCATCGATAGAGATTCTTCTGATAGAAGATTTTTCGATTCAAATATAATACATTGTCAATAGTTGAATCAACTACCAGCAATTATGGCTTAATTATGGCTTATTATGACGATTATGGTTTACTATTATAATAATAATAATTATTATTATTATTATTAATATGAATTGTATCTGTATACACAGGGTCGAACTGGTCCACCGGGGGACCGGGAAATCCCCCGCGAGGCCTTGACTGTTTTTGAGGCCCCTGGTCACATAACAATCAATAGGCTTCTTTCACGTAACAAATGACAAACAATCGTTACCATAGCAATACATCGAACTGGTGGACTATCAAAGATTGTGATTGGTTAATTCGAACTGGTGGACATTGTTGTATGTCTCTTTCAACAATGAGTGACGTCACTTGACAGAAGTCTATACAAACTCACTTTGCAAACATAAAATTTTTCAAAATTTCAATATAGGCCTAACTATGATATTTATAATATCACGAGCGTGCAGACAATGAATGCTATCATATTTCGATTTTTCTCAATCTCTGTTGAATTTGGTTCACAAATCTATTACCAATTATAAAAAAATGTGCATTCGCGAATGCTCCGATTCTCTGAACGAGTCTGAGACAGTGGTGGATACAGGGGGGGGGGAGGGGGGGAGCGATAGGGGTGATCGACAAAAGAAATGAGAACACTGTTTCGAAATGTCAGATCTAGTAGGCCTATGTAGTTTAGTTAGCAATAATCAACAAAGAACACTACCGTGCTTTTTCAGGCAGTGACTTATATATTACGATTTTTTTAAATAACGATGATAATAATGACGAGGGGAATTTCTAGTGGTGGGCGAAGAGGGCGGCTGCCCGGTGACTGAATTTAAGGGGCGCTATAGGCACCCATTTGTGACTTTCTTTCAGTAATCATACCCTATAAATTAAATTTCATTTTATTCACATCACTGGATGGAGTGAGTGAGTGTTCTCATTAAAATATCATTGTTATTGAATGATAGATTAATTCAGCGATTTATTTGCTTGAAACAGTCACTTGGAAAAATCAGTCTTGTTATCACAGTGAATTGGATCCATGTATTCCTGGAATTTCGTGTAGTTCCTGAAACCACTATTGATGGAAGGAAAATTTCAAAAATGTCCCTGCAGGGCATGACTCCTCCCTCCTTGCACTCACCTTCGATATGCACACTCAGTTTTGGGGGCGCACAATTGAGTGTTTGCCCGGGGTGTAGATATGACATAAAACAACCCTGCAGCTATACAAATATTGGTTTTGGCACCATTTTTCATTTTGAAAGTAGAATGATTTCGGCATCTTGACCTTATCTGAAACACGCCAAACCTTATTACAAATGGGTGTAATTTCCAAAAATTCCCTGCGGAGTCAGAAGGGGCCTTCCCCCCTTGCCCCCCGCGGGTCGCCGGCTTCGCGATAACAGGCCGTTGCACAACTGTTCTCATATAGCGTTTTTCTTAACTGGAATCCCCCCCCCCTCCCACCCGAATATGACCTGTATCCGCCCCTAGTCTGAGAACTATGGTAGCCAGTGTAAAAACAGTGGCAAATGCATGCATCTAACAAAAGGTTGCACAAGTGAATATTTTTGACTGATATCGGATGATATGGGGTATGGGTCTCCCCGGGAGGCCTCTATGCCACCAGTCCGACATTGAGTATACACTCTACTACTTTACACTTCCTCCCTTCTTTTCGATAATGATTCGATTATTAGATTCCAAAAGTGCTCATGAATTGCAAAAATCACTTAAAAAATTACCATATATTCAAAAAAATTCACTGCTGGGAAATTTGCTGGGAGAAATCGCGAAAATAACTTCGAAAATGCCCATAATGATCGTACGATTAAAAATAACTTTGGTAATGTCCAAAGTGATTCAATAATTAGACTGCAAAACTGCTTGTCAGTATCAAAAATCACTTGAAAAATGATATGAGCCTATTTCAAAAAATTCCCCTCGGGCTTTGATGGGGGAAACTTTAAAAGTATAACATCAAAAATGTCCATGATGATTCAATTATATAAGACTCCAAAACCACTTGTGAATCGCAAAAATCTCTTGAAAAATTCCCAAATTTTCAAAATTTCCCTGCTGGGCTCTGCTGGGGGGCTTCCATCTCCCAGACCCCCTTTTCGCGCGTGGCTGGTGTCGAGCTGAGCAGTCATTTTATTCATGTAACCTGTGCGCCCCACCCCAAAACACAAATCCTAACGATGTCCCTGCTCAAAACTGTACAATATCAAATTATAGATTATATGCCAAATTTCATCAACATTTTTGCTTCTGTTTGAAGTGTGGGGTGCGACCAGAAAAACATTTTCGTTTCAACAGGTACGGTAGAATTACTTGTCCGATCACGTTCATTCAATTATTTTCACTGAAACCACGAATTTATTCATAAAAAAACATTCTTCATAGAGATTTCATTTTTTTCGTGAAATCAGCTTCAACGAAAAAGGAAATGTTTCTATAGAGAACCCCTTGAACAACTCATACTGGAAATATTTGTGGCGCTTTGAAGTTCTCCCCCCCCCCCCCCCACCGTGGCTTTATGGTCTTAATTGGTCTTGCCCCCCCATCTTTCAAAACGTTCCGACGCCCCTGCATATGTATATATATATATATATATATATATATATATATATATATATATATATATATATATATATATATATATATATATATATATATATATATATATATATATATATATATATATATATATATATATATATATATATATATATATATATATATATATATATATATATATATATATATATATATATATATATATATATATATATATATATATATATATATATATATATATATATATATATATATATATATATATATATATATATATATATATATATATATATATATATATATATATATATATATATATATATATATATATATATATATATATATATATATATATATATATATATATATATATATATATATATATATATATATATATATATATATATATATATATATATATATATATATATATATATATATATATATATATATATATATATATATATATATGCATAAATTGAGTGAAACTGGGCTGTTTTTTAATCGTGATATATTTATTTAAACTGACCAACGTTTCAACGAGTTAAAAGTTTCACTCAATTTATGCAAATATGAATCGTGAGAGTCTGAGTCAAGTTATATATATATATATATATATATATATATATATATATATATATATATATATATATATATATATATATATATATATATATATATATATATATATATATATGAAAACAGTTTGGTGTTACTGTGGGCCGACCATGGGTGCGTTCCAGAACCTCCTAAACCTCTAAAATTGTTTTGTGACTCTGCGATTCGTTTCTGCAAGTGGGTGGATGCTTTTCGAAGCCATTTTCTAAAATATAGCGTGCTAAATCTAAATGAAGACTTCCCAACTTCTGCTTTCTATATGAAAAAATTATTATTTTAGGATGAAGTAAAATAGAAAGCGCACCATTACATACTATAAATAATGAGTCTTTCAAGATTTCTGAGTAAGTCGCTAAATGACCTCGCTGTCGATGCGCCTTAAAACTCTAATATTCATTCATTCAAGAATAATAATAAATATACTAATTATGGTCTACTTGGCAATTGCTCAAAGTATCATACAAAATGGAATTATTGGATCGGGTGGTGTGAGTGAGAAAAACATTTCTTCCATTTTGGTAATGCAAAATATCATACTAAAGGTCTTACTAAGCAAAAGCTCTCGGTATTCCTCCTTCCTCACATACCATAGTACTAAAGTAATGGATGCACGACAGCTCTATATAAAAAAACATTCTATTATTTCTACATAAATACTCACATAGATTCAAACCACCTCTTCCTATTTCTGAAACACATGACACTAGATCTAAACATGATAGCTCCAATAATCTATTAACAATTCATAGGAAATAACAGAGAGGTCAACAACATATGGATTTCATAGGTCCCAGGATATACAATTCTTTGCCTTCACAAATAAAGTCGATTCCACCACCGAAAATAAAAAGCTTCAAATTCAGAATTAAAGAATGGATATCTGAACAAGGCCGAGATATATGTAAGAACTATCTTTATTTTTAATTCAATTCATTTGAAATATTATGGGCAAACATAAATTGTTTTTTGTTTCTACTTGTTACCAAGTTTATTATGTATCTATGTATGCATATGTGTGTATGTGTATGTATGTAATTGTATATCCCCATTTCCTTTTATTATTCTAATTGAAATTTTTCAAAAAAATTGGCAAGGTAATTTCTGTATAAGAGAGCCAATTCTTATTTTGATTATTTGTGTTTACGAACCGTCAAAAGCTTGTTTTTAGAGATAGCCCGCACACAAGAGCTTAATTACTCTTATGCGGGCTTCTCTCTATTTATTTTAATTCTTTTTTCATTTACCTGTGTATTATTTTTCTATTTTGTACCACTAACTTGTTATTATCATTATGTATTGTACTACCATTGGAGGGAATACAATTTTGTTTGAATAAAAAAACAAAAAAACAATATACCTTCAATCCTTCATTTAAAAAGAAGCAGGAAAAGATGGGTCTTTGAAGGGTTTGAAATTCGTCAATAAAACTATGAATGAAATGACTATAATCTTGTAAAATACTGTGTATGCAAGAGTAATTAGAATAAAGTCACTGAACAGATTGGCACTACTTTGCACCACAGAATTCGTCAATATTAAAAAACCTTGAATATTTAAAAATAAAATCTTGATCGACTCACGATTAAAGTTATTGACCTATTCAAATACCATCGTTTGTTATTTCGATTCATTTTCTGATTGGTGAAATAAAATGACATCGATATTCAAGCTGATCAACAATTTTAATCCTGAATTAAGTTATAATCAAGATTCAATGAAACTATGCTCTGTACGTGTGATACCCAATCACTCTCATAAAATTTATCATTTATTGAATGAATTGATTTTCAACTAAATCATGAGATAGCTTCAATTATTGGCAACCCTGAAAATATATAATCTGATTATTGTTTGCTTAACGACCCCACCAACAGCTAGGTTATACGGGCTTAATCTGATATTAGAATAGAAGTTATTTCATGAATAACAATCTGATTTCACAAAATATATTACAAGCTCCAAGGAGAAAGAGTAAAATAAGGAAGATGGAACCAAGTGCTATTTTATTATATAAAAGTACAGTATTTGATGGACCAGCTGTTCAGAATTTCAGATATAAAAGAAAAATTCATCAGTTGGTCAATGCTAGAGGCCAACTCTCGCACAGGAGGCATTTTTTTCCAAAAGCGTTGTAAACTTACCTGTTAGTCAGTCATATGCCAGGACTGTCAACCGATGTGAGCCAAGAGCGAGATGTCAATTAGTTTGTAATAACGTGATATGATCATCAATTACTTGTTTCCTCCTATCCCGTTCACACTATGATCACTAACTGCAGTTAAGCTAATAGAGTTTACCTAGGCACACAGCATCATGGGTGATACAGTTGAGGAATTTTTGTCCTGGCGGAAATCGAACCTTCAAAACTCGTGTGTAAGATTTATACATAGTGTACCATTATAAAGCCCAGATATTGCCCTACTTAGCTGAAATAGGCTGGCTAAATATGCAAAATAGAAGGTTTCTCCACGTGATCATTTTTATTTTTAAATTAATAAAAACTGTCAAACGTAAGCGTCTTTTCGACAAACTAATATTTAACTAAAAACCAACACAGCCATAATACTCGTCAGCAAAACACTAACCTAGTCTACTATCATCACAATTCTACAAGTTCATCTCTTCTGTATCATTGCTGTTAAATACTGGAATAGTCTACCAACTTACATTAAAACAATCAAGTCGGAGGGCCTTCTGAAAGAAAAATGCAAGGAAAAATTGATGGAAATCCAAATAGAGAAGATGATTGTATGGTAGCAACAAAGAACTGCCACCAGGCGGTGAATACATATTTATATATTTTATGTTTTCTTTACTAATTTTTCTCAGGCTATTTTGATTATTATTATTTTTCTTTATACTTTTGGTTAGTGTTTGTAATAGATGTTCTGTAACTTTTGTTGTTGTGTAACAGTGTTGGATGGAAGAACGACTTTGTCGAATCCCACACTTTCAGTATTTTTAATGACACTGAATAAAGAATTTAGGCCTATTATCATCAACCCCAATGACAATTTAGTCCTACTACTCAAGATTTTGATTATCAACGCTTTTCAAATTACAACATATACTAACCGTATTTCTAGAGAAGGCCATCTTCAACTACCAGTATACAGTTGTAAAAAGAATGAGCAAAATAAAAATTGGAGTGTTTACGCTATTAACATAAGACTACTTATTTGTATTATCCCACGGAAACATATAAGTGATAATAGTAGCCTTTTACCTTTTCTGTCTGCCTGATACGAACCACAAATTCACTTCATTGGAAATTAAAATTCCAAAGCATACCTCCACGTAATACATACTGCAGGTGCGTGTTGGTTTGAATTTGTATTTATTGCCGTTTCTTATAAAGTACAATTCGAAAATTGTACTATAAACATTGTCAGGTATAATTAAAAGTACCTAGATTGAAATCACTTAAATGGAATCATAAGTCAGAAAAGTACATCTAGATCCGTAGGTTATATAAATATCTTTGATCTAGATAGAGAAAAACAAGTTCATTGAATAATCTTGTCAATTATTAAGATGGGGTGAGTAAGTAAGATCAATTATTGTGACGTGGTATGATCACCCTTGTGGTGCCCCATCCAAACGATCCTATCTTTCATCCATAGCCTTAATTGGGCAACAATGATTTTGTATCAAGTTTAGATATTATTAAAAAAAAAAAAAAATTATCAAGATAATCCTCTATGCAGTATAACTGATTTGCGCCGAGAAATTTCCTTGTTTTTGTTCTGAACTCGAGCCTGCTGTTTGCATCTTTGATGAGAAGAGGTGGTTTATTAAACAGTTGTCTTCCTGAATGCACAGCCCCTTTGACTGTCGATTCAAGACTAGTAGCTGTGAGCAAGACAAATTGATCCTCTTGTGTTGTGGCAATGATCGAGTTTCCCAAATAGCTCTGGATTGTCCCAGACAATACAAGCAATCAAGCAGCCAATAGATAGTAGGGATAATTTTGGTTAACCGAAAACCGGTTCTGAATCGGTTCCAGGCTCAATCGGTTCTGAAATAGAGAATCGTTTCCTTCGGTGATAATTTTTTTGATTATCCATCATGTTGATCCGAGTTATTGTGTACGATTGATGGATGTTTGATGGATGTTTTTCAAGTTTTTTGTCGCAATATTATAAATTGTATAGATATAATATACTAGTTCACGCGTGCATTATTCATTTGTCTTTCTCCTTCATGCGCAGTAAAACCAAAAATGTGTCCTACCACCGTTTTGTTTCATCAGAAGAGATGTTGATGGGCTGAAAGATAACTGAATGATATGATGACGCATAAAAACAAGGAATAAACTCGCGCCAATGTGAGAGAGCGTCCAGATGAAAGTTTTCTCTTATTTTTGACGAAAAAATGTCAGAGAATCAGTTCTAAATCAGTTATCCGATTCTGATTATCTGGAAACGAAGTTATCCCTAATATATAGACATGTTTTTTTTTATATTGGGTTTTAACGACGCACTATACTGATGGCTACGATCTATTGGCGTCATTGGATGATGAATAAGATGAAAGGTTATTTTATAATGTGTTTTGGATAGTGGGAAGGAGTCGGTCGTGGCCTGTTGTTAAGGAACCATCCCAGTATCAACCTGAACGACAGAGGGAAGCCACGAAAAACCCATCAGGATGGTCGACGATGGCAGGAATCGAAGCCCGGTCTACCGAATGACGGTCCAGTGTGTTACCACTCGGCCACGTGTCTCGGTTATAGACATGGTAGCGGAAGCACATTCACGAAAACCCTGCCTGCACGTCTCTCTAGATTTCAAGGATAGCATGGAGCAGACTATTCTCTTCCGAGTTGAATGCTGAAGTTGGTTTCTCAACAATTACCCTAGTTTTTAGTCATTTGATTGGTAGACCATCTTCTTTCGTAATATTTCCAAAGCTCATTATTTTAAATCGTCATGTCTGAAAAATCCTGGCGACAATGCTTACATCGGGATAGTGATGAATACACCTAGTGGGTCAAGAAAAGGCGCTCAATGGTTTGTGTTGACTGATTTTATTTCTTATAAGATATTGTAGGGTATAGTTATCATTCAACAAAAATAGAAAATAATCAATATTAGTCGGCACTGAATGCGCCTCCATACTGTAATTTAGAAACACCTCGAGTTTACCAAGTGCAACAGTTTTTCTTGGACACTGCTTTCATCTTTTAATTGATTCAAAATATATAAACTATCAAGTAACTAACTACATACACATCTAAAAAGAAATGTAGACCACAAAGTGTTCATTCAAAATCAGACAATTATTATTATTATAAAATGTAACGTTGAAGATGACTGTGTCAGAAAATTTTGAATACCAAATTTGGCGTATTTTAATTTGTTCAATGTCTTTTATTCAGAGTTGCACGATGTTTGCAAGTGAATTATTAATACGGTAATCTGTTTTTAAAAAATCCTCTGAATTGATTTCGTGGAGATTCAGTGACAGAAATAAAACTATTGCTCTGTGGCCGCGGCTTCCTTCTTCTCCTCGGCTGGGGTGGCTGCAGGCGTGGCTGGAATACTACCATCCCTGTCAACGAGAAATACAACATTACACGCAGAACATAACCGCACTCCAATCTATAACATCTGTGCACGAGAAAGACGTACTACGCAACTTGCATCATTTTACAATTTCATCAAGTTCAACAATGCACTGTAAAGATGACTACAATCTATTGGCATCAATGAATGATATACGAGATGAGAGGTTATATTATTAGATGTTTTTGGATATTGGGAGGTGGTCAGTCGTGGCCTGCTGTTAAAGAGACCATTCCAGTGTTGACTTGAATGGTAGAGGGAAACCACGGAAAAATGCATCAGGATGGTCGACCATGGTGAGAATCGAATCTGAATCTCCTGAATGATGGTTCATTGTGTTAGCTACCTCACCACTCATCTCGGTCGTAACTTATATATATTTGCCTGATATAGTAAAGTAGAATGTATTCCTGGCAGCAATAAAGGTTGAAGATGATAATGATTATTATTTGCTTCAAGTCCCCTCAACTTTCCTTACGCAGGACTTGAACCTAACATCCACCACAGAATGTTGCTAGGACGGTGAAGGTCAAATCTCGAATATAGCTAGGTAAGCGTCTCATGCTAATTCATAACGCAGACTCTCACCAGAGCTAAGATACTGAACTGTCGGATGAACTGAACTGTGTTGAACTAAGGAACTGACGGATCTTTCAGTTTTGCCTTCAGGTGATTGAAGTTCTGATTATATTGTGAATCGTATTATTGCGATCCTCGACGTTTAATTGATCGAGTAGTTTTAGTGTATACTGTCTCCCATTTGTTGCAGTTCAATTTCGATATTTTAGGGCTTCAATCCGACATCGAATTAGAATATTTTATTGGTTCAATATCGATTGAGAAAATGAGAAATTACAAAATGAGAAATACCCAACTCTTAAATACATGAAATTATTCCCAAAATTTTACAACATTGCCTTAGTACTACCCCGAGGCAATCGACTTCAGTCTATGGACTTGGTCCAGCGAAAGGTTCGATCATGCCCCCAATGCCTACTTGTGAGAACTACCCACAATACACCGTCAAGACCTATGATTACAAATTCAGATTTAAAAAAAATTTCGATCAATCTTCATTTCAAACGACAGCCCTGCTGAAAGAACACGTAACAAAACGCGGGCGTGACTTACACTTTGACGGCATCACGCAAGAACTCCACAATGGTCTCCTTGCGGTTCTGCACCTTGTAGGCAATCGGCGCCGAGTGGTAGTTATCCTTGTTGCCAGTTGACCAACCAGAGTACTGCAAGAAAAAACCCACACATAAATCCATGCCCAACGTCTGCTGCCATCAACGCTGACTACGCTCGACTTGTCGGCAAGTATCTTTCTCGCGATCGCAACCAACATTTGTCTTCGATCGTTTTACTATTACGTCTGTACGAGTAGATTTTTAATATATGAGCGAGAATCAAGAGTTGCGAGAAATTTTGAGTAGGATTTCCCAAAGGAAATTTCAATTTTATCCTCTGGATAAAAATTCTGATTTGTGATTTGCAAACCTTAAAGAGTAAATGAGCCCCAAAGAGTCAAAATACTGCCTTTTCAAACCAAAAAATCTCCACCTAATAGAAGGTAGAACACTGTCTTTGGTTGAATTGGTATATATGGAACATCACCCTAATCGCAAATGAGATTCTTCATTGCATTTGTCAAACCGTCTTCGAGTTGGAGCATTAACTGTAGAGCAAACTCTGAGCGCTAGTAACTCTTAAACGGATCAAATTGAAATGAATACCAGTAACCAATGTATGGGTTTTACACAAAAGATTATTGTATCTAGGCCTATGCATGGCGAGAATTTAAAAAATATCAAAAATAGTGAAGCAAACTACCAGTTTTTACCCTTCAAATTTTGGTGGAATGACCCTTGTAACGTAATTCAGACAAACTCCGTATTGAATGGATTCTTGGCATTTGAACAAAGTTATCACACATATCAACGAACAATAAATGAGCTATCCACAGTACTTTGATAATAATTCCAAAGATAATAATACAACATACCGTTGAGGTGTTCTTATATAATGTTTTTCCATCCTGTTCAAAAGGAATGTATTTCTGTAGAAGTGCTTTGCCATCAATCTTCCATATTGGGGGATCACCGCCATTGGCCAGGTCAGTCTTCAGTACGACGTAGGATCCCGACTGGAAAGTAAACACATCGTCAAAGTTTCTGTTCCGACGTAATTTCATTGCTGAAAGCTGTTCAAACAGGACTGTTAACAATTCAATCGACTTGATATTTAATACAGAAACTGCCTGTTCGACCAGTCATTCACGAATGAACTGTAGCTACGAAAGAAGGTCATCAACCAATTCAAAACACTTGCTGCAGTTCGAAACATTCATAACAATTTTGAAAGATGAAGTTTTGTTTCTAGTTGTAACTTGTAAATCTTGTCTTCCAGAAAAGCATCTGACCCTCGAATTAAAAACGATGTACAACTATTACGGTGATATTAGTGGATGACGGACTTCCTTGATGGACACTTGTAGAGCCTGTTAGTTTACTTGAGTTTGGAAGAGTATATTGTGTGAAGCTTTTTAAAAAACATTCAATATTGAAAAATTGGTCATAAATAACAAATGTGATTAATTTCACTATCCAATATAAATATATAAATCAACACTATTTATAAGAGTAGGCCTACCTAGTAGGCTCAAGAAAAACATAAGAAATTTTCAACTACGATTGAACAAAAATGGCAGGTGAAATTACGCCAATTGTTGTAACCAGCACGGATCAAAATAAGTATAAGCGTGCTTCAAAACGACCATTCAACAAGTAAGGCCCGTTCTACCAGTACCACGATTCCGTCACGAGATATTTCAAATTTCACTGGTCATAGCTGATGAATACGGTAGTTATTCTAAAATGTATTTTTATTATTTTAAAGGTAGCCTAATTACACTTGTCTCTTGAAATTGAAAAAAGTTTTACCATCAGCACAAAAAACTAGTAGGCCTACTGAGGGCTGGACTTAACTGAATCTGGTTATTTTTTATTAATATTTGGTTTTACTGATCACTGCCCAAGATCTACTGGAGTTGGTGGAATGATCAATGAAATGATGAGAAGATATAATGAAAGGTTATCTTATTACGTGTTTTTGGACAGTGGGAAGGAGTTGGTCGTGGCCCGTTGTAAAGTAACTATCCAGTATCAACCTAAACGATGGAGGAAAACCTGTCAGGATAGTCAACTATGGTGGGAATCGAATCCCGGTCTTCAGCCTGCTAGTCACTGGTCCACCCGTCTCAGTACGGTAACTGAATTTAATTTCAAAAGAAGTTGGGAATCAAAACCGAAAATATCAAAAAAGTTAAAGTCAAGCGAAAATATCATTTGGTAACGTAGCATGAATTTCAAAGTGTTCCTAAATATAAAAAGAGACTGTTAAAAAGAAGAATGTAATTACGAAAATATGAAGAGCACTAGAATGAAGTGACCAGGCACCAATGATGATTGCTTGCCTAATGATCCCACCAACAGCTAGATTACTTTGGGAGCAAATGAACGAAAATTTACAAAAAAAAACATGCCCTATGAGGGTCTCGAACCCACACCCAACTTATATCAGTTTACACAGCACTAGCTGGCTTGAGCCAGACGGGCAGCTCTTCACATCTTCCTCGTAACGCTAAACAAAACAATACATATTCAACGATAGCATTACGGTAGGACGGAAGACAAGGTTGGAAACCGTCGTCATTTCAGTAACGCTCAGATGAGATATCGGTAAGGGAAGGAGAGGAAAGGTTCGTTATGCCCAGTAATAACCACAAACAACAGTAGTCCTTTTCATACCCAACAGGGTGTTCTATGTTCCCATCTACATTTCATATTCAAAGAATTCCAAGTTCAAAACCCAACTGTTCCAAGAGATGGCGCTGAAATTTGGGAAGAGTTGAGACCGAAACGGGATAATATGTGAATCACCAATTCAGTTATTAGATTACGTAGGAGCGTTGCCAATTCATTATGATAAATATATTCAGTCGAGTGATATATCTTAGCATGTCCATAAAATAGAAAAACAAAAATAGAGTGAAATTGGGGATAGTTGCAGAGACCCGTACATGTATACTTACAGAAGTCATGATGTAATATGAACTTCAAATACATGCTGCATGCGCATTATCGGTGCGGTCTTGGCTAATTTACGCTCATGTCAATTGAAATTAATATAATGGAGAAACAATGTCCTGACATTGCTCATTAATAGTGCCTTCCTAGAGAACAAAGCAAGACCTGGACTATTTTGTATAAATGGCTTTACTGTGGCAAACTCACCGAAAACTCATTAGGTACATGTTCGTCGAACGAAGGATAATCGCTCGACACAGGACTGGTCACAGCACCATTCTTTTTTGATGGTGGGCGTCCGCGTGCATCGTTTTTCCGCCTCTTCTTTACCTGATCTGTTTTGTACTCTTCCTCGGAATCTGCGCTATCCTCCTCATCCTCTCCTTCTTCCTCTTCATCTTCACCCTCCTCTTCCTCTTCTTCACCCTCTTCTTCACCTTCGCTTGAGCTTGGCTCGGCTAACTTGGCCTTTTTGGCTCCAGCGTTCCTGGTGGTTCGGGACGATCGCCGCCTTGATGCCTGTGAAGACATGCGCTCATTTTATATACTCAACAGTTATGAAAGGTTCGATCACATAAGTACTACATGTACGTAGGCCTAGGCATAGTGTGTACACTAGGCCTCTATATATGTATATATATATATATATGTATATATATATATATATATATATATATATATATATATATATATATATATATATATTTGAAATGTTATGTAGAATCAACAATGATTAAATTAGCAAATAGACCACCACATAAAACTGAACAAGGATTTCATGGGCCACAACTTATATTCAAAATTTGTAAATGTAGGCTTAGGCCTTAATGGTTGTAACTGAACACAAGTGACACTAGGCCTGATACGAGTCTTGCACTCAGTAGGAATGGCATAGGTCAAAATAGTTAGCCTATACAATCTTTGCCACTGGTTGTCTCATTTACCAAATGCCTTTACTAGGCCTATACAAAACTAACACGTGTTCACCAACCTATGGCAGCACATTGGTTAGCACAGCTGACTCTCGTAGGCCTACCAGGGAGCCTTAGTTTGCATCCTGTTGGTGACATTTTTTCTCACTTTTTTCAATTGGTAGGCCTACCTCGAGTGTATGCAGGTTTCTGGGTCAGGTCATTTTTGTTTTCATGTAAGTTTTAGAAATCAACCAGAAATAAATAACTAGGCCTATATAAAAAAAAAGTTGTAGGCCTAACTAGCACCAATTTCAACAGTAGGCATAGGCCTAGGCCTAACTGGTGTAGGGTGCACTCTAGCACTGACAATTACAACTATTTCGACCTATACCATTCCTCCTGAGTGCGACCCACATGGTGCCATGTAGCTTCAAGGTCAACCTTACAGAGGATTTAGCCCCAAGCTATATTTTTGACAACTTGCAACTAACATTCAATTCCTCATGCACTCCCAAGTCACAGGATCGGCGCAAAATGACCTTGGTATCGACGTGCCGTAAAACCCAAATTCATTCTCAGTCATAGACCTAGACCTGAGCATAGGCCTACCGGGTTAAAATGAAACAACTAGGCCAAACCCCACTATAGGCCCTAGTAAGTGTATAATAATCATATTTAGGCCTTAGCCTACATATACAATCGGAACACTGTCAAGAGTTGATGGGCTCTAGGTCATTAGCTAGACAGACCGCATTAGGCCTAGGACTAGTCAAAGGGGTAGGCCTACTGGAAAAATATCATGTCTTGGCATCAAGTTCTAGACCTATTTAGCTTCAAACTCACCCCATCATCATCTGAGACTTCCTCGGGCTCGTCGACTGCATCAGATGCATCGGACTCGTCCTCTTTGGGAACTGGCTTCTTCTTCATCCTCTTAAAACAGAAAAAAAAAATCAAGAATGTTGCGAGATGGCATCATGGTCTTTCATTAAGCAAGCCATGGCGTAAGCCTCAATAAGTAATAACGCAGTATATAATTTATGACAGCAAATATTTGTATAAAATGTATTTCAACACATTCAATGTTACATAACAGTATTTTTCTTACCAAACTGTAGGTTTAATTTGATCTAATATACACTTATTAAGACGTTGTTAGCAAAACGACGCTATCAACACCGGCACGGCTTCGGTTTTAGAGGAGAAATGGCGGCGCAAAGTGGCCTACTCGAGCGCTACTTGCGGAATAGCGGGAAGATCGTACATCAATTCATGTTAGATCGGGGTGCGCTCAGAAATATCAGTATGCGTAGACGCCAAAAATTTGAAATATTAATTCAAAAAGTATACATTCAATGAATGAGCAAATAAACAGAAGAAAATTGAATCGGAGAATTAAGAGAATAAAGAAGTCAAAGCAGATGAATCAGTACCACAATTAAATTGAAAGCAATCAATATTAATGGAAACCTGCCAAAAATTGTAATACTGAAAAAAATACTCTACAAAGAGATTGTATATGCTTTGCCTATTTTACTCCTAGTTGCTGAACTGCACCGAATTATTGCTAAATGAAGAAACATAGCTCAATTTCAATACGTAATTATCAATTGTAGCCTTGATTGTTTTGGCTTAGCTCTTTCCGTCACCACTCTCCATACCTCAGTCACAGACTCACGGTTTCAGAAACAAAAGTCACCCTTGGGTCTGAGTTCGAGTCCCGTATAAGGCATGCATTTTTGTAAACGTGTTTTTACTTATCCTCACGTTATAGTTTCATTATCACATGTTCGCATTCGTAGGCCTACTCCCAATTAACCTATCTGTTGGTGGGGTTGTTAAACCAACAATACTATAATATTTTCTCATTATCACCTTGGTGTTTTAGTAAATCAATTTGAAACAAGATATTGAAAAGAAAAATACTTCACAACATGCGAACAGAAACTAATTTTATTTGACACCGTATCAACAGGCTGTGAACTAGTTGCAAGAAATAAAATAATTAAATTGACAAATAATAAAATAACGAACGCATTTCGTTACTAAAAAATATGTATACTATTTAATTGATACAGATATGCAGTTCAAGTTCATAACTTCAATTCTATAAGTTTGATATTCAGTTTCATTATAGTATAAATCAACGACCAACTGATGATTGTTTCATTAACTTTAAGCCTATGGAAAATGAGATTATTACGACAAACGATATAGATAGATATCTATATGTACAAAGTGGAAGATATCAACATTCGTGATGTTTTGTTTACTCTTAATACCAATGCTGATAATGTCCGGATATATCACAGAAACGGTTTTTACTTATAATGTGTACGTTCCGGAATAGACGGAAATTGAAAAGACTTATATCTACAGCGCAAAATTATGGTCACAGACAGCGCATGTCCTGGTGTTGAAGTTCATTGAGGTGGTAAGATCGCCCTTGTGGTGCCCCGTCCAAACGATCCTATCTTTCATCCATATAGTCTTAATTGGGGAACAATGATTTTGTATCAAGTTTCGATGTTATTAAAAAAAAGATGGATAGTTTTTATTCAGCATATTTCAGCTATATTAAATTGACAATAGACCTATACAGTTATAAAAAGCATAATAAAGAAATAGTAGGCCTACTTGAATGAAATTTCATTCAAGTACTATGTTTCTTCATCAGGTTCTTTCCAATTGTATACAGTCAATTGCATAGCTGAAATATGCTTTGTCAGTCCTTACCATACCAGGTATCCGCCAGAAAAAGTTGCAGATACGCTTAGTGTTGAAAAGTGGAACTAGAAAAAAGTCGCAACATAAAGCGCGCGCATATTTTCAACAGTTACATTGATAGGAATATTACATTGTTGACTGAACTTTTGTAACCATTCGTCGGCCATGTTGGGATTTAAAAGTTCATTCTGTTGTTACTTTTCGTATCGAATATTATTAATAAAAACTAATACCTCTTCACCTTCATTAGTGGTAGCCGGTCAACTCTAGAGGTTTAGATAAAACATAATGACCTGATTCTTAATTGCCCATGTCGTCTGCCGTGCCCCGAACCAATCCCCCCCCCCCACCGCTAACTCACTTACGACCGCAAGACAAAGTACCGAAGCCCATTGGAGCTCGCCATTTATCCGGATACACCGCATACACGATTCCAATCCCCTCGTGTTTTCGAATTTCGAACGCGAAAACAAATGACCACACATCCACAATGCCGTGGTTTTATTTTGGTTAGGAAATGGAATGGGCATGAAAATTACGAAGTCGAGTTTTGTTTTTACTTTAGGTGATAGAGGTCTATATGTGTACTGTACAGTCAGGTTATAAAAATCAGAGCTTTAAAATTGATTGAATATAACTAGGAAGAATGAAAAAGGAGAAAAAAGAAAAAGAAAGAAAAAGAAAGAAAAAAGAATCTAACACCACAAGAATAGAAGAAAAGAACAGAAGACGTTGAAAGAAAAAGCTCAAGACCAACAAACACCTTTCTTTTATCCATCCTGACTTGTTTTTTCGTGGTTTCATACAGTCCTTGAAGCAAATGCTTGGATGAAGTACTAATTGGCCACGACCATTAATTAGTAGAGTGATAGGCATAATTATAACATTGTATCATTATTATTTTCTATTTGTATTCTCTAAATTTGAATACTTTCATCTCAAATCGTATCTGAAACTCTCGACATAAGAGTTTGGTGAACATATGTGTGCAGTTTCAGAATTTGTGCCGACGCTGTGTGAACTTGACATCTCGTTTTTGACAATCAATTTTCTCGGAAAGTATACCCAGCACAAATACTGGAACTCGGCATAAAATCTAGAGGCCGAGCACTAACTCTGGACAAAGTTTCAGAATTTGTGCTGATAGTGGGAGGGGGGGGGGGGAGGTTTACGGACCTGTCCAGCCGTGAAGTAAGCGACGAATGATATAATTTACATACGAATAGAACGATTCCGAATAGCTGACAAAACGAATCAAATCTAGCCAATCTACTTGAACATCCTGACATAGGCCCGAGGGAGTCTACACGAATCAGCATTGTGGAGGTCTAAGACCGTGTTTTCTCCAATTTGTTTTTTCTAACAAAGTTAGGTATGAGTGCATAAAACTAAGACAAAAACATGTCGACTTGGGTTTGCCAGACCCAAATCCTCCTCCTCCTCCTCCTCCTCCTCGTCGTCTTCCTCCTCCTCTTCCTCCTCGTCGTCTTCCTCCTCCACCTCCTCCTCCTCAACGTCGTCGTCGTCTTCCTCCTCCTCCTCCTCCTCGTCGTCTTCCTCCTCTTCCTCCTCCTCGTCTTCCATCTCAACTCTTTTCACCGCTTACCTCCATTTCTCTCTGTGCTTCCACCATTTACAACTCCCTACTTCAATACATGTCTCCTCTATAGCCTCTCTGACAAAAAATGATAGTTTAACTAATTAACCCCATGGGTGATAACAAGTTGATCCGCAAATAATTGCCTAATCTTAACAAAAACTGGTCTCTTGATCAATCTGTTCTCTTTAAGGACTAGATGCTGATGTACATTATTCTTCGTGACAAGAGGTTTGCTTTTCGTTCGATTGGAAGGGATTTACTTACTTTGTCCAATAAATACATCCTCCTTTCTTTCAATGCCGGAATCACCAACTTTGGAGGAGCTCTAACTGGTAGTCAAGTAATGTTATCACTATAACTAGGGTTATCCATGCTATTTGTTTTCATCAACTCTTGGAATAAAGCTAATTGGACTTGGTGATGTTAGTTCTATTATTTTCTAATTTCTTAGGATCAGTATGTTTACGTTATAGTATTAGTTCCATCATAGCACATTGAAATTGATAACTTTCATTCAAAATAAAAACTTCAACTTGCATTCTTTTCTTCACGGAGAAAAAAAGTTATTCTCCTTGCATTTTATCTGTTCATTTTCCTTCGAATTGCATCTTGTCTTATAGCCAGTTGCTTCAACAAGTAAAGCTCATATCTGAAAGCTAAGTCTATTGAAGAGCATTTCACCCCTATTTGTTTACTTCCCACTTCTCGGATCAACCTCGCCTGTGTACAGACGAGAATAGAGTGGTTCCCGTTCTTCCTTCAGAACTCCCTTGGGCCTCAGGCATTCCTTTGTGTTCCTCCTTCATCCCGATCAATCCTGATCACTATGTTTAATGGAGAAAGTTATGCCATGGACCGCCTGTACGGAGTATTTCTTATAATTCATACTTGTGTCTACGAAAGAAGGTCTACCAACTAAATAATAGAAACTTGTTAATTATCTTATTACGTGGCTAGCTTATAAGATAGTTGTAATTTGTAAGCTTGGTAAGGCTGTAGTTTGTGAGGCTAGTCGAAGATCATGTTAAAATGGGGCGGTAAGATCGCCCTTGTGGTGCCCCGTCCAAACGATCCTAACTTTCAGCCTTGACTGGAGAACAATGATTTTGTATCAAATTTCGATGTTATTAAAAAAAAAAGTTTTCAAGATGCATCAGTTATGTTTCTCATCCTGAAAAGCGTTCTAGATAAAACATGATACTCTGAAAATATTCTAATATAATGATGGAACGGTATTTATATTTATTATGTTGGTAGTCGAATTTCTCATTTTGTGGATACAATACAAGCATAGTTGGATGAGCGTAGCGAAGACTCCCCAATTTTTGGTTGGATGGTTTTTTTAGAAATATTTCGAAATCTTTTGAAAATCCCCATTACAGAATACGTATATAGCACTGGGTAAAACTTCAATTTTTTCAATTTTATCCGTTTGAAATTAAATTTTCACTGTAAGTTGATGTTGTTCTGATACATATTTCTACGGATGAATATAAATATACACATACATATATATATATATATATATATATATATATATATATATATATATATATATATATATATATATATATATATATATATATATATATATATATATATATAGGCCCCTATATATATATATATATATATATATTTATATATACCGGTATATATATATATTCATATATATATATATATATATATATATATATATATATATATATATATATATATATATATATATATATATGCATCGTATATATCTCAATGCATATCTGGAGGAAATAAAAATGTAGTTATTTTTAGTGTTATCTTTAGTGAGTGTTCTAATATCATTGAATAGGTAGTGCAATTTGGAACTTAAAATAATCTAATCTAATGAAAGAAATGAACAATCCTAGCAGTTTTTTGTTGACATGATTGAAGGTATAGTACTCGCTATCAAATCTAAAAATAAATGCTTTATTCCTACAGCTCTGGGTATAACCATGGACATCTTCAAATATTTCTTTCACAATCTCTCTTACATACAAAACAAACATGCATGTATCGTGTAGGTCTTTTCATGTTTATACATTTTCTAGCATGAAAAATAAATTCGTCCCGCCAGAGATATTTATCTATCACATAACTCCGAATACATATTACATCAGATATTATCACAATATATCGATATAGGACATTCCGCATATCTGCAAAACGTACAAGTAGGCCTAATGGGAACAAAATACGCGATGTCTTTTTCAATGATAAATATTATAAACGACCAAACTTTTGTACGGCTTTATTTTGAAAACTGGCGTCTATTTTCAATTTCCAGTCGAATATATAAGTATATTTATATATATATATATATATATATATATATATATATATATATATATATATATATATATATATATATATATATATATATATGTATATATATGTATATATATATATATATATATATATATATATATATATATATATATATATATATACATATATATATATATATTTATATATGTATATATATATATATATATATATATATATATATATATATATATATATATATATATATATATATATATATATATATATATATATATATATATATATATATACCTCTGTACATACATTCATTGAGGATTGTTCCATGGAAACAATCATTCATATTATTACCTCTGTAGGCCTATAGAACGTATTTCCATAAATCATTAGAGAAATATATATAATATTACAACCACTTTGGAAATGTATAAATGAAACGCTAGGGGATTGTGTAATCAAAGAGCAATTCTCTGTCTCTCTCTCTGTCTCCCCCCCACACACACACACACACACACCTTGCTACAAAAGCTATTACTAAAAGGCAAAAGCCCGACTAAAGTAAAGTACACAACGCATTCTCCAAACCATTAATTATAGATTTCGAAAAACAATTCCGTGAGTTCGCCGTGCATGTGGTAGGAGACTGGGATTAGGTCTCTCTCTCTCTCTCTCTCTCTCTCTCTCTCTCTCTCTCTCTCTCTCTCTCTCTCTCTCTCTCTCTCTCTCGGTTTCTCCCTTTGTACGTACGAGAGCGGGGCCCGACGTCCCTGGAGCGCCACCCCCCGTGTAGTTATCGACTGGCGTCGGGACGGCTGCGCGGAGAGGAGCGTCGGGAGCGTCGCGACGGTGGAGGTGTTAGTCAGGAGCGGGACGATGAACAGTGTACAGCTTAAGCATGACGACGATGCGGAGGACCAAACCCATCAGATTCAGGCAAGACTATTACATATACACATCTGCAAAAACACGCTATTATAGAAACGACTGGAGTGGGGGATTAATTTTGTAAATAATAAGGGAACCGGAACGCATTTTAAAGTAAACAAAAGTTGAACTATTTTTCATAGAAACAACAAATAAAACATATCAAGAGAAAGAGGATGGAGCCTATTTACTCATTTTAATAAATTTCTATATGTATATAGGCCTATATATAAAAAAACACGATATGAATGAAGACAAATGCAGGATTGATTCGAAACATCAAAATCGTTGAATGTGTTTGATCAAGTTTTTCCTTTCTAAAGAGGAACCGGAACGGTGATCCGGTGCGTTCCGGCACGGTTACCACTGATTCAGTTTCGAGCACGTATTTCAGCGTGGTTTGGCACAAAATAACAAACAATACAAGAGTCATCCGAATTTAATAGTGAAAAAATTAAATCAACAAATTTATTTTTATTATTGTGATAGGGAGATGAGACGATTTCTTTTCAATGATACGCGTGTGGCTTGTATTGTCAGCTGAGACTGCTCCGGAAACCGAGTCCAGTTGGCCGTGGGTTCCACTCATAGCACGAGTTTTTTGTAAACATTCATCCATCACCAGCTCATTCGTATTCCCAAATAACCAAGCTGTTGGTGGGGGTTGTTAAGAAAGATACATCATCCAATTTTATCATTTGGCAGATCATTGTTCAATCTGAAGCCGACAAACAAAATAACAATCAGAAGATATGAAAAAAAATATATATATATGGGCCTATATATATATATATATATATATATATATATATATATATATATATATATATATATATATATATATATATATATATATATATATATATAATATATATATATATATATATATATATATATATATATATATATATATTTATTTATTTATATATATATTTATATATAATTATATAATATATTATCTAATATGTATATTATCTATAATAGTAAAATGATTATATAAACTTCGGTAATTATCTTCACTCTGATGTTGCAACTTGACGGATTAAAAGATTTTGAAAGATGCTGTTGCGTTTTTAATCGTTAACCAGATCGCAGAAAAATCGTAACATCCTAAATATATCACATCCACACAAATATAGCGATGATATTTGTATTTGTGATATTGGTAGAGGATCTTCATCTTAGGTGGAAATAAGTATATAATGCTATCACAACCTAAATAATAATATAGCTTATATTCTCCTAAGCCACACCAACCTCAACATGAGTAAATAGATTACCTTCCATCATGTCTACTAATAGTTATAAATAATATAATATACCGGTATACTAAATAGTGTACTCGGTCTGTTCTTGAGGGACCTAAACGATCAGACCTAGACGCCTGACCTAGTTGGGATTCGAACTCGGGACAAGGCAGCAAGTGAGCAAGTCAAGTTGACAGATATGAAAGATGATTGGTTAATTGTGCCTGCGAGGAATTGTATTGTTGACAGGGATAGGGGATAGCGTGTTGAGTTTCAAGTGTGAAGGCTGCTACGGCCGGGACCTTCTGAACCAACAAATATATTTCTAAATTATCAAATACTTTCATATTTTCAATCTATACCCTGCTCGGGTTTCAAAACACAGCCTAAATATTATCTTATATATATAGGCCTATATTTAATATATATATATATATATATATATATATATATATATATATATATATATATATATATATATATATATACATATATATATATATATATATATATATATATATATATATATATATACATATATATACATATATATATTATATATATATATATATATATATATATATATATATATATATATATATATATATATATATATATATATATGAATATATATATATATAAATATATATATATATATGTATATATATATATATATATATATATATATATATATATATATATATATATATATATATATATAATATATATATATATATATATATATATATATATATATATATATATATATATATAAATATATAAATATATATATATATATATATATATATATATACATATATATATATATATATATATATATATATATATATATATATATATATATATATATATATATTTAAATATATACAAAATGAAAATTATCAATAATAACATATTTGGAAGAATACCAAGGTGGCAATTCCAAGAGGAACAAAATATGAGTAAAAGTTCAATCATAATGAATTAAGTTAATGATGCTAGCTTCAAATTAAAAAAGTTCATAATTAATGCGTATAATGTGTAAATAAGGAATCAAAGACAAGAGATATTGATAAAATGTTGATGAAAATAAATAAAGGTATAATGAATTACAAATTATTTTCCCTTCTTGTCACGAATAACCGGCGTGACAAGGTGTAGGAATGATTGCTGCATCTTAGAGACGTGTTGTGGAGAATGTCGTGTACTCGTTCTTATGATAAGAGTAATCTGTTGTGTAATTATTACACATTAATTATGCGGGGTATATGTGAGGTTGGAATGTGTGTAATTAATTTGTATTATCATATCACATGTGTGGTATTTGGGAGAAAAAAGACGAAGGAGAATCGTGTAAATGAGAAGATAAATTTCGTATATCATAACGAAGTTGGGAGATTTTTTCCACATCACAATTGTCAGAATTATTGATCACCCTTTAATTATTTATCTGTATAATATTCGCATTTGTTGAATGAGTTCCATTAGAATAAATGAATTATTTCTTTTGATCACTCTGTTTAACAGATGTCATCATATCAACAGATATTATACATTAATTACGAGAAGTGAGATTAATAATGTGTGTAATTATATCCATATTATATCACATATATGTAGCGTTTGGGAGAAAAAAAAAAGAAACAGAATCGTAGAAAAACGAGATAAACTATCAAAACGATGACTGGAGATTCTTGTTCTCATCACAACTGTTCGAATTTTTCATTTTACCTCTCAACTTATCAGTATAATATTTGTGTTTGTTGAATGAATTGTTTAAGAACATGAATTTTTGAGATGGTATATAAGATCGCCCTTCTGGTGCCCCGTCCAAACGATCCTAACTTGTCATCCTTCGCTCTAATTGAGGCATGAGTTTATGTCAAATTGTCGACGTTGATGAGAATATATATATATATATATATATATATATATATATATATATATATATATATATATATATATAAATATACATACGCACTCACCCTTCTGAGATATTATACAAATATTAGATTTTTGTATCTCTGAATAATAATAAAATGTTGCTTTCATCCATCAATGAAATGTAAAACTAGCCACAAAGTCATTAGTACCCAATCAATTCCAAGGATGATCAGGCAGGATCGTTCGGCGATATTACCAACACAAATCACTTCGTCACTCAAAATTGTTTTTTTTCAGAAAATTTGTCAACCGAACCTATACATTTCTTCAAACATGTAAAGAAATATTTTAAAAATGTAGAAAATACATTGTTATACATATTATCGATAGGTCTACTTTTCTATTTGGGGTGACTCCTTCCACCTTTCATCACCATGTTCATCCACACCCCCATATAACCTAGCCGTTGGTGGGGTCGTTAGAGGTCAATATTCGATGGTTAAGAGCCCGCATCTTGGGACAGATTTACAGGGTGCACTTTCGCCACACGTATCTCAAGAACTACAAACACTGCGGACTTGCGGTAGAGTGCAATAAATAGATAATACCCTCACAATTAGATATGATTAATCAAAAATTGAAGAATAATTTTATCATGGAGCAATAATTGAGTCAAAATGTGCCTAATTTGATGGTTTCCATTGCTCAATTCCCAGTTACCGAATAATAGTAGAAATGAATTACAAACGCACATCCTTAAGTTAAACTTTTCTTATCAATATTTGAAATTCTGATTTGCCTGTAATTCTACAGTTTTCCCAATTTCCTTGGCCAAAATGTGTCATGTAACTAGATTTTTTCCAAATTTTGAAACGAAAAACTCCCCCATCTAGCAGTGGTTAGTGGAATTCTTTCAATATTATCCCTTTTTCACTTTTCAACCCACAACCAAACTTTTAAACGCACATCGAACTTGGGTCGAGCATTTCGAAGAGAAACATTCTCGGCTAAGATGCGGTCTCTTAAACCCTGATTTAATCGGTGTGCACTGATGCGCAGGGGTTCATGTATATTTTAATTTTTAATCGACTTACTGACTGATTGATTGAAATTGTGTTCACAGCTGACGGAGGCCAACGTTTGGATAGTACCCAAATACAAAGTACGGTCATCACCTTCCGATGAGGTGAGTTAAACCATCATCATCATCCTCAGACACCGCATATTGTTATTTCAATCATACTTTATCATTTTTTTTTTCTATTTTGTATTATGATGAACTTTACATCTGCTGCATGGCTGTTAATGGAAAGAAGTGATCATTGCCCGAGAGACTTATTTCAAAGTGGGAGATATCAACATTCGTGTGTTTTGTTTACTCTTAATACAAAGGCTGGTAATGTCCGGATATATATCACAAAAACGGTTTCTACTTATAATGTGTTCCGGACTTTCGGAAACTGAAATACTTTTATCCACGGCGGAAATTTATGGTCACCGACAGCGCAGTCCTGGTGTTGAAGTTCACTGGTTACAAAATAATCAAAATGGGGTGGTAAGATCGCCCTTGTGGTGCCCCGTCCAAACGATACTATCTTTCATCCACAGCCTTAATTGGGGAACAATGATTTTGTATCAAGCTTCGAAGTTATTAAAAAAAAACTTCATCTGATTGAGAAGGTCGTCTACCAACTGAATAACTGTAAAAAAAACGTCGGTAATTGTATAGACATTAAAAATTTAACGATTTTGAAAGATATAGTTGTGTTTCTAATAGTAAATATCTTCCTGAAATATCAGTGATCTTGAAACAACCACAACTTTACACATATAATGGTAAACTTGTGTTTGTTTTATTTTATTGGTAGACGACCATCTTTTTTCGTCAAAGGAATAACGTCATGATTATTACACCATCTACATTCTACCCTCTTCAAACCAATTTACTGTAACGTAATAAAAAAAGGTATGAAAAAGAGAAACTAAAAGAAAAAAACCGAATACGGTAACCAGAACAATCCTTAAAAAACATATTAGTGTGTAAATAAATAAAAACAGGTCGATGATGACATAACTCGTGCAACATTGAGTTCTTAACTGTTTTCTTCACCCCTTTCGGCTGTTTTCGTTTTCGTTCGTTTTCGTTCGTTTTCGTTCGACTTTTCGTTCGATCAGCTCGAATAGGGCTCCTGAAGAGCGTATACCGGAATAATGTCGACTCGGTTGTGTGACATGGGTTTGGGTGTCCAACCTCACCTGAATCCATTCCATTTAAAAATACCCCGAAGCCCATGTCACACGACCGAGTCGGCTATTCCAGTATATGCTCTTTAGCGCTCCCGTGAGAATTGTCGACCTTTTTGATAATAGGATTTGTTCAGTACTTACTTCTTTGGAAATCCACGTTGACAAGATGTTGATGGTTCCGATCGTCCGTCTCGCAATCTGTTCCCAATAACGGTCATGAGTGTCGATCAGGCGAACACTCGTCGCTGGAAATATAAATACATCAGTTATGACTAAATGTATTTTTTAAAACTTCGATACAAACAACACAAATCACCCAGGTAATTTGAAATATATATATTTTTTAATAATAACATCGAAACTTGATACAAAATCATTGTTCCCCAATTAAGGCTGTGAATGAAAGATAGGATCGTTTGGACGGGGCACCACAAGGGCGATCTTACCACCCCATTTTAATTATTTAAAACCAATAAACTTCAACACCAGGACTACGCTGTCGGTGACCATAATTTTTCGCCGCAGATAACAGTCTTTCAGTTTCCGAAAGTCCGGAGCACATTATAAGTAAAATCCGTTTCTGTGATATATATCCGGACATTATCAGTATTATGAGTAAACAAAACACACGAATGTTGATATCTTCCACTTTTAAATAAGTCTCTTGGGCAATGATCACTTTTTTCACAGACAGCAGATGTAAAGCTTATCATAATACAAAATGGAAAAAAAATGAAATAATATTTGAATTTAAATTTCTTATTCTTTCAAGGATTACATGTCATGCAGTGTCAGCTAAGTTCAAGTGATTTTATATTTAAATCTTATCCACATTTTAATATAATGGTATCCACAAAAGGTAAAGGTTGTCAATCACCGCTAAATGTAGCTGGAAAGTATTTTGTGGGTCAATACATTTTCAGGAAAAGATTTACGATTACAAACAGAATCACATCTTTCGAAAGCGTTAAATATTTCGAGCTGTAGGGAATTTATACAACTACGTAAGTCTTTAGAGTTATGTGGTCAGTTTAGTAAACCACAATAAACTCTCGTGGTTACAGTATAAATGAAAAACTCCATCATATACAAAAGCAGTTGTAAATGAACTTCCAGGTATTTCTCTACGATTTGATCCGTTTTCAGAGGGTTACTTCCAGTTTTTTTTTTAATACATGTTTAAACACAGGTTCAACACAAGCTTGGGTTCAAGTTAAGGGGGACCCTCCCACAGCTTATAACATTTTCAGTGCCAACATAACATATAATCGATCGCAGGGACTTTCCTGATGAAAGTTTTTTAAAATACTGTCGATCCATAATATTTATTCACAATATTTTTGATGTTATTTGGACGTGACGGTACGCTGTGATGTGAAAATTTATGGCAAAAATATCAAGTGTTACTGTTACATACAACTGATCTTACCAGTTACCACTTTAGTCATTATGAAATTCTATACTTCTTAGGTCATAGGATTTTCAACAAACTTTGTCTGCATCTTGTGATGTATTTGATGATTCTGTATTTTGCACGATTCAAATTGTATAATCATTTATATCTGTGAAATCACACTGGCGGGAACTTTTTGCCCTATGGAGACTGGGGCCACCTTAAGAATGGGGTCATCTTATTCAGGAGTACACCCCAGATGTTTCCAAATAACTGAACCATTTTTCTCTCTACATCACGCGAACTGATTGGTTATTTATGGATAGTGTAATGGAATCGGATATATAATAGAGAGTTATAATATACAATACGGTGAGAGGCACAAATCGAAGGCAAACATATCGAATGTAACTGTTACATTCAGGTGATCTCTTTTCACGTTGGTTATTATAAAATTTGAGTCATTAGCTTTTTCGGTTTATATTGTCTGCATCTTGTGATGTATTTTGTTGATGTAGTATCTTGAATTACACTGTTCATAAGTTAAACTCAAGTTCTAGTTTTGTTGATGTATATATGATGTGGAACAGACGTAAACAATTGAATACGGAGGTACAGATTATTATTAACCTCGCTCTTCATTAGCTACTTGAGCTAGTTAAATTTGAAGTAATATGATATACATTGATTTTATAAATATCACAATAAGAACAGTTTAAACAATAATATATTATAACTAATCCCAAGTCTATCCGTGTAGTGCATAATTAAGATAACTTAAATAATTAAGTTTGAACATTTTTTCATTTGTAGCCTCTTTGATGAATGTAGGCAACTCATTGTATTACCGGATACCCTTATAGATGTAATTGGAGAGATTGGTTTGAGAGGAGACAAAACACTCTTACCAGTTGCAGGTTGAGAATTGCAGGTTGAGAAATAGACCGATTGAAATATCTTTGGTATTCTAGAATGATGTGAGAAACAGCCACTCTTAGTTCAAGTGGTCTAGAACAGATTTCGAACCTCTTGACCTCTTGGAATAACATTATAACACGCTTGACTTGATCTAAAATTCAAGAGGTTTTGGTAATAATGATGAATAATTATATTCCGTGTGTGTTTTTGTCACGTATACAAAGTATAGGGGGAGTAAAGACACAATAGAACTTCGTATTAAACTTGCAATGTCGTCACGAAGCGAAGAAATAATTGATAACTTATATAATAATATATGCACGTTCGTTCAATTCTTGGAATTCAATCAAGTTGGTTTGATATTAGAATTCAAATTAGTTTGAGATAAAGAATGACTGAATATTAATTTAATTGATCTGAATCAACTACTGTCATCCACGCCCGAGTTGATCAAAAACTGTGATACTTGATTGTAAGGTTCTGTTATTGAGGTAGTTGGTATCCGTTGGCGATATAGAATAAGGAAACCGTCCTTCTGCTTTTCGACTCACAGATATTTCGAATAATAGTTGAATTATGTGAAAATGGACGCTTCGTGGCTAAGTTTACTATAGGACTGCGTTGGAAACTGAAGTAAGGTTGGACTTGCGTTGGAGTCCTGCATATGCCTATAAAGCATGGGTTTTTGTAAACGTCACTTTCATTTTATTCGCTTCATTATGTATACTAGTCATTATGTCATTATGTATACGTATACTTATGTGTATTAAGAATTGCTCATTCGTACCCCCGTATAAGGTAGTTGTTGGTGGGTCGTTGAACTATACATATATTAAAATATTGAAAATTCAACAACACATTTTGGAAATAGACAATCTGTATTCATGATGTATTTTAACGGTAACTATGGATACCATGCAGTTATATCAGTATCCGTTGAATCCATTCGTTGTTTTTTTTTCCTTCAATTTTTTGAATTGTTTGATGATGGATTATAGATTGCTCTCTACTTGAAGACCCCATCACCAGCCGGGTTCTTATTTGGGGGTAAGATGAGCGGGTGATGAAAACCCATGCCCTACTAGACGTCAGTTTCCAAAGAAAGCCTTGGGTGACTACGCCTTAACAAACCAGAGACATGTCATTTCTTTTCTCTTTCTTTTATTGTGAAAAGATAATATTATTTCCGATTGAAGGTTTTCACGGGATAGCTGATGGGAAGTTTTCGACGCCGTCCGTTGGATAAGAAGTTTCTGTGAAAGTTGACCGGCTAACAGTCTGTAGCCAGCCACAACGTGCTGACGATTGGTTGATCGAAATTCTGTTTCCGTATAAACACTTGGTTTTGAGAAATACAATAATATTTCTCAACATTTTTTTTTTAAATACGGGTGTATTTTTATGACAACAATAACGTACGAATGGACAGAAGTTGAACGTGGTAATACAGATTGGTAATTTTGGAAATGATTATTTCCTTTTGTATGACGCCTTTAACATTTTTGTATCACGTGATATATATATATATATATATATATATATATATATATATATATATATATATATATATATATATATATATATATATATATATAATTTTCTCATGATTTCTGAGATGGAGATGGGGATTTATAGTTTTTTCTAAAATTAGATAAGTACATATCATTAATTGAAATCTAGTTTCTTCAAAGAGATAGTTCCACGGTATACTTGTTGTCTATATTATATCATATAGTCTTTATTCCACAACGCTTTGAACTACTTTAACAGACCACTTCCAGAAGTAATGATATCCTTTTGGAACGGATCCGTGGAATCAGTTTGACACGTTAGGGAATAAAGAATGGAATATAAAACACAAGTGTGCAACCCCACCGTAAAAAATGTGTCGTGGAAGAATATATTTACATAAACGATTTACACGTGTATTTTATGATATTACCTTGAGAAAACTTAGCATAATCATGGACTTAACGCAGTATTATAAGTCCATACAACAGCCTCAAACAGGGGTTGCCTATCGGTATAAACACTTATAGATTGTGTTTAGGGTGCTCATCAATGTCTACTATATTTCCGACTTTTAAATGTCACTTAGGAGTCATTACAGATTTTTTTTAATCCCGTTGGGAGTGATACATTTAAATCCTGAAGAAAAGAAAATACTTTCGTGAAATTTACAATTTCAACCGAAACTAAGAATCATGCAATTACCTATTCAGCTGAATTTCATTTTAAATTTTGAAAATAATTTCTGAAAATGTTATAATCTCGATGAACTGTTGCAATTTTAATTTCGATCTATAATGGCTCATTGATGAATAATAAAACGCAGATGAAACAACTGAATCAACGACTCGCCCCCATGACGTCACAAATCATACCGTCCAATCAACAGGACTGTTAGGACTGTAGTCAAATTCAAATATCCAATCGGGGCATCTTCAAATGATCACAAATGATATAGATTCAATTGCCCGACTGGTGAAGCCACGCCTATTTCGAGTCGTCAATTGCTCGGTTTCGATTGCAGACAAATACGCACTTTATATTATATAGGCCACTTGGTGCTCGATGTGAAAATTACAAATTATCTCAAAACTTTAATATCGATTGTTGATCGAGATATATCGATTCTTCAAATTCGTAATCGATATTGAATTAAATCGAAAAACTGCGGGCCTGGAAGTCATAGAAGTGTTGACCATGTATTATAGGCCATGTATGCCATACATAAGTTTAACGAAAACGCTGGAACTGAAATTGACTGATTAAGTAGTGGAAAAAGAAAAAAATCACTTCAATTTTACTTAGTTCAGAGATGGATATATCAACATTCATGTGTTTGGTTTACTATCAGTACCAATGTTGGTAATGTCCGGATATATCACAAAAACGGTGTATACTTATAATGTGCTCAGGACTTTTGAAAATTGAAATACTTTTATTTGCGACGAAAGAGTAGTGTGGTCAGTGGTCGCAGACAGCGCAGTTCTGGTGTCAAAGTTCATTATTTCCATTTAAAATAATTGAAATGGGATGGGGTCCTTGAAGTCCAAACGATCCTACTTTTATCCTTAGCCTTAATTGAGGAACAATAATTTTGTATCGGGTTATGATGTTCTTGAAAAAAAATCCTGAGTGATTGTTATTTCTCATTTCAACTATTCACAATTTTTCAATCGACATTGATCATTGTTTTGATATCGAATATCAAATATTCAAATTAGATATCGAATCGTTCGAATATATCGAAATCGAAAGGTAACCCCCCACCCTTTTCCCCTTCCCCTCCCGTACCGAGTTCGAAGTCAACATTTGCTATCCGCAGTAGCAAGTTGACGCTTGAAGTGCTCAGAGAGACAATATAAAAGCCGCCCCAGGTTGGAGTTGCCAGTTGTTCAATGTAGACTGCGCCAGCGGCGTTCTGCCCGACAGCATCTGAACATCAAACACCAAACTTCTCAGAGCAACAAGAACAAGAACAACAGACTTTCCAACTGTCAAACTTTACTCGACTTTCAAAGCAAAATATTCACTTTTTATTCACGTTATATGATTTACCAAGAGAAATGTTCTTTTGATGAAACTTTGGCGCCAAAACGGTTGTCACGACATATCACAATAAAATACAAAAACAATACATTTCTATAAAATGAAATGAAAAAAAAAATAGAATACAAATAGAATTATAATAAAATAAATACAGAATAAAATACATAACGAAATAATATAGAAATATTTTGTTGAACAAAGATATGGTGAGAAATGGAGACTAACAATTATGTATAAACAAAATGAGAATGGTTTGCTGAAACGGAAATACTTGATGAAATAGATATTATCCCTGTTGAGAATAAACATCAACAGAGAGAATATAAATTGATCCTTGTCTGTTTACTAACTTTATTTACTATTCACTGTATTCTAAACAAGTTCACCGTATACAGTATTTTTCATTACTTTTCACTCCATGTCGCAATTATGCAATATAAAGTCTTTTTTTTAGTATGAACTAAAAGCATTGAATCTGAAAGTGGATATTATAAAATAATTAATATTAAATCAGGGTGATGATTTAGTTGATAACCGGATTGGTTTTTCGAATTATTTGTGTTCAATTCAGTACAGAATTGAGATAACTTTCTGAAAAGTTTTGTCATTTTTTTACGTCACGAAGAGCCACTTTATCATGGACTTATGAGAAAATGACAAGAAAATTGGCATCGTATATTCACACACGCCCTTATAAAAATACATATATTTCTGTTCTATTTATAATGGTAATTCCAGCAATTGAATGCATGGCAATTTATCTGCTGCTTTTCACGGTCTCTAGAGAAAAACGCAACAAGTGAATGCTGGCTTTAATTTTTTTTAAAAATCGATTGATCTGATTAAATATGAATAGAATAGAATAGTTCGTTCTTGGACAATAAAAAATTATCAGTGGTGTGAAGATGATTACAAAATGATTTTTTTTTTTATTATCCTATAGCCAGGTTGAATTCTTCAAGTGTCTCTACATTACTCATTTTTTATTTGGGTAACTAATTGTTCCACTGTCGTATTGTTCTACCCAGCAGCGAGTGGCGTCCAGTGTTTGTTTGGTATCTGGGTAGAAACAATTTCTTTAAATCACAATCTTTGCCCCTAAATTCAGATTTTGATACGTGATCACGCCAAGCAGGTTCCTCAGATACAGCTTTGCAAAGGATGACCATCTTAGATTTGAGATTATTTCTGTAACGCTTAATATACTTGGTTGCTTCTGCTTCTTTGACCATCTTTGATGCCTATTTTTTACAAATCTAGCTGCTTTTCGCTTTATGCTTTCTATAGCGTATATTTGGGTTGATAAGTGTGGATCCCAAATGCCACAGCAGCACTCAGTCATTGGTCTAATAAGACATTTGTAGGCATGCTCCTTTGTATGCTGCAGACCAAGTTTCAAAATGAATCAAAATGAGATATCTACACCTATACGTGTACTCGCCTCAGGGTTTATATTCAGCCACGAAGATTAAATAGTAAACTCACATATGCTACTCTGTGAGATATAACATGTCAGTCATATTTAATATGTCACATTCACAACTCCAATATGTCAGTCACAACTTGAATATGAAAAAGTCACAACTCTAGATTAAAAAGTGTCTGTATGACGTCACAGCTTGGCTTGAGAACTATTAATATATATCACATGAAGCAAGCTTTATTCGCGGCCGAATACATCAAGCTTTTGTGATCGGAGGAAAAGCGATCCCCGATTATTTTCAGTACGAAGTCTTCTCTACGCTCATCCAACGACAGGATAACGTCACTGTTCAACCATATGACAAAGAGAGTAGATCAAATATAACCGAAGAATAACCAAAGAATTCAAAGGGTTCATCGTCAGAAAGGGGGCGCCTGAAGAGCGTATTCCGGAATAAAGTCGACTCGGTTATGTGACATGGATTTGGGTATCCAAACTTACATGAACCCTAACCACATTCCATTGAAAAGTACCGAGAAACCCATGTCACAAGACCGAGTCGAATTTATTCCGGTATACGCTCTTCAGCGCCCCGGTTAGAAAGTTATATCTACAGGTGTTATACCGTTGTGTCTCGGTTTGCAGATGATATCGCCGACCATGATACGGAAGATGCCGAACGGCGATGTCGCCACGGGGGGTCACCTTCCTGAGCATCGCCGGAGAAGTAAGTCAAACATCGACTCAGGAGTCCATGGGAGTCGATTTAGCGAAATATCAGTCGTTTGGTGATAGCTTTTGAATGATATGAGATATCAAAATTCTAATACGCAAAAAACACAGATATTTAAAATAGCTTCAAGATGATATGAATTATGACTATTCAAGTCACGTTGCATAACTGTCAGGTGTATACAGCTACAAAAACATATTTTTCAGCTGTATACGCTTGACAGTTATGTGACATGATTTTAATAGTCATAAACTATACCATCTTGAAGCTATTATAATTATCTGTGTTTCTCGCGTATTAGAATTTTGATATCTCATACCGTTCAAAATTAATCACGAAAAAACTGATATTTCACTGAAACGAATTCCACGAACTCTTTATATTGTACACAAAGTGAGGAAAATCCTAGAATAATTTACATGAAATAATTTTAAAGGAAACGGTCATAGTCTGCTCTTATAAAGAACCACCCTATATTCACAGAGGGGAACAACAATGCACCTTTATCGGCATGTTCAACTATGGCACGGGAATCGAACCCCAGTCCTCTAACTCCCCCCCCCCCCTTCCCCTCACAGTTTGATATCCCTATTTGTTTGTTAAAATGTTACCACAAATAAGCAGATATTGATAGGGCAGTCATTAATTGTACCATCGATCTATGTCATCACATACAGACGTTGTTGTTGTTGTTGTTGTTGTTGTTGTTGTTACGCGCAGCCCAAACTAACCTCAATCAACCCAACCTAACTTAAACTAACCTTTTTTTATTAACACCGAAACTAAGACCCCATATTACCAATACTAAAAATGTGTCAATCAAGCTGGCAATCAATTGGGGTACAGAAATACCATTGGTAACCAAGGGTAATAACAAGTTAATCCACTAATCATCGCTTAATCAACAAATGTAGCCTATTATTCGTAAAACGGGACCTTAATACAAAATTATTGTTCCCCAATGAAGGCTTTGGATGAAAGTACGATCGTTTGGACGAGGCAGCAAAAGGGTCCCATTTTATTTATTTAAAAATAAAATACTTCAACATCAGGACTGCGCTTTTTTCCCAAACTAACCTAAACTAACTAACCTAACCAGACAAACATCCTAAACTGATTGAATCTATTTTTTTGAATAACATCGAAACTTGATCCAAAATCATTGTTCCCCAATTAAGGCTATGGATGAGAGATAGAATCGTTTGGACGGGGCACCACAAGGGCGATCTTATTACCCCATTTTGATTAGATAAAAGTCTTTCAATTTCCAAAAGTCCGGAACATATCATTACCGTTTCTGTGATATATATCCGTATCAAGATGCATTGAGGGTTGCGTTTGCCCGTTCCGGCCGCGAACAAACCCTCAATGCATCTTGATCCGGACATTTACAGCATTGGTATCAAGAGTAAACAAAACACACGAATGTTGATATCTTCCACTTTGAAGTAAGTCTCTTGGGCAATGATCACTTCTTTCCATTAACAGCAGATGTAAAGTTTATCATTATACAAAATAGACAAAAAAAATTAGTGATAGGCCTATAATATTACAATTAGGCCTATCAATTGAATCTCAACTAAAACTAAACCAAGACCTACTTCCGGTCCGATGAATAGCCACTTCCTATTGCCATGATGGTAATTGCTGGTTTCATGTAGGCACGGTGTACATGGAGTGCAAGCAGTGGTTCGCCGTGTGCGGTCTCCTGATCGTGGCTGGCGCGCTCTGTGTCGGCGTCGGCGTACCACTGGCGCTCGAACTGAGGGCGTCGAGGCTGCTAGAGGCCAGGCTACAAGTGGTCACTAGGCTACTCAGGGAAGTGCCACTTGTCGACGGGTAAGTGCACGACGAGCGGTGTGGAAGGCCGTCGTAGAGAGGCTAGAGACTGGGGAAGAGAGTGGTCAACTTCCGCGCAGGACGCCATTTCTTGTCCAGATTTTTTGTCCAAAAGTGTCGTAAACTTACCAGTTGGTCAATAAGATGCCATGACTTTCAATTGAAGTTATTTCTTGACCGATGTAATGCAGTCTAGCACACGTGCTCAAACATCTGATCTGAATTCTGGACCAAAAATGGCGTCCATGCGAGAGATATTTCAGTAGCCAATAGAAAACAGTCATCAAGTTGGCCACTCTCTTCCCCAGTATCTGACCTTTCTAGGCTGTCGTAGCCATGTTATGCCTATTGTTATTCACGATCCTTTGTAAACACAGTGTCAGTGACAGTTACATCTCGAAATAGGGTTCATCCATTAATTACATTTTTCCGCCGTAGCTCAAAGCAAGAATTACCAACTTGAGAGTAACTTCATTTGACAGTTTAAAGTTGTTATCACCATGGTCACCCGTGTTATTTATTTTCACCAACTCTCAGATACAACCTAAATGAACTTGGTAATACCACGGGCCTAAGCCAATTAAGGCACTGCTGACGGAAGTCAGCATTCTGTACTTCATAGCAGAGAATGTTCGAAAATGTAGCAAACGCAAATACATGTTGTAGCTGAAAAAAGACTGAGTATAGAGACTGACATGCCACAAACAGTAAACTGCCAAAGTCACTTAGTAAGCTGCCAGTTACATAGTAAACTGTTGAACTAGCAAAGATTGCAATCGGCTCATAATCAATTCGGGGATACGGGTTTTTTGTCTGTTTCAAAAGTGACTGTTCCTCACTTGTAAGATCTCAAAGATGATTCAACATATTCTAATCAAAACAATTTTCCTTGTATTTCTAATGAGTTTGTCGTCTGTATAATATGGAGTGATTAATTTTTGTAATTACCACCGTCAAGTTCTCTCAAGGCTTTGTAGCCAAGCTCACAAGCAATTCATTTTGACCATCCGTAATTTTTCTGTTTCTTGTTTTCTCAATGAAAAATTGGAAAAATCATAAATACAGTGAATATTTCACGATTCAAGCTAAAAAAAAGTTGATTTGAATTTCTCACATTTGTGATTGTTTATATAAGTTCTTATCTTTCCAGTCACAACGATCTTCCATGGAATCTTCGCAAATTCCTACACAATCAACTCAGTAACTTCCGTTTCTCAGACGACCTGAGCACGTCCGAACCTTGGTCGAAGAGTCCCTGGTCTCACACCGACCTGAGTCGCCTGAAACAAGGCATGGTCGGCGCTCAGTTCTGGTCAGCCTACGTGCCCTGCGGCTCGCAGTACTTGGACTCCGTACAGCTCACGCTCGAGCAGATCGACGTCATACGCAGGCTCGTCGACAAGTACCCCAAACAGATGCAGCTGGTTACTACAGCGCAGGGTAAGCTGGAGGGTGGGGTGGGGACATTAATTATATACATACTAGCCAGACCCCTCATGTTTCAAACATGAGCACGTCAATTCACCACTGCATGCCCTGCAAGCTTCTACGCGCGTGATCGTTTTCACACCTCGCCAGCCAGTCTGCCGTGACGCTTCTTATTTCCCCTCCACCTCCCTTACTTCCTCTCCTCTCACCCCCTCCTTCTTTCCACCTTCTTTCCTTCTTCCTCTCCCCTTCCACCCCCTCACCACCCTGTTAGAATGTTGTAGAACCAGCGTGACGGACAGACAGACAGAACTGGAAGACTCTATAGATAATTTGGTGTATGTATACATGGTCGATTTAGCAAAAATCCGTATTTTGGCAATAACTTCTGAACGGTATGAGATATCAAAATTCTAATGAAAAGAAAAACAGATAATCTTAATACCTTCAAGATGGTATAAGTTGGCTATTGAATTCATATCGCATGATTGTCAAGCGCGTAGCTGAAGAGACACATTTTTTTAGCCGTATACGCTCGACAATTATGGGACATGAGTTATATAGTTATATTTCATACCATCTTGAAGTTATTAAAAGTATATGTGTTTCATGTTTTCTTATCTTTTGATATCTCATACCTTTCAAAAGTTATCGCCAACAAACTGATCTTTGATCAAAGTCGACTCCCGTGGACTCTTAACGTTAACGATGCACTGATGACTAAGATCTTTGGGATTCGATGAATGATGAATGAGATGACGGTGTTTTTGTTGTTATTTTTGTTATTTTCATGGTGTTATTTTGGTATTATTATCGATATTTTTGGATAGCGGAGAGGAGTCGGTCGTGACCTATCGTTGAGGAACCATCATACGCCATACCGGCACATGTAGCTGAGTGGTTAACGCACTCGCTTCCTGTGATCCGGGAGGTGAAGGGGAATATCGGACCCGGTTTGATTCCCGCCACCGTCCATCTTTACAGGTTTTTTTTTGTGGCTTCCCTCTGTAGTCTAGGCTAATGCCGGGGTGGTTCCTACAATATAGGCCTCGACCGCTTCCTTCCCACTATCCATCCCGATACCTAAGAAACCTCCATCTCATCATCCCATCATCTCATCAATAATTCATTCGACGCCAATAGATCTTAGTTATCATTATAGTGCGTCGTTGAAACCCAATAAAAAATATCCTAATCTTTAGTACAGTGCGTTGTTGAACCCAATATAAATAAAAATATATTTCTGTGCCACATTGTACAAGCCACATATTTGTTCTTTTATAATTATGATATGGATAAATGAATGGAGTTGTTTGTATTGTCAGGTATCGAGGAGGCACATCGTGTCGGTAAAGTCGCCAGTCTGATTGGAGTGGAAGGTGGTCATTCGCTCGGCAGCTCGCTCGCTGTACTTCGTATGTTCTATCAGCTCGGTGCTAGATACATGACGCTCACGCACACGTGCAACACACCCTGGTGAGCATTACACAAACTACAGTTATCACAGTTACAGCTGTCCCCGTGGCTCAGTCAACTAAGGTGCTGCTTTAGAAACTGAAAGTCAGGGAAGCGTGGATAGATGAGACGCATAATACATGAGTTTTTGGAAAAGTCCTTTCAACTATCACCAATATTCATCGTTCCGTTGAATGATCCGCTCAAGTGTAACCTAGCACTTGATGGAGTTCTGACGTCATAAAATTACTATTGCACTTCATTTTTTAACCATCACCTTTGTTATTTATAGGCTCGTGGACGTTCTATGAGGTTAAAATTCTCCAATTTGAAGAATGTCATGAAATAATATTTGAATTTTTGAAAAATCGTGATTAAGATGAAGAGAAAAATTTCGCAAGCGAATTTTTTTAAAATATAGAGAATGAATAGAGTACTATCAAAATGTTTTGAAATGTTCATAGAAATTCGTCGAGTCGTTTGGAGATAAATTCAAAACGTTCAATCAACGTCTTGGAAGGATTTTACATTTTGATTTTGCTGAACGCGGTTCAAGTGACATAATAGTTACACAAAAGTTTACTGATATAGTTCTACTTTACATTTGTGTCTACGAAAGAAGAAGGCGTGAACTTGAGTTGCATCAACAGAAGAGGTTATTTAGTGCTAGATGAGAGGAACGGTTAGTCGAAACCTTCTTTCCCGGATAAAAATATCTATTTCTAGACAAAATATTTTCATCATACTCTCTATGATAAAAGTCGATACGTTGGTATCTCGAACATTTAAACTATGTGTATTTCTACTATTTTTACATACTGGATGTTGAAAAGTTCATTTCACAAATATTTAAACCGATATAAATATATACGAGAAAGTCAGATGGAGTATATGCTGAATATAAAAACTAAGACGTAATATCAAAAGTGTCACAGTTGTTAGTGAACGAGTCATCTCGTAAAACTCTGTCGAAATAAAAAGTCGAGTTCTCTGAATGTGTCTGATGTGATCTGAACAGTCTGGTCTCGTGTAATGTTTCTAGGGCAGACTCGTCTCTGGCCGACGACCCCAAAGACACAGTTCCAGATAACTTCATGGAACATGGCGGACTTTCAGGATTTGGCAAGGTACGAACATCTGAATAACTTGATGAAGCCCTTGCTATAACTATCTCATTTCTTATTACTTCCATTTTTAATATTGAATATTTCTGTCAATATTACTATTTTTAATGCTTAGTTGTCCTACGATTATGGTTCCATTTTTTTATTTTATTCCCAGTGAATTATACCTCTTTTTAGTTTAATCACTGGTTAGTTTAATTATGATTGTAATTTAATGTCGTACAACTAACCCTAAAAGTTGATAATTCGATTCATTTGAAATTCTTCAAGTTCAATAACTAATGGAATAGTTGAGTTGGATTCAAATTTGGCTATTGCATTTCTGGATCATATAGTATTTGTCGAAAAAGGTGTGATTGCCTATTCTCACTGCGCATGTGCAAGAGTGCAGTGAATTAGTGCCTTATTAAACCTGTACCTATGAGTGACGAGAGATACAGACTGAACGACCCTATTAATCAACCCCTCCGACTGAGGTAAGGGCAAGAAGGGCTGAACCACGTGATCTCATGTTATTTTACGTATGCCAATTCAGATAATCGTTATAAAGAAAAAATATTTCTTTAATTTTTGGATAAAAAAGTTTACAATATTCTTCATTATTTATATCCAATATTTTTAAAATTGACGACCAAAGATAGACGTAGCTTATCAATCGTTCAGTTAAAATATACCATTTGTGGCCATTTAGAGATACTGTACCCTGATTGGGTATTTCGAATTAATTACAATTCAAACAGTCCAGTTGATTGGGTGTTATATTTTGTGACGTCAAAGGGATAGAGAAACGGAAATGAGTAACTATCTTGGGTTAGGTTATAGTTAGTTACTTTGGTTCATGTTTTGTTGCTTGTTCACTACTCTTCAAACATTTATCCTGTTTTAAAATCTCTTTTGTGGAAAAATACTCTCTTCCCGCGACGGCGAAATGAGGAAGTAGTTGTATAACTCGTGGAAACTTATTCAAACTGTTCTCACAGTTTCAAAACAAAGTTTCACGTGAAACATTTACTGCAGTTGAAGACTGCTCTTTTCGACACAAAAAAAACTGCAATCATTCCAAATTGGCTTTGATTCAAACTATCGTTATTCTAAATGAATAGTCAATCCCAACTTCCTCCCATCTTTGTGACGAACCCGATCGACCGTCTTCCTATTCATCAGCATTAACAGTCGGGTGTGTCGATCAGCCAACAGCAGTATAAGTTACGCTGAATTATGACGACATAAAAAAGCACGTGATGAAATGTTTTACAACTGTGCACGCGCAATGATTCAGCAGTTCGGTTGGTAACAGTCGCTTCGCGTATTAAAGCTAACACATCACGAAGGTACTTTACAAGAGAGTATTTTATACTTTTATTCTTTCTTAAAGAAAAACACTTATCAACCAGAGTGCATTGAGGGAAACTTTCATGATATATGTTCATGAAAAATGATAATAGCTCATATTGTCTGCAATATTATCATAAGAAACGTTCACAAACATATACAATATCTTTTATAACGTTTCAAATGATTATTGAAAGCGGTTAAACGTCCGTGACAAACTCAATTGTCCCCGTAGGGCGTAGTCGATCAAACACATAATTCAATACGTGTATTCAATCAGAATTCTGCATCGGTCTAGATTGTTCCTTCAGTAGCACGAAACAAAAAATTTGTGCTGATATTGGAGGGGCTGCGTGAACTTGGCCCCTCGTGGTTTGAGAATCAATTCTCTCGGAAAGTTACCCAGCAGAAATTCTGGAACTCTCGGCATAAAATCTACAGGCCTAGCACTAACTCTGGACAAAGATTCAGAATTTGTGCTGATATTGGAGGAAGGGGGAGAGGGGGGGACAGGTTTACGAACATGTGATGTAGTCATAGAAAATGCATATAAATGAAAAATGGACGCGGCTGACACCTTTCCAGCAACGTTGTGGTCGATAGGTGGAAACATTGCGTTCGTAGAAGGTTGAGTTTTTTTTCATTTGTATTCTTAAATTTGAATTTATTTTCTCAAGAACTTATTTGAATACTATCTGTAAAACTGATATCTCTGTCTCTGTCTTCCAGCTGGTGATAAGAGAGATGAACCGACTGGGCATGATGGTGGACTTGTCTCACGTGTCGGTCCAGACAATGACAGACTCGCTGGAGGCGACGAGATCTCCTGTCATCTTCTCCCACTCGTCCGCTCTCGCTCTCTGCAACACTTCCAGGAACGTTCCCGATCACGTGCTCAGGAAACTGGTTAGTGCTGACCGAGGGGTTAATAACTTCTGGAATCCATTGAAATCTTCTTGAAATCCCTTGAAATCTTCTTGAAATTCCTTGGAATCTTCTTGAAATCCCTTGAAATATTCTTGAAATCCCGTGAATTCTTCTTGAAATCCCTTGAAATCTTCTTGAAATCCCTTGGAATCTTCTTGAAATCCCTTGAAATCTTCTTGAAATCCCGTGAAATTTCCCTGAAATCTCTTGAAATCTGAAATTTCGGGCCGAATTCACAAAAGGTCATGATCGGTATCGACTCTAATCCCGATAAAAGTTGCTACAAAGATATTAACTGATCAACTTTGATACTGTCTTGAAGATAATAATAATAATAATAAATTGAAAATAATAATGCATTCAACTGAAAATTAAAATTAAAATTGAAAAAATAATAGATAATCAAGAATTCTCGTTGATCATGCTCATGAAACTATGAGGAGTCGCCAATGTGTGTCTAGTATTGGTGGAAGGGTCGTCTTTCAAGATGGTGGAAGGGCCGTATTTCAAGATGTGGAAGGGCCGTGATCAAGATACTATCGACGATAGCCACCGATATTGATCACACTTAATGTGAAGTGAGCTAGTACTCATTATATCTCATTTTCACAACGTAATACATTTATTTTCTTAAAATCGACAGACCCGAATTTTTCAAACTTGGTAGAATACAGTTTCTAAAATATATATATATATATATATATATATATATATATATATATATATATATATATATATATATATATATATATATATATATATACATATTATGTTGAATATGTGAATGAATATGTTGACAAAATGAACATTCTGTGAGAATTAAAATTCTTTTGGATTTCATTTGAAAATGCTAATTCATATTGGGTTTTAACGACGCACTGTAATGATGACTGGGATCAAAATGCTAATTCCACCCAATGATATCACCATGGCGATTAAAATGTTTCAATATTAACTACAAATTCCCAAAACGATTTTGCTCTACAAAAACTAGCAAACTATTCTGGTATGTCATCAATGTACAGAAAAAGTTTCAAGTCGGTTGGTTACTCTGTCTGTGACCTAAATATATCTTAAAAAAAAAAGAAAACCAAGAAAATCAACTGCGATTTTCCCAGTAAGTGACATGAAAATCTTCGCCACACTCTACCAATCATGACTGAAGTTGATGAGCGTGACTATTGTTGCAGGCCATCAACGGCGGCATCGTCATGGTGAGCTTCTTCAACAACTTCCTCAGCTGCACAGACACAGCCGACCTCCATGACGTCATAGGTAGGTTCAATCACGTGATCCTATAGTGGTTGCCATGGTTAAGCAGGGTTTCCAGTTCCGTTTTTTTTGTCGTCTGAACACGACGTCTTTTTTTTTTTCTGAAATTGAGATTGCGATTTGTAGTTTTCTCTAAAACGAGGGAAATAAATATCATTTTTCATTCAAATATAGTATTAGTGATGTGAAGTTCTTTATTGAATGAATATTAGGGTTTTAAGGCTTAAACGTTACCATAGCAATACAGTGAACTGGTGAACCACCAACGATTGTGATTGGTTAATATCTATATTCCTGGACAGTTGACGTCACTTGAGAGAAGCCTATTGGATATATGATAATAAAAGAGGAAGACTTCCTGGGACAGGCCTACAGTCATGTCTGTATATATCATGTCTGTATTCAGTATCTAACCCAAAGGTAACTGAGAAAAACAAGAAAAAAGGATAAAATGATCCGTGAGGATCGTAAACGTGTTATGCTCAAATAGTTACTCATGCGTTTGTGGCTTTTAATATTTACTGGTGAAATGGTATTGTTTACATCCCAAGATCAGAGAATACCACCAAAATCCATTCCAACAAATCGAAGGGAGAAAAAAGTTAGGAAAAGTTTACACGACAGCGTTACATTTCCCCCTCATTCAGCATTATTGATGAAAAACAAAAACCATGTTATATATACGGACTGTCTCCAAAATCGTTCTCTGATATATTTCAACAGTCTTGCGTGAATAAAGTTCGACACTTTCGTAAACAAATAAAAAACCCAACTGGCTACTAGCTGACAGTATTGTCACCAGAAAACAAAAGTAACCGAGGAAACTAAATGATTAGAAATCTCCTCTAAAACAGTTCGAATATTCCAGTGAGAAATTCTCAACCAATAAGAATGGCGAAGAATCCTACGTATATTGCACGGAACCCAGACTCTGACGGAAACCGTCAATACCCTCCATGTGACGAGGTGAAACGATATGAAGAAGGTTTATCACACATGGTGGGCAATTGTCCCGAAACCGTTCTAAAACCTGCACCTTTATGCTGCGAACAATCCGAACCGATCACGAAACCTCCCGAAGAGAAAATAGAGAGAAGAATATGTAAGGACACAGAACGATCTCCTTTATGGGAGAAATGGCAGAAATGTCGTGCAGAAACTCCTCAAGTTCTGACAGATCTGAAGGATTTACCGAAAATGCGTGGTAATTGTCCTCCGTACACTGTCGACGGCAACACCTGTCCTCCTTATAGCGGTCAACGCGATCCTGAAATACCCTGTCACCTCTGTAACGACGAGTCCAAACAGGATCCCTTTTACGTCCGCGATAAAAACACGTCCCCGATGGTCGGCAGCTGTCCAATCGACGAGAATGACCCGGATTTTAAAAGGAACAACGAGGAATACGAAAGAGTGTGCGGGATACCGGCGAAAATCCCGAGGGATATAAGGCAATTGGTGAAGGATGGTATTTGTCCGGTGCCGATTGGTGTCGAAGGAGGTCCGAAGACTTCGGATTATTATAAGACTTGTAATTTGCCGGCGAGGTTTGAGTATCCGAGTTGTTTTACGAGTTTCGGGTGTCACCGTCGTCCGATGGAGCACCCGTTTTATCGGACCACGACTATGGACTATGGCTGGTATCCGCCGAATATCCACTCGGTCCCGACGTCGTTCTTCCCGACTAACCAGAAGTTTACGAGGACCCAGGGGATAGGAGGGATGTACAGGAATTATGGACTTAATTTGAAAACCAAGGAGGATGAGCCTTTTGTTGGATGAAAACATAGCAATGATTTTTATGATGTTTTGTAGAATGTTGACTTATTGTATTATTTGATTTATACTTGTTTTTGGTAGGAAGTACTTCTACTTTTAAAATAAATCAAATAATCTTTTACCGTCTCATACTTCGTTATTTTATCGTGTGTTCAATAAATTGCGATCAACTATTTTAAACTATTAATTTGCCGTTAATGTGTACATTCGATGGTGAAAAGATTAGCTATCAAATTTTAAAATCATCATAATTTACATGATGAAAAATGGAAAAAATATTAAATATATTATTGAAAAACATTATCACCAATATTTTTAATCACAATTACAAATTAATGTTTAAAAACTTTTAGAAGAAAGTAGGCCTATACGCTCATAATTTTAGCAGACCAATTTTCAGTATACTTTCATACAATTCAAGACAGTGAAAATCAAAATAAATAAACGGTATAGATTGTCGCGGTGATTTTGACCTGACAAACACGGGATAGTGTATTGCTGGTGAGGTAACAGGTGGTGTAATGTTTTTTTTTTTTTTTTAATAACATCGAAACTTGATACAAAATCATTGTTCCCCAATTAAGGCTATGGATGAAAGATAGGATCGTTTGGACGGGGCACCACAAGGGCGATCTTACCACCCCATTTTGATTATTTAAAACTAATGGTCTTCAACACCAGGACTGCGCTGTCTGTGACCATAATTTTTCGCAGTAGATAAAAGTCTTTCAGTATAAACACACGAATGTTGATATCTTCCACTTTGAACTAAGTCTCTTGGGCAATGATTACTTCTTTCCCTTTCGAAAGAGTTCTTTTGGTGTAATGTAAAGTGTTTTATCTCTGAATCCAGCTCACATCAATCATATCCGGGCCGTGGCTGGAGTGAACCACGTGGGACTCGGAGCCGGATACGACGGCATCAACTTGTAAGTATCCGACTCCGAAACATGGATATCTCATGTCGTCCTTCCATCCCTCGACAACAATAACTGCATCAGCCGTTATTTGATTATTGTTAGAATTGACGACTTGCAGTCTCCGCCTCCTTGACGTCACAAATTATACCGTCCAATCAACAGGGCTGTGAGAACTGTAGTGAAATTTGAATATCCAATCAGGGTATCTATACAAATGATCATAAATGATATGATGCAACTAGCCTACTGGTGAAGCCACGCCCATTTCGAGTCGTCAATTATATTATATCAAATCGAATGAAATATATTTTTAATTCAATGACGTTTCTTTTTTTTCTAATATGAATAAATTTCTTTTCATAAAAGCGACAAGCCGGTTGTATTTTTTGCATCGTGATTGTGAATTTGAATTTTTCGACAATTCATTCATCTAATCTTTAGTTGAAATCAGTTCAATTTGAATACCAGTAGGCCTATAATTACAAAGTACGAAGTATATTTTCTGTATTTTCATTATATCTGTTATGCATTTGTAAGTCACGATCAAGAGCATACATCACACACCAGTATGGCCAACCCAGAACAGCCAATAACAAGGCTCTGAACACCAATCTTAAAGGACTTCACAAACCTTAAACTTGATTTTGATGAGCGATGACGATAAGCATTTCCATAATATCGAAGAAAACTAAAAATCATAATCTCGATTTAAGAAATAATGATACCTAATTACATTTTTTGTCCTCCAGATACCATGTCTCGTGACGTACGCATTACTAATTCTGTATAGAATCATACACAGAATCGAGTAATGTCTACGTCACGACGCGGAAAAAAGGGCGGGTCCTGCAGGACAAATTAATTAATTAAAATGTCTGAAATTGAGATGATGATTTCCATAGTTTTCTCTAAACTTAGGGAAATAATATCGTCATCTCTCTCTAAAATCTAGTTTCAGAGTTGTGATGTCCTTCAAGTTTTTTACTACCTGCATGACAAAGATGTTGATTATTCTTTTCTAAACGACCCCCGCAACAGCTAGGTTATACGGGGGTACGAATAGCAGGTGATTATGAAACTGTGAGGTGATGATAAGTGAAAGGTCGTTCACAAAAACCCATTCATTTTTCGGGACTCGAACCCAGATACTGAGACAAAAAGAGTAGGGTATACACATTTTCCAATCAAAATTAAAAGTTCGGAGGTGTTTATTGTTTTCTCAACGAACCGAGTAACAAGTGGGTTGATTGGGGGTACGAATTAGAGAGTAATACATCAAGGATGTTTATACATATACTCGCGCTTTACAAGGGAACCCATCCCCGTCTTGACTGCACTTTCAAGCGGCTGAGTCAAACGAATGGCCATGATTTGTTGAACGTATTCAAGAGATGCTCTGTGTCTGTTCCCTCAGGACTCCTACAGGACTAGAGGACGTGTCCCGCTACCCCCTGTTGCTGGCAGAGCTCGCCAGGGAGCGACAGTGGAGCTCATCAGACATTAAGAAGTTGGCAGGCGCCAATCTAGTCAGAGTGTTCAGAGAGGCAGAGAAGGTGAAGATATAAGACATTCTTATTTCAACCTTGAATTGAAGATATAAGAATACGCAAATCACGCCAATTCCTAATGTAGACTATTCCCAGAGCTGGGAAACCTGAGGGTGAACTGTTGGATCTTCCAGGTTTGCGTGGTGGATCAAGGTCAATCGGATTATTGTGACCCTAGACGTTTTCGTGATCGATTGACGGACTGATTTTTTCTATTTGTTCGATATATGTTCAACAAAGAAGACTTTAATATAGATGGAGAAAATGCTGCTCGAAAAAATTATGTGAACATTTATATTTGCTTTTCTGTTTTTATACATGAAAAGGTTATGAGGTATACAATTTCAACTACGCCCTGAGTAAAAATATTTCATATACCCCCTATATAATATATACCGTATGTATATATATATATATATATATATATATATATATATATATATATATATATATATATATATATATATATTGCAATTTATCAGAAAGTAGTGTAATTTTCCACGGACACATCAAATTTTTGGTTTTCAATATATGTCCGGTTGTACAGTTCTGGACCTTAGCCGCGACTGTCACTTGAAATAACGTCCTGGGCCTGGCTAGCTCCAAGAGACTTTAGTACTTTGATTGGATAATGTTATCTAGGAGAGCTAAATACCATGACAATACGAGATAATAAGAGAGAGTCACAGTTTCTTGAAACACAAAAAATGTAACCCATTTTCAGTCCACCTCAAAAGCAGTGCTAAAATTTTGTGCTAACTACAATGTGAATACACAAATACTAGACATCTTGCTCTACTAGTGAATAGGCTTCTGTCAAGTGACGTCACTCATTGTTGAAAGAGACAGACAACAATGTTCACCAGTTGGAATTAACCAATCAGGATGTTTCGTGATTCACCAGTTCGCATAGTTGCTATGGCAACGATTGTTTTTCATTTGGTACTTGACAGAAGCTTATAGAAGCCAATCAAAGTCCTTATAGTCTCTTGGGGATGACAGTCGTGGTAAGGGTCCTGGAAAGCTGTTGCCTATATCTATTGGTACGATAGCTATAGGTTTCTGTCACGTAACAAACGACAAACAATCGTTACCATAGCAATACAGTGATCTAGTGCACTACCAGACATTCTGATTGGTCAATTCCAACTGGTGGACATTGTTGTCTGTCTCTTGCAACAATGGGTGACGTCACTTGACAGAAGCCTATAATCCTAGTTTTGAAAGATTGAACAGAAAGGAATTCAAAGTTGCAAACAAAGAAACAATGACTGATGTTTTATTGATGAGCGTAGCGAAGTCTCCATCCCACTCTTATAGGGCTTTGTCTGTGTGTTTTTTTTTTTTTTTTGTAAGCACTCCATAGGTCGCAAGGGTTGACTGATCAACATGAAACTTTTTTTATACACGCAAACTCATCCAACTTAGAACTGTATAGTTTTTGGAAAGAATCGGTCGGACCGATTTTGAGAAAAATCATCTCAAAGTTTCTAAAAACCCCATAAGATTTGGCTGGGCGGAAAATGTTGAGAAATAAAATCTCTCCAAATGGGATGAAATTTTCTCTAAATGTGTATACATAGATTTTACACATTTTCACGATTTTGTGAGCAATTCTGATCAGCCGTTTCGAAGAAAAAAAATAAAATGACTGCTAATATTCATAAAATATATCATAAAAATTGTGAGAGAATTAAATTGTCAAGATTCACTGCTTTCTAGATTCAAGAGTTGACCAACAATGAAGTATTTTTTATATGCGTCAAGGTGTGTAGATTACCAAAGTCAATAAGGTGGCAAGATTAGAACTACTTTAACGACTTTTATAGCTTATTCAGATATCAAGGTGTGTAGAATACCAGAGTCGATAAAGTAGCAAGGGTAGAACTACTTCAACGACTTTTATACCTTATTAGGATATCTCGCTCATCTTACAATGCATATTTCGCGTTTGACTAGTTTATTACAATAAACTTTCAAGGGTTCGTCTGTGAGCATAGAATGCACGGTCCAAATTAGAATAATGTGTCGAATTAAATCACTGCACGTAGAAGTACAACTCATAGAGGCCGTGATTCGTAATCTTCCGGCTACTTTGTTCTCATTGTTGTCATCAAACAAGAGACGGTCTTTCCAAGACCAAGTGTATAAAAAAGTGAAAACAATGTCATAGGAATAATGCATGTGATTCTAATGAAATACGCGGTTATTGGGACATGATGAGACTGAGAGAGATAGAGATCATAGTTCATTGTTTCATTGTTATTTGTCTGGTTAGGTATTTTGAGTTGTAGGTGTGAGTTCTGGATTTTATTGGTTACACACTGGGAAAACGTTGTAAATGCGTTGGGAGATGAGTGAGAAATTTGTAATTGGATGAGCGAAGCGAAGACTCAATTTCACCCTACTCGAAAAAAAAAAACGATCATATATTGACACAGATAATCGAGCTAAATAAAGCTCGATTATCTGTGATATTGATAGAAATGAATATACTGTAGGCCTATATAGATGAACGTTCGATCACATATTGGTAGGCCTACATCAATCACACAGTTTTTAAATTAATTTCCAAAATTCGCATGAAATTCGATAATTATAAGAAAATTAATAAGTTCTAAACGAGTATATGGTTTGAAGTCGGCTAATACGTTCTGGGCCTACTCTTCGGGATGAGCTGAACGATTTAAAAATAAACCATACACAAAATATGAAAATCACATTTCGTGAACCAATACAAAAAATGCTAGATTCAATATTATTTTCAATAAAAAAAAACATTTCAACTTCACATCCCGAGCTCGTCGAAGCATAAAGTATGGTTAATCATTTCAACAACCGACTATTTCTATTTTTACAGAAATATTATCTGTCTACTTTCTAATTGAAAACACCCACAAATTGTGTTGTCTTTGTATAAAACTGTACAATAATGAGAATAATAATAATAAATCGAAGTGCGTGAACTTTCAATTGTGTGCCACCACGCAGCCGTGCTCCAGTGACGTCACCAATCGGTGACTTTCTTTCTGTTTCATTAATTCAATTAATATTACGGTATAATTGTGAATAGGGTTAGCTCAGGGGTGACCAAACAAACCGGGACTGGGAGAGAATGCATGGGTTTAATTTAATTTTATATACGAGTAAAGTTATTCTGTTATCGGAACTATTCTTTTTTTATTAATTTATTTTTTCCAATCTTCATTTTACATCTATATGAAATTCAGTATTTTTAATAATTTATATTAATTTCAACGACGAACTGTAATGATAACTAATAGCGCTTGACATCGGGAGAATTGATGATGAATCGAGATGAACATTTATTTTATATTAGTGACAAGACATGTTGAAACAACCGAGAGGTGCCAAAAGTCCTACATAATTCATCCTTGTGTCCTTCAATGATTATACATTCCAGAACATCGAACATTCAACAAATGCTAAGTGCTTTGGAGAGAAGTTAGGAAGTGGTCGTGGCATAAATAGCCGTTTATTAATTTATCTTGGGCTCTAAGACATACAGTAACGATAACTAAGATCTATTGGCGACGGACGAATTCTCAATTAGATAATGGAATGGTGAGATGAAGGTTTCCCAGGTAATGGGAAGGAAGCGCTCGTGGCCTGTAACGTAGGAACCATCCCACCATTTGTCAAGAGTACAGAAGAGAACCACGACAAACTTCTGTAAAGTTACCCTCATATACCGGTCCATATAAGTAACCAGACTGAGACAAGTTGTCGAGTGGCTAGCCCACTGAACCGTCGTTCAAGAGATCGGCCATGATCCTCCATGATTCCCGCCATGATCGATCAACCTGACAAGAGTTGTCGTGGTTTTCCTCAGTCGTTCAGATCAATACTGGGAACAAACTCTTTCCCACTATTCATAATAACACATAATAAAATAACCTTTCATCTCACAATCCCACCATCTCATATATCATTCACCGACGCAAATATATCGTAGTCATCAGCACAGTTCATCGTTAAACTCAATATAAATGAATAAATATATAAGTAACCATTTTCAATATAAAGCCTAAAGAAAACTATGCTATACATATATGTAATATGTAATATGTATATATATATATATATATATATATATATATATATATATATATATATATATATATAAAATACCTTTCATCCATAACATTAATTGGGGAACAATGATTTTGTATCAAGTTTCGATGTTATTAAAAAAAAAAAACATATCTGTGAAATTCAGTGACGGGCATCGAACCGAGGTCTATCTACCCTCATCTCCCGGTCACATATAAGTAATCATATTCAGTAGAACACCTGAGGGAAACCACGATACACATCAGTGTGTTTAGTGCCAGCATGGTTGTCCAGCCCTGCACACAGGTGATGAGGGTAGGCTAACGAGCAGGCGTGAAGAGGCGAGGCGAGGTATCCAGTAAACCGTGCAGGAGAGAAATCAACTATGTCATTACCTATCATGTCATTAGCTCTGTGCAGTCTTTCAGAAATGTTAACTATGTAATAATACGTAACTTTTGTTGATTCAAATTAATTGTTAGGAATATTATTACGTGTTCTTTACTTTTTTTTTTAAATATAATTTCGTATGGTTTTGGTTTGTGAGCAAGATTTTTCGAAGTATACTGTTGGGAGAAGAATACCAATACTTAAAATAGGCATGGGCAACTCGCATTTCTTGTTTGACATATTTGCATTAATTAATATAATAATATGTATATATATATATATATATATATATATATATATATATATATATATATATATATATATATATATATATATATTACTGTACTAAGAAGCAACTGATCTAAAAATTGACCGATTGTACTAAAACCAACTGAACTAAGAATCGACCGATTGTACTAAAACCAACTGTACTAAAAACCAAATCTCTTAAAACTCGACTGACCCAAACTTTTATTTCTTGACCGCTTTAGAGTGGATCGAATTGTCTTATCTGTCTTCTATGGTTTTATATTATTCCTAATTCAAACTTCACCCTAAAACTCACTAAATATTCTTTCTCTCTCTTTTATTGCAGGTGCGAGACGACTGGTCCGAGGTGGGTCCCGTCGAAGACTGGATATCTCTGGAAGAACTGGACGGCAAGACCTATTGCAGATATCCGGGCACATGAACACAGGATCACGTGTCTCCTCTCCACCAATAGGGACCACTCTCTTACCAACCCCCCCAACACAATTCTAAAACAACGCTAAGCAACGGACGCTCAGCGCCGCGAGCGAGATCGACGCCTATTGATTGTGAACAAGGTTAGGACGAAGAGGGAAGTAAAAGTCGAGAAGGTATACTTGTATCCACGTGAGTTGTTCTACCAACAGAACAGACACAATGTAGTGATACCAACCTATTTAGATGAGCGTAGCGAAGATTCCATATCACATGCTGAAAAAAATGGGCTTGGTTTTGATGTTTTTTTGTGTGTACATTTGTACGCGACATACAGGTCAGGAAAAAATACCGATCAACTTGAAACTTTTTCTAGATATATCTGTCATATTAGAACAGACTGGGATCATTTTTCGAAAAAAAATGGTTCGAAGGTTTTTCCGGAAAAAATTCGTAAAGTTTGAGAAATCCTCATAAGAATAACTCGGAGGAAAAATACTTGAAAAACAAGAATTCTTCAAGAGCTCTCAAATTTTCACCGAATATGAAAAATATCATTATACAACTTTTCAGAAATTTTCCGCAACAATCGGATTAGAAATAACAAAAAAAACGCAATAAAAGTGTACATTTTATTAAACATTTGGATCAATTGGTTTGGCAAAGTGTATGTGCAACAGGTTGCAGCACTATAAATATCAACAAGTTTCAGGTAAGATTTTTGAACGTTTGAAGTAATCCAAGGTCCGTATATGTGGATTGATCTGACGGAATATTTTTCATTCTACATTTCCATACTTCTAAGCTCATCTCACAACACGCATCCCGCGTTTTCCTAGTGATCATAATATAAAGAAGGTGATCCAACTCTCATACTAAAGTAACATGAAAGGCATTTGTGGTTTCTTGCGGTCAGTTCGAAACCATGAGACGAAAGGTTATTGTTTAGGTTCTAATTGGACACTCTGACGTGAATACAAGTATACTTTTTGCAACGAAATGTTTTCTAGAGGCTCTGTAATAACATATCCCAGGAAACAGGACCCTTACCTAATAAATTTAGTGCCAGGCCTGGCTAGCTCCAAGAGGCTAGGACTTCGATTGGTTAATATTCACTAAAAAAGCTACCAACAATGACAAAATATAAAAAAAAAAAAATTCACGGTCTCTTGGACTGAATAATTCATCACATTTCGAAGCTCACCTCAGAGATAGGGCTAGGATTTTGTGCTAACAACAATGGAAGTACACAGAGACCAGACACGTTGCCATGACAGGTAGCTCCACTGGGAGATATTGACCAATCAAAGTCTTGGCCTCTTGGAGCTAGCTAGCACTAGCACGACATTTATTAGGTAAGGGTTCAGTACTATTAGGAAGGCAGTGACAGATAAAAGCGACTATTTATAGCTGAGCGTGGGTTCAGACAAGTATTTATCTCAGTTCGGTTTTAGCGATTTCTTCAGTTTTAAGCTGGACTCACGGTGTGAACTAATGGATATTGACTATCGATTAGCTGACTGATACGGGTATACAATGCTGACGATCACACATGCATAGTTTCAGTTACTGTCGTTTTGAAATGTTTGATAACTTGGGCCCTCATTTCTGTATGTTGTAACTGTTGTTGTTATTATTACTATCATCATTATTATTATCATTATCATTATCTTAGTAAATGTATTATTCTCTTAGTAACACTTCAAATCTAAACACCCTACTTTTTGGCACGTATTCTTTTCTTACATCTTAGTCTGAACTTTACATATAATATATATTTTCTGTTATTTTTAACCCACAGATAAGCCTTCCCAGGCTTTGTGGAGAAGACTTTAATTATATTCAATGAATTGACCCACTAGTGATAGGCGAGGCTAATCGCCAGGGCCACCTTGATCTATACTTCATGTGGGAAGTTAGAGATACTCTGATAGGTCAATGTGAAATTTCCCACATAACAAAGCCCATTTGATTGGATGTTCTGTTTTGTGACGTTTATGGGCGGGTCAATCACTATAGTCGTCAATTGTTGTCATTATTCTCATTTTTCTTTTTAATGTAAAATATAAATTATTATTATTATTATTATTATATTCTGCTGAAGAGCTGGTCTTGTAGCTTAGCGTAAATCAATATATATTTAGGTTTCATTTTTTTATGTGGATAAAAATATATATTATCATAACCAGGAGCACAAAAACACTTCTGATCACATAAATGCAACAAGAAATGAAGATAGATTATTACAGCCAAAGTAATTATTATTATCATTATTATTTATAATTATTTAACCATGTAAAAAAAGATGAGTTCTTTGTAGAGAATATTATTACTTCATTCCACAGGTAAACCCTCAATGGGTTTTGTGGACAGTCGAGAGTGAATTATGTCTTGTAATGATGTATATTTATTGGATGAAGTTGAAAAAAAAATTATATAGATCTTTCTAGGCCTAGATCAGATTATTCAGATAATGTGCGGTAACAAGTTCCCTACCCTTGTGTTTAAGATCTTTTGTTTTTGTGATTGTGATTTGCCCACAGCCTTCTTCAATCAGATCATTCTTCTCTGATAGAAAATAATGAATACAGAAGGCTGTGGATTTGCCATTGAGTGATCACAAAACCTATTTGTTGTACCTTCAATTTCACATTTATGAGTAGGCCTATTCAGGAGAGAAATATTTACGTGATTTCTTCCAGATTGCGATTGGAAATATATTACCTTATGAATAACAATCTCATATATATATATATATATATATATATATATATATATATATATATATATATATATATATTCATAAATGTGGAATCAAAAATACGACATTGGGGTAGGTGATCAGTACGACAGTTACTTACAGCGTGCGGAAATGAGGCCCGTAATGAGACTATGAAATATTCACAGCCTTCTTCATTTAGAATATTCAGTTCTAAAAAGACTGTCCTATACCCAATTTAGGAGGCTGTGGGAAAATCTGACCATCTCAAGATCATTGTATGGAAATTGGATTAAAAACTTCTACATTATACTTATGAAGTCTGTGAAGTCTGTGAAGTCTGTTTGGAAGGGTGCGGAGGAAAAAGAGGGGGGAGAAGAGTTTTATTTCAACATTGAGTGACATGTCTTCAGGTTCAGTCTTTCAGATATGGTTATTTGAAGGTAACTAAGATTGATTATGAAACTTTATTTCTTTATGATTATCTCAATACGAAATGTAAAATATACGGATGATATAAATATCGGTGATTTGATAACAATGTATGTACAGTAATAAATGTCGAAGAGTTGTTAACGATTTTCAATAAAATGAATGTTAAATATCCAAACTAGTAGTGTTATTAATGCTTCAGGGGCCCAATTCACAAAAGGTAATAGCTTTGATCGGGATCAACTCTGATACTGTCTCAAAGATAATAATAATATACTGATAACAATAATAAATTTAATTAAAAATACAAATTACAAAATTGAAAATAATAGATGAAAATATGGTATTATCTCCAGAAATTGTCGTAACTTTGAGCCGGATCAAAGTTATGACCTTTTGTGAATTCGGCCCAATATTAAATCCACATATAATTCACACGGTGTACAAAAAAAATGATAAGCAGGTCGTTTCGAGTTGAAACAAAATATTTCTGAAAAATATATTCTTTATAATCTCATACCCCAAGCACCTATAGATATCATTTTGCCGATACATAAAACCATAAGGAATATTATGTCTGTTGAATAAAGCCAAACACCGATGGAGAAAATAATATGCATATATATATATATATATATATATATATATATATATATATATATATATATATATATATATATATATATATATATATAACTTGACTCAAACTCTCACGATTCATATTTGCATAAATTGAGTGAAACTGGGCTGTTTTTTCAATCGTGATATTATTTATTCACATAAATAATATCACGATTGAAAAAACAGCCCAGTTCCACTCAATTCATGCATATATATATATATATATATATATATATATATATATATATATATATATATATATATATATATATGTATATGTATATATATATATATATATATATATATATATATATATATATATATATATATATATATATATATATATATATATATATGAATGAATATCAGGGTTTTTATATATATATATATATATATACACACATTTTGAGACTACAATTTTGAATAATGTAATATAGAAGACTACATATATATTGAAAAAATGTGGAGAAAAGCAATTCATCTAACGCGAACTCACAATCAGGCCTATTTCTATATATTCAAGCGAATACATATTTTTCAACTCAGGAATAGCAAAACGACAAAAAATTCGACGAAAATGGTGTAATGAGAAAGTTATCTCATCTCATCTCACAAATGTCTCGAGAGTAAGGGTCCTGTTCGATTATTGTTACTAAATGTGTGATTAATATTTGATATTATTATTCGATGCATCCAGGAGGCGTGAAAGCGTGAACCAGGGCTGATGGAGCGAAACAAATGCTCTCGACGCCATGTCGCGATTGACAACAATCAGGAAGTAAAAGTCGATGTTTATCGAGTTTAGTTTCGATATAGTTTTGTCTCGCCGTGGTTTCAGTTTCTCTTGATCTCGTCACCAAATCCTATAATGTTATACAGTAGTAACGTTCATTTCGCAATACTATATAGATTAGATGCTACGGAATATTCAAGAAGATGCGATTAGCATTCATAGAAAGATTGGAACTTGAGGTGTCCATAGTCTTGGTAGGGCAAAAAGTTTCCGCCAGGGGGATTTCACAGATATAAATGTTCATAGAACTTGAACAGTTCACGATACAAAATTAAAAAATATATATTCTTCAAAATGGAGACAATATTTGCCGAAAATGCTTATGACCTAAATATTATTAGAACAAAGGTGGGAAGATCATTTGTATGTAACAGTAACACTCGATATTTTTGCTATCGATTTTTACTTTTTACCACACACACATACATACACACACATACAAATAACATGCAATATTTGGTGAATGTTTATTATAGATTGACAGTATTTCAGAAGATACCTTTCTGAATGGAGTGAAGCAGTTTCACTACAATGATATTAGATTCAAACGGAGAGTCACTACTATCGTGCCTATACGTTAGGTTGACACTAAAAATGTGAATCTGTAGGTAGGTCCCCCTTAAATTATTATTTAGTTGGGAGTTAGACACGAGATTGCAGTTGAAACTAATCAAGGATAAAGGTCAATGCCCTTAACTATTTCTCCATAAGAGAACAGCAGAGATAATGATTGCAAATTGATGGCCGCCATTTTGGTGGAACTGCCATATGGTAATTTCCACCGAAATGGCGGGTTTATCTGTAAAAGCTGCAGGTATGCTGCTTGTATAGTGAACCAAAAAACAAACAAAGAATGAAAATCAGGACATATGACATTCAGTGCAATGCCACCAAAATGGCAACTTTCAACTTGTATAATTATGAAGTATAGCAGTGCTCTTGCGTTCTCTACACCTATACTAATATACTTCAATCTTTTTGGCAGTGATACGGTCGCACGGATTTTTCCGCACCGGTCACTTGAATCAGTCAGAACCGTGCCGTGAAGTTACTGACCGGTTCGCGTGTCTTACCGGGACGGAAATAACCGTACAACCGTGTTACTAAGAAACAGGTTTTAGAGTTTGTGACAGGCTTGGGTAACAACATCATTTCAATTCATTAATCATAATAATTCTTTCAATCATATTATTGATTAATTTCAAAATTGAGATGTCAAATCGGTTTACATGTGGCAATTGATAAAATAATACTACGTACCGTACGAATAAGTAAACAAAAAAAATAGACAGAGAAAAGTAGATTTAGAAGGAGGACAAAGAAGGGACGAAGATAAATACAGATAAAAGATTCAAGATTTCTTCTCCCCATTTTGTATTAAATTCAATTCAATTCAATTAAATGCTTTATTTGCCAATGTTGACTTTTACATTCTGAAAATAGGGCATGATAAAATATATGGCACGTCAAAAATGAACATAAAAATTAGCATGATATAGATTAAAACGTAAACTATATCTATGAGATATACATGTATGAAAAAAAACACATTCATACACAACATACCTGAACTTTACATTTCCCCTCAAGTTTACTATATCTACAATTCATTGAAAAAGAGAGTCACAATATTATTAATCTCCTTGGTATTCGAACGATCCTACCTTTTCATCCTTAGCCTTGACTGGAACACAATGACTTTGTGTCAATCTTTTCATACGTTGTTGGAGAAATATCTGTAAGATTACCTATTTTCGGCATAATTAAAAGTTCTGATTTTACTCATCATTATCTTAATTAGAATGTTGGCGTGAAATCTTCGTGAAAATCGATCTCCATTCGGACACTTTTAATATAAAGTTAGAAGCAAAAAGTACGATTTGAATGATTACCAAGACCTTGGTCAATCAACTTCGTCAGGCTTCAGTATGACGACTCGACACTCCCGATAGTTACTACTATTAGATACGGAGAGACGGTCGAGCGAGCCGTCCAACAATCACATAGAAACTATATTAGATATACCTGATTAATAGCATTAAGAACGTTTAATATACATCAATTTTTCACTTTTACGTCTAAAAACACAATTATCAGCAAATCACGCGTATACTTGGAAACTATAAATTAATTGGGCTGATAATTAAAAGCTTAGATTAATATAAGAGCAATGTTTAGAATCAGAATAATATATCTGGCGATTAGGTTCGTGCTGAGATTCATCAATGTAACAAAGAAGTCAAATTAAATGTAACATGGCTGTGTAATCTAATTTTTATCTTTGCAAAAGGAATTTTAAATAAATTATCATCCGACTTTTTTTTTTATTTTCAATATTTTTTTTTTTTAAACTTGTTAACAAAGTCATTGTTTCCCTATGACGTCAGAGGATGAAAGTTTAGGACCGTTTGGATGGGGCACCACAATGGTGATGTGATCTTATACCACCCAAGAATGTCAAACAGTGTTCAAATATATTGACAAATATTTCAAATTTCAATTAGAGAATATTTTAATTCTCTCTTCCTTTCATATATATATATATATATATATATATATATATATATATATATATATATATATATCTATATATATATATATATATATATATATATATATATATATATATATATATATAAATATATATATATATATATATATATATATATATATATATATATATATATATATATATATATATAAATATATATAAATATATATATATATATATATATATATATATATATATATATATATATATATATATAAATATATATATATATATATATATATGCAGTACTAAATATTGTTCCAACATTATTATTATATTGTGATCGAATAAGTCCACAACGTTTTGTCCTTCGTTGCCCAAATGGGGAGTAGTGATTGTACTATCAATTTTTCAAATGCCATCAAAATAAAGTCTTAATAAGAACAGTGTTGATTGGGCCTATATGAAATATAAAATAGAATCATTATTTGTTAATTGATAACAATAAAAAGACCAGACCAATTATTTCAAAGGTTAATTTATTTCTTTTAGGTTGGTAAGATCGCCCACATAGTGTCCCATCCGAACGATCCTACCTTTTCAATCCTTTAGCCTCAATTATGAACAACAACTGTCTGTCAAGTATACCACGTTAACAGAAAATAAAAGAATATTTACTACATATTTTACTAAAAACTTTTCTTTTCAACAAAAATAAAGCGAATAAAGTTTTAGAAAACAACAAGTCATATCTTCACGTAGCGCCCCCCAAGATGTATGGTTAGTGACGTTACGGCCGTTGGATTCAAGATGGCGTAACTCTCGTGGTCAAAAGCACGGCGAACGAGGGAAAACGCGGCTGGAGAGTGTTTTGTAATAGGTCTGGTCTCTGTCAGATCGACCGTGGCATTTCTAGCATTTCACACGTCCACGCGAACGAGTACATATATATATATATATATATATATATATATATATATATATATATATATATATATATTTTTTTTTTTTAATAACATATAGCGAGAGATAACAGATAACAGAGATAATAACAGAATGCAGAGAGCAATGTTTGAGATAGCAGGAAACAATGGAGCTTAGAGAAGAGTTGGAAGACCAAGAGAAAGGTGGCAGGAGGGAGTCAAGTTCGGGGTAGTCGACCGAGAAGAAAAATGGGAAGAAGTGGAAGACGAGAGATGGTGAAAGATAAGAGTACGATGGAGGGAACTCGTAGGAAGAGAAGAAATAGAGGATAGGCCTAGCAGTAGTGAAGAAGAAGAGGAAGAAGTCGGAACTGGCAGGAACCGATTGATATGAGAAGTCTGCACTGGAAAAACTGGTGGAAACACCCCCTGGCCCAATTCAGTTGGTTATCTGGGTTTGAGAGATATATATAATAACATCGAAACTTGATACAAAATCATTGTTCCCCAATTGAGGCTATAAATGGAAGGTGGGATCGTTTGGACGGGGCACCACAATGGCGATCTTACCATCCCATTTTGATTATTTAGAACCAATGAACTTCAACACCAGAACAGCGCTGTCGGTTTGGTTGGTTGACATTTGTACGTATAGCAAACACGATGCTTGTGGCCAAGGGACAGCCTGATCGGGTGATTGGTGTGGAAATGGCGGGCGTTACCGTTTACACGATTTCTGGAAAGAGTACCCTCTTGCCGGAAAGTCAATTTTTGTCGGAAAAAAAATGTCCGAGATTGATTTTTTCTATTTTTTCCGGGCATTCATCGAGTTGTTATTCGAAGAGATTTTCACGATAGCTCAAACGGTCCGGCCACCGTGCCGCTCGCAAGATTGCTGCAAAATTTGAACTTCATCAATAAATTTTCCATGTCAAATTTGTTGGTTGACATTTGTACGTATGAGCAACACGACGCTTGTGACCAAAAGACAGCCTGATCGGGTGGTTGATGTGGAAATAGCGGGCGTTTCCGTTCAGGCGATTTCTGGAAAGGGTACCCCCTTGCCGGAAAGTCGATTTTTGTCGGAAAAAAATGTCCGAGATTGATTTCTTCAATTATTTTATGGTATTCATCGAGTTGTTATCCGAAGATATTCTCACGATAGCTCGAACGGTCCGGCCACCGTGCCGCTCGCAAGATTGCCGCGAAATTTGAACTTCATCAAAAAAATTTCCATGTCAAATTTGTTGGTTGACATTCGTACGTATGGGTAACACGATGCTTGTGGCCAAGGAGCAGCTTGATCGGGTGATTGGTGTGGAAATGGCGGGCGTTTCCGTTTACGCGATTTCTGGAAAGGGTACCCCCTTGCCGGAAAGTCGATTTTTGTCGGAAAAAAATGTCCGAGATTAATCATTTCTATTTTTTCCAGGCATTTATCGAGTTGTTATCCGAAAAATTTTTTGCGATAGCTCAAACGGTACGGCCACAGTGCCGCTCGCAAGATTGCCGCAAAATTTGAACTTCACCAATAAATTTTCCATGTCAAATTTGTTGGTTGACATTTGTACGTATGGGCAACACGACACTTGTGGCCAAGGGACAGCATGATCAAGTGATTAGTGTGGAAATGGCTGGCGTTTCCGCTTACGCGATTTCTGGAAAGGGTACCACCCCCTTGCCGGAAAGTCGAATTTTCACGGAAAAAAAATGTCCAAGATTTTTTTTTTCAATTTTTTTTTTGGCATTTATCGAGTTGTTATCTGAAGAGATTTTTGCAATAGCTCAAACGGTCCGGCCACCGTGCAGTTCGCAAGATCGCCGCAAAATTTGAACTTCATCAATAAATTTCCCATGTCAAATTTGTTGGTTGACATTCGTACGTATGGCTAACACGATGCTTGTGGCCGAAGTGCAGCCTGATCGGGTGATTGGTGTGGAAATGGCGGGCGTTTCCGCATACGCGATTTCTGGAAAGGGTACCCTCTTGCCGAAAAGTCGATTTTTGTCGGAAAGAAATGTCCGAGATGAATTTTTTCTATTTTTTCCGGGAATTCATCCAGTTGTTATTCGAAGATATTTTCACGATAGCTCGAACGGTCCGTCCGGCCACCGTGCCGCTCGCAAGATTGCCGCAATATTTGAACATCATCAATAAAATTTCCATGTCCAATATGTTGGTTGACATTTGTACGTATGGGCAACACGATGAATGTGGCCAAGGGACAGCATGATCAAGTGATTAGTGTGGAAATGGATGGCGTTTCCGTTTACGCGATCTCTGGAAAGGGTACCACCTTGCCGGAAAGACGATTTTTGTCGGAAAAAGATGTCCGAGATTGGTTTTTCCAATTTTTCAGGGCATTTATTGAATGTTATTCGAAGAGATTTTCACGATAGCTCGAACGGACCGGCCACCGTGCAGCTCGCAAGATTGCCGCAAAATTTGAACTTCACCAATAAATTTTCCATGTCAAATTTGTTGGTTGACTATCGTACGTATGGGTGACACGATGCTTGTGGCCAAGGAGCAGCTTGATCGGGTGATTGGTGTCGAAATGGCGGGCGTTTCCGTTTATGCGATTTTTGGAAAGGGTACCCCCTTGCCGGAAAGTCGATTTTTGAGGGAAGAAAATGAACAGAATTATTTTCTCTTATGTTCTTCTCAAGCATTTATCGAGTTATTATTCGAAGAGATTTTCACGATAGCTCGAACGAACCGGCCACAGTGCCGCTCGCAAGATTGCCGCAAAATTTGAACTTGACCAATAAATTTTCCATGTCAAATTTGTTGGTTGACATTTGTACGTATGAGCAACACGATGCTTGTGGCCGAGACACAGCATGATCGAGTGATTAGTGTGGAAATGGCTGGCGTTTCCGTTTACGCGATTTCTGGAAAGGGCACCCCCTTGCCGGAAAGTCGATTTTTGACAGAAAAAAAATGTCCGAGATTGATTTCTTCAATTTTCTTTTGGCATTTATCGAGTTGTTACCCGAAGAGATTTTTGCGATAGCTCAAACGGTTTGGCCACCGTGCCGCTCGCAATATTGCCGCAAAATTTGAACTTTATAAATAAATTTTCCATATCAAATTTGTTGCTCGACATTCGTACGTATAAGTAACACGATGCTTGTGGCCAAGGAGCAGCTTGATCGGGTGATTGGTGCGGAAATGGCGGGCGTTTCCGTTTACGCGATTTCTGGAAATGGTATCCCCTTGCCGGAAAGTCGATTTTTGACAGAAACTAATGTCCGAAATCAATTCTTCCTATTCTTTTCGGGCATTCGTCGAGTTGTTATCCGAAGAAATTTTTGCGATAGCTCGAACGGTACGGCCACAGTGCCGCTCGCAAGATTGCCGAAAAATTTGAACTTCATCTATGAATTTTGAATGTCGAATTTGTTGGTTGACATTTGTACGTATGGGCAACACGATACTTGTGCCCAAGGGACAGCCTGATCGGGTGATTGTTGTGGAAATGGCGGGCGTTTCCGTTTACGAGATTTCTGGAAAAGGTACCCCCTTGCCGGAAAGTCAATTTAAGACGGAACAAAGTGTCCGAGATTGATTCTCTCTATTCTTTCATGGCATTTATTGAGTAGTTATTCGAAGAGATTTTCACGAAAGCTCGAACGGTCCGGCCACCAATATTGCCGCAAAAATTGAACTTCACCAATGAATTTTCCATGTCAAATTTGTTGTTGACATTTGTACGTATGGGCTACACGATGCTTGTGGCCAAGGGACAACCCGATCGAGTGATTCGTGTGGAAATGGCGGGCGCTTCCGTATACGTGATTTCTGGAAAGGGTAAATTTGAACTTCATCAATAAATTTTCCATGTCAAATTTGTTGGATAACATTCGTACGTATGGGCGACACGAAACTTGTGGCCGAGGGACAGCCCGATCGGGTGATTGATGTGGAAATGGCGGGCGTTTCCGTTTACGCGATTCCTGGAAAGGGTACCCTCTTGCCTGATAATCGATTTTTGACGGAAAAAAATGTCCGAGATCGTTTTTTTCAATTTTTTTGGGGGCATTCATCGAGTTGTTATTCGAAGAGATTTTCACGATAGCTCGAACGGTCCGGCCACAGTGCCGCTCGCAAGATTGCCGCAAAATTTGAACTTCACCAATAAATTTTTCATGTCAAATTGGTTGGTTGACATTTGTACGTATGGGCAACACGATGCTTGTGGCCAAGGAACAGCAGGATCGAGTGATTAGTGTGGAAATGGCTGGCGTTTCCGTTTACGCGATTTTTGGAAAGGGTACCCCCTTGCCGGAAAGTCGATTTTTGACGGAAGAAAATGTACGAGATTAATTTTTTCTATTTTTTTCGGGCATTCATCGAGTTGTTATCCGAAGAGATTTTTGCATTAGCTCAAACAGGTTCGGCCACAGTGCCGCTCGCAAGATCGCCGCAAAATTTGAACTTTACCAATAAATTTTCCATGTCAAATTTGTTGGTTGACATTTGTAAGTGTCGGCAACACGATGCTTGTGGCCAAGGGACAGCATGATCAAGTGATTAGTGTGGAAATGTCTGGCGTTTCCATTTACGCGATTTCTGGAAAGGGTACCCCTTGCCGGAAAGTCGATTTTTGACAGAAGAAAATGTTCGAGATGAATAAATTTTTTCTGTTTCTATCGGGCATTTATCGAGTTGTTATCCGAAGAGAATTTTGCAATAGCTCAAACGGTTCGGCCACATTGCCGCTCGCAAGATCGCCGCAAAATTTGAACTTCACCAATAAATTTGCCATGTCAAATTTGTTGGTTGACATTTGTACGTATGGGTAACACGATGCTTGTGGCCGAAGTGCAGCCTGATCGGGTGATTGGTGTGGAAATGGCGGGCGTTTCCGTTTACGCGAATTTTGGAAAGGGTACCCCATTGCCGGAAAGTCGATTTTTGAGGGAAGAAAATGAACATGATTATTTCTTCTTCTATTTTTCTAAAGCATTCATCGAGTTTTTATTCGAAGAGATTTTCACGATAGCTCGAACGAAACGGCCACAGTGCCGCTCGCAAGATTGCCGCAAAATTTGTACTTCACCAATAAATTTTCCATGTCAAATTTGTTGGTTGCCAATTGTACGTATGGGCAACACGATGCTTGTGGCCAAGGAACAGCAGGATCAAGTGATTAGTGTGGAAATGGCTGGTGTTTCCGTTTACAAGATTTTTGAAAAGGGTACCCCCTTGCCGGAAAGTCGATTTTTGACTGGAGAAAATGTCCGAGATTGATTTTTTCTATTCTTTTCGGGCATTCATCGAGTTGTTATCCGAAGAGATTTTTGCATTAGCTCGAACGGTTCGGCCACAGTCCCACGCTCGCAAGATCGCCGCAAATTTGAACTTCACCAATAAATTTTCCATGTCAAATTTGTTGGTTGACATTTGTACGTTTCGGCAACACGATGCTTGTGGCCAAGGGACAGCATGATCAAGTGATTAGTGTGGAAATGGCTGGCGTTTCTGTTCACGCGATTTCTGGAAAGGGTATACCCCCTTGCCGGAAAGTCGATTTTTGACGAAACAAAATGTTGGAGATTAATTGTTACTATTCTTTCCGATCATTCATCGAGTTGTTTTATGAAGAGATCTTCACGTTAGCTCAAACGGTCCGGCCACAATACCGCTCGCAAGATTGCCGCACAATTTGAACTTCATCAATAAATTTTCCATGTCAAATTTGTTGGATAACAATCGTACGTATGGGCAACAAAATGCTCGTGGCCGAGGGACAGCCCGATCGGGTGATTGATGTGGAAATGGCGGGCTTTTCCGTTTACGTTATTTCTGGAAAGGGTACCCCCTTGCCGGAATGTCGATTATTGACGAAACAAAATGTCCGAGATTATATTCTTTCTATTCTTCTCGGGCATCCATCGAGTTGTTATCCGAAGAGATTTTTGCGATAGCTCAAACGGTCCGGCCACAATACCGCTCGCAAGATTGCCGCAAAATTTGAACGTCATCAATAAATTTTCCATGTCAAATTTGTTGGTTGTCATTTGTACGTATGGGCAACACGATGCTTGTGGCCAAGGGACAGCCTGATCGGGTGATTGATGTGGAAATGGCGGGCGTTTCTGTTCACGCGATTTCTGGAAAGGGTACCCCCTTGCCGGAAAGTCGATTTTTGTCGGAAAGAAATGTCCGATATTGATTTTCTATATTTTTTCCAGGCTATTATCGAGTTGTTATTCGAAGAGATTTTCACGATAGCTCGAACGGTCCGGCCACGGTGCCGCTCGCAAGATTGCCCCAAAATTTGAACTTCATCAATCAATTTTCCATGTCAAATTTGTTGGTTGTCATTTGTACGTATGGGTAACACGATGCTTGTGGCCAAGGGACAGCCCGATCAAGTGATTGGTGTGGAAATGGCTGGCGTTTCCCTTTACGCGATTTCTTGAAAGGGTACCCCCTTCCGGGAAAAAGATTTTTGTCGGATAAAAATGTCCGAAAAAGATTCTTCCTATCTTTTCCGGGCATTTATCGAGTTGTTATTCGAAGAGATTTCCACGATAGCTCGAATGGTCCGGCCACCGTGCCGCTCGCAAGATTGCCCCAAAATTTGAACTTCATCAATACATTTTCCATGTCAAATTTTTTGGTCGACATTTGTACGTATGGGTAACACGATGCTCGTGGCCAAGGGACAGCCTGATCAGGTGATTGGTGTGGAAATGGCGGGCGTTTCCGTTTACGCGATTTCTGTAAAGGGTACCCCCTTGCCGGAAAGTCGATTTTTGACGGAAAAGAAATGTCCGAGATTATTTCTTCCAATTCTTCTCGGGCATTCATCGAGTTGTTTTCCGAAGAGATTTCTGCGATAGCTCGAACGGTCAGGCCACCGTGCCGCTCGCGAGATTGCCGCAAAATTTGAACTTCATCAATAAATTTCCCATGTCAAATTTGTTGGTTGACATTCGTACGTATGGGTAACACGATGCTTGTGGCCGAAGTGCAGCCTGATCGGGTGATTGGTGTGGAAATGGCGGGAGTTTCCGTTTACGCGAATTTTGGAAAGGGTACCCCATTGCCGGAAAGTCGATTTTTGAGGGAAGAAAATGAACATGATAATTTTTCCTTCTATTTTTCTCAAGCATTCATCGAGTTATTATTCGAAGAGATTTTCACGATAGCTCGAACGAACCGGCCACAGTGCCGCTCGCAAGATTGCCGCAATATTTGAACTTCACCAATAAATTTTCCATGTCAAATTTGTTGGTTGACATTTGTACGTATGGGCAACACGATGCTTGTGGCCAAGGAACAGCAGGATCGAGTAATTAGTGTGGAAATGGCTGGCGTTTCCGTTTACGCGATTTTTGAAAAAGGTACCCCCTTGCCGGAAAGTCGATTTTTGACTGGAGAAAATGTCCGAGATTGATTTTTTCTATTCTTTTCGGGCATTCATCGAGTTGTTATCCGAAGAGATTTCTGCATTAGATCGAACGGTTCAGCTACATTGCCGCTCGCAAGATCGCCGCAAAATTTGACCTTCACCAATACATTTTCCATGTCAAATTTGTTGGTTGACATTTGTACGTGTCGGCAAAACGATGCTTGTGGCCAAGGGACAGCATGATCGAGTAATTAGTGTGGAAATGGCTGGCGTTTCCATTTACGCGATTTCTGGAAAGGGTACCCCTTGACGGAAAGTCGATTTCTGACGGAAGAAAATGTCCGAGATTGATTTTTTCTATTCTTTTCGGGCATTTATCAAGTTGTTATCCGGAGAGATTTTTGAAATAGCTCAAACGGTTCGGCCACATTGCCGCTCGCAAGATCGCCGCAAAATTTGAACTTCACCAATAAATTTGCCATGTCAAATTTGTTGGTTGACATTTGTACGTATGGGCAACACGATGCTTGTGGCCGAACGACAGCATGAACAAGTGATGAGTGTGGAAATGGGGGGCGTTTCCGTTTACGCGATTTCTGGAAAGGGTACCCCCTTGCCGGAAAGTCGATTTTTGACGGAAAAAAAATGTCCAAGATTGATTTTTCCAATTTTCTTTCGGCATTTATCGAGTTGTTATCCGAAGAAATTTTTGCAATAGCTCAAACGGTCCGGCCACAGTGCCGCTCGCAAGATCGCCGCAAAATTTGAACTTCACCAATAAATTTTCCATGTCAAATTTGTTGGTTGACATTTGTACGTATGGGCAACACGATGCTTGTGGCCAACGAGCAACCTGATCGGGTTATTGGTGTGGAAATGGCGGGCGTTTCCGTTTACGTGATTTCTGGAAAGGGTACCCCCTTGCCGGAAAAACGATTTTGACGAAAAAAAAATGTCCGAGACTGATTTTTTCAATTTTTTCCGGGCATTCATCGAGTTGTCACCCGAAGAGATTTTTGCGATAGCTTGAACGGTTCGGCCACCGTGCAGTTCGCAAGATCGCCGCAAAATTTGAACTTCATCATAACTTTCCAATGCCAAATTTGTTTGTTGACATTCGTACGTATGGGTAACACGATGCTTGTGGCCGAAGTGAAGCCTGATCGGGTGGTTGGTGTGGAAATGGCGGGCGTTTCCGTTAACGCGATTTCTGGAAAGGGTACACCCTTGCCGGAAAGTCGTTTTTTGACGGAAACAAATGTCCGAGATCAATTCTTTCTATTCTTTTCGGGCATTCGTCGAGTTGTTATCCGAAGAAATTTTTGCGATAGCTCAAACGGTACGGCCACAGTGCCGCTTGCAAGATTGACGAAAAATAGGAACTTCATCTATAAATTTTGAATGTCGAATTTGTTGGTTGACATTTGTACGTATGGGCATCACGATACTTGTGGCCAAGGGACAGCCTGATCGGGTGATTGGTGTGGAAATGGCGGGCGTTTCCGTTTACGCGATTTCTGGAAATGGTACCCCCTTGCCGGAAAGTCGATTTTAGACGGAACAAAATGTCCGAGATTGATTCTCTCTATTCTTTCATGGCATTCATTGAGTAGTTATTCGAAGAGATTTTCACGATAGCTCGAAGGGTCCGGCCACAGTGCCGTTCGCAAGATTGCCGCAAAATTTGAACTTCACCAATGAATTTTCCATGTCAAATTTGTTGTTGACATTTGTACGTATGGGCAACACGATGCTTGTGGCCAAGGGACAGCCCGATCGGGTGATTGATGTGGAAATGGCGGGCGTTTCCGCTTACGCGATTCCTGGAAAGGATTACCCCCTTGCCGGAAAGTCGATTTTTGACGAAACAAAATGTTGGAGATTAATTGTTTCTATTCTTTCCGATCATTCATCGAGTTGTTTTATGAAGAGATCTTCACGTTAGCTCAAACGGTCCGGCCACAATACCGCTCGCAAGATTGCCGCAAAATTTGAACTTCATTAATAAATTTTCCATGTCAAATTTGTTGGATAACAATCGTACGTATGGGCAACAAAATGCTTGTGGCCAAGGGACAGCCCGATCGGGTGATTGATGTGGAAATGGCGGGCTTTTCCGTTTACGTTATCTCTGGAAAGGGTACCCCCTTGCCGGAATGTCGATTATTGACGAAACAGAATGTCCGAGATTATATTCTTTCTATTCTTTTCGGGCATCCATCGAGTTGTTTTCCGAAGAGATTTTTGCGATAGCTCAAACGGTCCGGCCACAATACTGCTCGCAAGATTGCCGCAAAATTTGAACGTCATCAATAAATTTTCCATGTCAAATTTGTTGGTTGTCATTTGTACGTATGGGCAACACGATGCTTGTGGCCAAGGGACAGCCTGATCGGGTGATTGATGTGGAAATGGCGGGCGTTTCTGTTCACGCGATTTCTGGAAAGGGTACCCCCTTGCCGGAAAGTCGATTTTTGTCGGAAAGAAATGTCCGATATTGATTTTCTATATTTTTTCCAGGCTATTATCGAGTTGTTATTCGAAGAGATTTTCACGATAGCTCGAACGGTCCGGCCACCGTGCCGTTCGCAAGATTGCCCCGAAATTTGAACTTCATCAATAAATTTTCCATGTCAAATTTGTTGGTTGACATTTGTACGTATGGGCAACACGATGCTTGTGGCCAAGGGACAGCCCGATCAGGTGATTGGTGTGGAAATGTCGGGCGTTTCCGTTTACGCGATTTCCCCACCCCCTTGCCGGAAAAGTCGATTTTTGACGGAAAAAAATGTCCGGGAAAGATTCTTCCTATTTTTTCGGGCATTGATCGTGTTATTATTCGAAGAGATTTTCACGATAGCTCGAACGGTCCGGCCACAGTGCCGCTAGCAAGATTGCCCCAAAATTTGAACTTCATCAATGAATTTTCCGTGTCAAATTTGTTGGTCGACATTTGTACGTATGGGTAACACGATGCTCGCGGCCAAGGGACAGCCCGATCAAGTGATTGGTGAGGAAATGGCGGGCGTTCCCGTTTACGCGATTTCTTGAAAGGGTACCCCCTTCCGGGAAAGTAGATTTTTGTCCGAAAAAAATGTCCGGAAAAGATTCTTCCTATCTTTTCCGGGCATTTATCGAGTTGTTATTCGAAGAGATTTCCACGATAGCTCGAATGGTCCGGCCACCGTGCCGCCCGCAAGATTGCCCCAAAATTTGAACTTTATCAATACATTTTCCATGTCAAATTTTTTGGTTGACATTTGTACGTATGGGTAACACGATGCTCGTGGCCAAGGGACAGCTCGATCGGGTGATTGATGTGGATATGGCGGTCGTTTCCGTTAACGTGATTTCTGGAAAGGGTACCCTCTTGCCGGAATGTCGATTTTTGACGAAACAAAATGTCAGAGATTATATTTTTTCTATTCTTTTCGGGCATTCATCGAGTTGTTATCCGAAGAGATTTTTGCATTAGCTCGAACGGTTCGGCCACAGTCCCACGCTCGCAAGATCGCCGCAAATTTGAACTTCACCAATAAATTTTCCATGTCAAATTTGTTGGTTGACATTTGTACGTTTCGGCAACACGATGCTTGTGGCCAAGGGACAGCATGATCAAGTGATTAGTGTGGAAATGGCTGGCGTTTCTGTTCACGCGATTTCTGGAAAGGGTATACCCCCTTGCCGGAAAGTCGATTTTTGACGAAACAAAATGTTGGAGATTAATTGTTACTATTCTTTCCGATCATTCATCGAGTTGTTTTATGAAGAGATCTTCACGTTAGCTCAAACGGTCCGGCCACAATACCGCTCGCAAGATTGCCGCACAATTTGAACTTCATCAATAAATTTTCCATGTCAAATTTGTTGGATAACAATCGTACGTATGGGCAACAAAATGCTCGTGGCCGAGGGACAGCCCGATCGGGTGATTGATGTGGAAATGGCGGGCTTTTCCGTTTACGTTATTTCTGGAAAGGGTACCCCCTTGCCGGAATGTCGATTATTGACGAAACAAAATGTCCGAGATTATATTCTTTCTATTCTTCTCGGGCATCCATCGAGTTGTTATCCGAAGAGATTTTTGCGATAGCTCAAACGGTCCGGCCACAATACCGCTCGCAAGATTGCCGCAAAATTTGAACGTCATCAATAAATTTTCCATGTCAAATTTGTTGGTTGTCATTTGTACGTATGGGCAACACGATGCTTGTGGCCAAGGGACAGCCTGATCGGGTGATTGATGTGGAAATGGCGGGCGTTTCTGTTCACGCGATTTCTGGAAAGGGTACCCCCTTGCCGGAAAGTCGATTTTTGTCGGAAAGAAATGTCCGATATTGATTTTCTATATTTTTTCCAGGCTATTATCGAGTTGTTATTCGAAGAGATTTTCACGATAGCTCGAACGGTCCGGCCACGGTGCCGCTCGCAAGATTGCCCCAAAATTTGAACTTCATCAATCAATTTTCCATGTCAAATTTGTTGGTTGTCATTTGTACGTATGGGTAACACGATGCTTGTGGCCAAGGGACAGCCCGATCAAGTGATTGGTGTGGAAATGGCTGGCGTTTCCCTTTACGCGATTTCTTGAAAGGGTACCCCCTTCCGGGAAAAAGATTTTTGTCGGATAAAAATGTCCGAAAAAGATTCTTCCTATCTTTTCCGGGCATTTATCGAGTTGTTATTCGAAGAGATTTCCACGATAGCTCGAATGGTCCGGCCACCGTGCCGCTCGCAAGATTGCCCCAAAATTTGAACTTCATCAATACATTTTCCATGTCAAATTTTTTGGTCGACATTTGTACGTATGGGTAACACGATGCTCGTGGCCAAGGGACAGCCTGATCAGGTGATTGGTGTGGAAATGGCGGGCGTTTCCGTTTACGCGATTTCTGTAAAGGGTACCCCCTTGCCGGAAAGTCGATTTTTGACGGAAAAGAAATGTCCGAGATTATTTCTTCCAATTCTTCTCGGGCATTCATCGAGTTGTTTTCCGAAGAGATTTCTGCGATAGCTCGAACGGTCAGGCCACCGTGCCGCTCGCGAGATTGCCGCAAAATTTGAACTTCATCAATAAATTTCCCATGTCAAATTTGTTGGTTGACATTCGTACGTATGGGTAACACGATGCTTGTGGCCGAAGTGCAGCCTGATCGGGTGATTGGTGTGGAAATGGCGGGAGTTTCCGTTTACGCGAATTTTGGAAAGGGTACCCCATTGCCGGAAAGTCGATTTTTGAGGGAAGAAAATGAACATGATAATTTTTCCTTCTATTTTTCTCAAGCATTCATCGAGTTATTATTCGAAGAGATTTTCACGATAGCTCGAACGAACCGGCCACAGTGCCGCTCGCAAGATTGCCGCAATATTTGAACTTCACCAATAAATTTTCCATGTCAAATTTGTTGGTTGACATTTGTACGTATGGGCAACACGATGCTTGTGGCCAAGGAACAGCAGGATCGAGTAATTAGTGTGGAAATGGCTGGCGTTTCCGTTTACGCGATTTTTGAAAAAGGTACCCCCTTGCCGGAAAGTCGATTTTTGACTGGAGAAAATGTCCGAGATTGATTTTTTCTATTCTTTTCGGGCATTCATCGAGTTGTTATCCGAAGAGATTTCTGCATTAGATCGAACGGTTCAGCTACATTGCCGCTCGCAAGATCGCCGCAAAATTTGACCTTCACCAATACATTTTCCATGTCAAATTTGTTGGTTGACATTTGTACGTGTCGGCAAAACGATGCTTGTGGCCAAGGGACAGCATGATCGAGTAATTAGTGTGGAAATGGCTGGCGTTTCCATTTACGCGATTTCTGGAAAGGGTACCCCTTGACGGAAAGTCGATTTCTGACGGAAGAAAATGTCCGAGATTGATTTTTTCTATTCTTTTCGGGCATTTATCAAGTTGTTATCCGGAGAGATTTTTGAAATAGCTCAAACGGTTCGGCCACATTGCCGCTCGCAAGATCGCCGCAAAATTTGAACTTCACCAATAAATTTGCCATGTCAAATTTGTTGGTTGACATTTGTACGTATGGGCAACACGATGCTTGTGGCCGAACGACAGCATGAACAAGTGATGAGTGTGGAAATGGGGGGCGTTTCCGTTTACGCGATTTCTGGAAAGGGTACCCCCTTGCCGGAAAGTCGATTTTTGACGGAAAAAAAATGTCCAAGATTGATTTTTCCAATTTTCTTTCGGCATTTATCGAGTTGTTATCCGAAGAAATTTTTGCAATAGCTCAAACGGTCCGGCCACAGTGCCGCTCGCAAGATCGCCGCAAAATTTGAACTTCACCAATAAATTTTCCATGTCAAATTTGTTGGTTGACATTTGTACGTATGGGCAACACGATGCTTGTGGCCAACGAGCAACCTGATCGGGTTATTGGTGTGGAAATGGCGGGCGTTTCCGTTTACGTGATTTCTGGAAAGGGTACCCCCTTGCCGGAAAAACGATTTTGACGAAAAAAAAATGTCCGAGACTGATTTTTTCAATTTTTTCCGGGCATTCATCGAGTTGTCACCCGAAGAGATTTTTGCGATAGCTTGAACGGTTCGGCCACCGTGCAGTTCGCAAGATCGCCGCAAAATTTGAACTTCATCATAACTTTCCAATGCCAAATTTGTTTGTTGACATTCGTACGTATGGGTAACACGATGCTTGTGGCCGAAGTGAAGCCTGATCGGGTGGTTGGTGTGGAAATGGCGGGCGTTTCCGTTAACGCGATTTCTGGAAAGGGTACACCCTTGCCGGAAAGTCGTTTTTTGACGGAAACAAATGTCCGAGATCAATTCTTTCTATTCTTTTCGGGCATTCGTCGAGTTGTTATCCGAAGAAATTTTTGCGATAGCTCAAACGGTACGGCCACAGTGCCGCTTGCAAGATTGACGAAAAATAGGAACTTCATCTATAAATTTTGAATGTCGAATTTGTTGGTTGACATTTGTACGTATGGGCATCACGATACTTGTGGCCAAGGGACAGCCTGATCGGGTGATTGGTGTGGAAATGGCGGGCGTTTCCGTTTACGCGATTTCTGGAAATGGTACCCCCTTGCCGGAAAGTCGATTTTAGACGGAACAAAATGTCCGAGATTGATTCTCTCTATTCTTTCATGGCATTCATTGAGTAGTTATTCGAAGAGATTTTCACGATAGCTCGAAGGGTCCGGCCACAGTGCCGTTCGCAAGATTGCCGCAAAATTTGAACTTCACCAATGAATTTTCCATGTCAAATTTGTTGTTGACATTTGTACGTATGGGCAACACGATGCTTGTGGCCAAGGGACAGCCCGATCGGGTGATTGATGTGGAAATGGCGGGCGTTTCCGCTTACGCGATTCCTGGAAAGGATTACCCCCTTGCCGGAAAGTCGATTTTTGACGAAACAAAATGTTGGAGATTAATTGTTTCTATTCTTTCCGATCATTCATCGAGTTGTTTTATGAAGAGATCTTCACGTTAGCTCAAACGGTCCGGCCACAATACCGCTCGCAAGATTGCCGCAAAATTTGAACTTCATTAATAAATTTTCCATGTCAAATTTGTTGGATAACAATCGTACGTATGGGCAACAAAATGCTTGTGGCCAAGGGACAGCCCGATCGGGTGATTGATGTGGAAATGGCGGGCTTTTCCGTTTACGTTATCTCTGGAAAGGGTACCCCCTTGCCGGAATGTCGATTATTGACGAAACAGAATGTCCGAGATTATATTCTTTCTATTCTTTTCGGGCATCCATCGAGTTGTTTTCCGAAGAGATTTTTGCGATAGCTCAAACGGTCCGGCCACAATACTGCTCGCAAGATTGCCGCAAAATTTGAACGTCATCAATAAATTTTCCATGTCAAATTTGTTGGTTGTCATTTGTACGTATGGGCAACACGATGCTTGTGGCCAAGGGACAGCCTGATCGGGTGATTGATGTGGAAATGGCGGGCGTTTCTGTTCACGCGATTTCTGGAAAGGGTACCCCCTTGCCGGAAAGTCGATTTTTGTCGGAAAGAAATGTCCGATATTGATTTTCTATATTTTTTCCAGGCTATTATCGAGTTGTTATTCGAAGAGATTTTCACGATAGCTCGAACGGTCCGGCCACCGTGCCGTTCGCAAGATTGCCCCGAAATTTGAACTTCATCAATAAATTTTCCATGTCAAATTTGTTGGTTGACATTTGTACGTATGGGCAACACGATGCTTGTGGCCAAGGGACAGCCCGATCAGGTGATTGGTGTGGAAATGTCGGGCGTTTCCGTTTACGCGATTTCCCCACCCCCTTGCCGGAAAAGTCGATTTTTGACGGAAAAAAATGTCCGGGAAAGATTCTTCCTATTTTTTCGGGCATTGATCGTGTTATTATTCGAAGAGATTTTCACGATAGCTCGAACGGTCCGGCCACAGTGCCGCTAGCAAGATTGCCCCAAAATTTGAACTTCATCAATGAATTTTCCGTGTCAAATTTGTTGGTCGACATTTGTACGTATGGGTAACACGATGCTCGCGGCCAAGGGACAGCCCGATCAAGTGATTGGTGAGGAAATGGCGGGCGTTCCCGTTTACGCGATTTCTTGAAAGGGTACCCCCTTCCGGGAAAGTAGATTTTTGTCCGAAAAAAATGTCCGGAAAAGATTCTTCCTATCTTTTCCGGGCATTTATCGAGTTGTTATTCGAAGAGATTTCCACGATAGCTCGAATGGTCCGGCCACCGTGCCGCCCGCAAGATTGCCCCAAAATTTGAACTTTATCAATACATTTTCCATGTCAAATTTTTTGGTTGACATTTGTACGTATGGGTAACACGATGCTCGTGGCCAAGGGACAGCTCGATCGGGTGATTGATGTGGATATGGCGGTCGTTTCCGTTAACGTGATTTCTGGAAAGGGTACCCTCTTGCCGGAATGTCGATTTTTGACGAAACAAAATGTCAGAGATTATATTTTTTCTATTCTTTTCGGGCATTCATCGAGTTGTTATCCGAAGAGATTTCTGCGATAGCTCGAACGGTCCGGACACCGCACGCTCGCAAGATTGCCGCAAAATTTGAACTTCACCAATAAATTTTCCATGTCAAATTTGTTGTTTGACATTTGTACGTATGGGCAACACGATGCTTGTGGTCAAGGAGCAGCCTGATCAAGTGATTGGTGTGGAAATGGCGGGTGTTTCCGTTTACGCGATTTCTGGTAAGGGTTACCCCCTTGCCGGAAAGTCGATTTTTGACTGTAAAAAATGTCCGAGATCAATTCTTTTCATTTTTCCAGGTCATTCATCGAGTTGTTTTCCGAAGAGATTCTTGCAATAGCTCAATCGGTTCGGCCACATTGCCGCTCGCGAGATTGCCGCATAATTTGAACTTCATCGATAAATTTTCCATGTCAAATTTGTTGGATAACATTCGTACGTATGGGCAACACGATGCTTGTGGTCGAGGAGCAGCCTGATCGGGTGATTGATGTGGAAATGGCGGGCGTTTCTGTTTACGCGATTTCTGGAAAGGGTACCCCCTTGCCGGAAAGTCGATTTTTGACGGAATAAAAATATCCGATATTGATTTTTACAATTTTTTTCGGGCATTTATCGAGTGGTTATGCGAAGAGATTTTTGCGATAGCTCAAACGGTTCGGCCACATTGCCGCTCGCAATATTGCCGCAAAATTTGAACTTCATCAATAAATTTTCCATGTCAAATTTGTTGGATAACATTCGTACGTATGGGCAACACGATGCTTGTGGCCAAGGGACAGCCCGATCAGGGGATTGATGTGGAAATAGCGGGCGTTTCCGTTTACGCGATTTCTGGAAAGGGTACCACCCCCTTGCCGGAAAGTCGATTTTTGACGGAATAAAAATGTCCGATATTGATTTTTTCAATTTTTTCCGGGCATTTATCGAGTGGTTATGCGAAGAGATTTTTGCGATAGCTCAAACGGTTCGGCCACCGTGCCACGTTCGCATTATTGCCGCAAAATTTGAACTTCATCAATAAATTTTCCATGTCAAATTTGTTGGATAACATTCGTACGTACGGGCAACACGATGCTTGTGGCCAAGGAGCAGCCCGATCAGGTGATTGATGTGGAAATGGCGGGCGTTTCCGTTTACGCGATTTCTGGAAAGGGTACCCCCTTGCCGGAAAGTCGATTTTTGACGCAAAAAAATGTCCGAAATTATTTTTTTCTATTTTTATCGAGCATTTATCGAGTTGTTATCCGTAGAGATTCTTGTGATAGATTGAACGGTCCGGCCACAGTGCCGCTCGTAAGATTGCCGAAAAATTTGAACTTCATCAATAAATTTTCCATGTCAAATTTGTTGGATAACATTCGTACGTATGGGTAACACGATGCTTGTGCCTAAGGAGCAGCCTGATCGGGTGATTGGTGTGGAAATGGCGGGCGTTTCCGTTTACGCGATTTCTGGAAAGGGTACCCCCTTGCCGGAAAGTTTTGAAGTTTTGACGGAAATAAATGTCCGAGGTTCATTTTTTCGATTTTTTTATGGCATTTATCGAGTTGTTATCGGAGGAGATTTTTGCGATAGTCGAACGGTTCGGCCACCATGCCGGGCCCAATATTGCCGCAAAATGTGAACTTCGCTAATAAATTTTTCTTCGTGATTTTTTTTTATACATGGTACATTGGTGCATAACGATGTTCGTGGCCAAGTTTGGTGATGTAAGCCAACCCAAACTGACCTCAACTAACTAAGCTAATAAAAAAAAACATCTCATACTGATTTAATTCAAACTAAAACCTTCTGCAACCTACTTCTGGACCGACAAATCAGCCACTTTGCAAGAAATAAGTCAATCAAATTTAGGAATATTCCTCTACAAAACATGCATATCGTTATCTTTCATCCCAGTTTGAATTAACCCGTTGACTCTCGGCTCATTGTTCGAGTAATCACAACGCACGCACGCACGCACGCACGCACGCACGCACGCACTTGTCACACTTGTCACACTCACTAGCACAGCTGATCGCGCGTGTCAATAGTGCCATTAGCATTCAACAAGTAGTAAAGGTTACAGCTAGTGTTTCACGAGGCGAGTCGAGACGGCTGACCGTCAGTCTTCAGAGATGGGCGGGACGTGCGATCGCAACCGCCAATAGGAGACAGACGGATTAACAGTAATGTCAATTAGATGAGGAGGCGACAAACAAATCTTAAAGATAATATACATACAATTGTTCGTTTTTTTTTTATTTACTTTTTCCAAGTAGACCTTCAGCTGTAAGCGTGTGTATAAATAAATAATATAACCAGAATTAATATGTGTAGGTTCATATATGAATAAATGAAAGATATAAAGAAAACAACAGTAAAATTTTTGATGAAAATACGATATAAATTTTGAATATAATTAGAAGAGTAATATTAAGGAGAAAAATATTTTCTTTAATAATATTTTCGTTTAAAAAAAAATCATAAGGCTACAACCGCTTCCTTTTCACTGTTTAAAACAACTAGTAAAATTGCCTTTGATCTCTCCTTGAGTTATTATTCTGTGTACCGTTAAATCTTATATTGAAATGAATAAATAAAAAAAAATAAGATAGAAATAAAAAATGTCATTGTGTCGTACCGTATATAGTTGCAATATAATAATAATAATAATAATATCTTTATTGGTACAGAAAAATTAAACATACAAGTATGGTATTGGACAAGTCAACGTTTCAATTATAAAAACACTACAAGATCCTATAAGCTGGCATACTAATAATTCAGCAAGGTCGTTAGAAGTACGGTATTAGAATACGCATCACTTCCGCTTTACTATTTCCCGCTAAACTCTTTGTGCCTCATTGGTCGAACGTCATCCTCCCGACGAGGAAACCATTGTCGCTTCGATACCATAATTATCGCATCTCATTAAAAAAAAAAAAAGTTAAGCATCCCAAAAAAATATATTATTTTGTTCATCTCATCACATTTCATCTTATCATCCCATCTCCTCATATATCATTCACAGACTCCAATAGATTTCAGTCATCAAGTATCGTTAAAATAAAATATAATTACAATTATTACTCAAAAGAAAAGGGAATTGAATTTCAATTTCTGCTGCGACCCGATGTATCATCTGGTTGCATCGGTCCACCGGTTGGAGATGGTGATTTCACTAATCCGAAAACACGTTCCATTTCCTGAGTTCTTTTCTGAGAACCATTGATCGCTGCTCTATCTAGTGTTGTTTTGTAGAAACGGCTGACAGGCTGGCAAACTTGATGACAGCTGTTATTAGCTGAGCCGACGTGAATATAAAGTCGATTCCGTTTATCACTACTTATCTACGCACGATCGATAGTTCTAAAAATGTGGCCCGTGAATTGGCACATATTTTCAACATGGGAGGGATGGAAAGTGAGAACAAGATCTCCAACCCGCAGACCAACGCAACCCTCAATACAATATGCGTCTTGATCCCACCCAATGAGGAATTGAAAACTCGAGCACTGAATGCCACCTGTTGGCAGGTTATATCCAGGGCTGTAATAAGGTCTAGGCTCACACGGCCCGGGCCTAGAGTGGCAAATTTTCAAGGGGCGTCAAACCCTAAGAAATAAAATAATTAGTGAATAACTGAATGCACTTTGAAAAATCGTATATTTTCATTTAATATTCATTAACATTTTGAGATACCAACTGATGCATATAAAAGAGAGCAATCAAAGCAATGTTCTGTAATGCTAGATTCCTTCTAGTGTACTATTTTAGTGTACTTCCTTCTATTTTCGTCTTGACATTCAACTAATTTCAATATTATCATTTCAATTCATATTATTTAGTAACGATCAAATTGTATAAAATTTTCCTTCTCATTGATAGGTCATAATAGCCAACACAATAATCATAGATGTGCTTCTGAATGAAAACCTAGTGCTTGTCATATTTCTGAGATCTTTTATTTATTTATTTATTTATTTATTAAATCCAAAGATTTGCACATTGCACAAATATAGGAAATATAAAAACTAACAACTAGAAATAAAAATGAGTAGATAGAAGAATAGATTAAAAAAGACAGAATGATATATATATATATATATATATATATATATATATATATATATATATATATATGTAATATATATATATATATATATATATATATATATATATATATATATATATATATATATATATATATATATATATATATATATATATATATATATATATGTAATGGTACAATGATAGTCTAATGTGATTTTGAAGTTGGGAATTCGTTGAGGTAATCATCGTATTGCGCTATACTGAATTAATTACTATACTTGAGGGAGGGGGGAGGGGGCAAAATATCTTGATACTGTCCTGGTCACATCACCTCTCTTGATAGCAGTGATCAGCTGATCCGACCCAACATCAATAACACCAGCTACGAGTGTTGGAGGTTCTACACAACCGACCGACAATGCTTATTGATAGGGAAGACGGCCGATCGAGACCTGCAGCCAACACACCAGATTGTTGAAAAAGATACTAAAAATATGTGACAATGTAAATACGAGGGATTTAATTTTGTTGTTGTTGATGTTATTGTTGAAAGTGAAAACGGGAAGTTATTGTTATATGAAGGTACGTAAGGAAGACTCAGTAAGTCTTCCGTTATCCTAAAATACGGTTGTGTTTGATTTTTTGTGACCTCCAATTAAAGCATTATAATAGTAAGACGACTGTTTTTAAAACCACAATAGGCAATATGGATGTCTTGTCAATATAGTTTTATTCTACACAAAAGGAATTATATATCAAAACAATTAATTACCATAGCAGCAAGAATGGTTTTGAAAAATCAACAAATTTGAATTGAAAATAAGTAAAACCATACAAGGTGCGTGAAACATTCAACACTTGGTGATTCGATTAAAACACGTGCTTTTGAGAGATTGTATATATATATCTTATTGATAGCGACCGTCATTGCCCATGAGTTGAGCGGGGAAATGCACCTGACTTATGACGTATTGTGACGTATATACGACTTCATACAAAACCGGGCCACGCACTTAGGTTGAAATGGGATAATTAGGTCGTTAATAATGACTAGATTAACAAGTTTTCGTCGGAAATGTAAAATTCGACTGGATTAATTGACAAATAATTTATGGACATCGCATAAATATAATACAAATATATTGCATACCAGCTAATTGAACCCGCGAAAAAGTGAAAACATGAGTTTGAACAAATGTAATTTGTTATAAGTAATAGTAAAAACAATTGATAATTGTTACTCCTCCTTCATCTGAAAAAAGGAGCTCAAAAAAGCCCATTTATACTTGTCTCGTTTTCTTCAAAATCACACGTCACGAAAATCGTGAAAAAAATAATTAGGAATTTCTTTAAAAAAAAAACAATGTAATTTCCACAAAACTGGGGGACTTTTTACTATCTAGTTGGAAAGTGAAAATAATTCCCAAAACCAACCACCACCATTCAGTCATAGCTTTCAAGAGTTGACATGTCTAATCCACAAAACGGCGAGCAAATCTCTTAACAATGTCAATTCCGTGTGCAAAACTGAATTCGAGCCGCGTGCAACTTACACGCACAAAACAAGATTAGAGTATTCATCTCGAAGATTTGGTTTTCAAACACGAGGAATTTCATACGAAACTCGAAATGTCACAGCCTTGCAGCCGTGTAACCGGTATTTATATTGTTGGAAAAGCATTTTTCAGTAAAAAAGTCAACAATCCATTTTTGTTTCAATTAATCGAAACTTGATATAAATTCATTGTTAACCAATTTAGGCTACATATGAAAGTATGATCAATTGGATAGGGCACCACAAAAGCGATCTTACAACCTCATTTTGATTATTTTGAATAAAAAAACAGTGAACTTTGACACCAGGATAGCGCCATCTGTGAGTATACTTTCTCGTCACAGATAAAAGTCTGAAAGTATAAATCGTTTTTGTTATATATCCGTACATCACCAACGTTGGTATGAGTAAACCAAACGCACGAATGTTGATATCTTCAAATCAAGAAAAATCCCGAATATTTACGTCTAGTTGACCGGGATTTTGACGGCAGAAAATGTTGTAGAAAACAAAAAGCTGTTGTGTATATGTGGAAATAATGAATTTAATCAATAAATTTTTGTAATTATCAGCATAAAAGACAAATACAATTTAGATAAGACTTCCAATGTTATTACTATAGGATAGATAAATTGCTACATTCAATTTCATTTCATTTTCAAATCTTAACGGACATTCTTTTGATAATTTTTATCCAATTCAGAACTGCACCTGAATTATACTGCAGTAGACTTCTGTCAAATTTAATAAAATAATAAGCCACATGACCACAAAATCGCTACCACAACAATAGAGCAAACTGATGGACTATAATTGCTTATTTCAATTGGTGTGCATTGTTGTCTGTCTTTTTTCACAGGACATCACAACCCTGAAACCAGATATAAATGAATAAGGAGGATATTTATTTCCCTAGTTTTAGAGGAAACTAGAAATCATCATATCAATTTCAGAAATTATAATCAATCTTTTGTACTCCAGAGACCGTGAGTCATGACGTAGGCATTACCAATTCTGTATAGAAACATGAACAGAATCGAGTAATGTCTACGTCACGACTCAGAAAAAAGGTCGGGTCCTGGAGGACTAATTGGATGAGCGAAGCGAAGACTCAATTTCACCATACCCCGAAAAAAAAGTTTTTTTTTGTTCGCGCTCCACAGGTCAAACGAAATCCAAAATCAGTTGAAACTTGGCATACACAAGTGTCCTTATCTAATTCGATACTGTATAGTTTTGAGGCGCAATCGGTTGAACCATTTTTGAGAAAACTCATTTCAAAGTTTTCAAAAATCCCGTAAGAATAACCCAGAGAGAAAAAATTCGTGAAAAAAATTTCATCTGAGAGAATTCAAATTCTCAGGGAATTTTAATTTAATAATGATACACATTATTCCGAACTTTCACTCAAATCGAATCAGCCGTTTTGATGTCAAAAAATATATAATGTAATTTTTGTAAATCACTCAAAGCTATTAAGATACCCCAATTAAATTCAAGCCACAGGTGTCACCACTTAATTGTGAACGATTAAAACAAAGCCTTCTTTATTATTATGGAAATTAATAAGGAAAAATAAGATGGCAGTGAAGTAATGGTTTGGATCTCAAGGTGTATATATATATATATAATAACCAATCCGAAGATAAGTTGATATGTTCCAGCTCATCCATCAACGCGGCAACACATAACGCGTTTGCCTAGTGTAACAATAACTGACGACACTTGACCGACAAATTCACAGAAATACTTCAAAATCAATTTCTTTTTCATGCTATGCAGTTTAACAACATCCTGCACTCGTCGTGCGGGTTGCGGACAACAAAAGTCAAGTGTGCACTTGTATCCACGAAAGATGAAGTAGCGAAACACATGCTCGCTTGTGCTGTGGGATAGGGGAGACGGTCGATCGGAACTTTCTTTTTTCGTAGATATAAGTACGGCAATTGAAGCGGAAAACTACGATCATCTTTATTGTTCAAACCTAGGAACCATGGATCAATTGTTATTAAATGTGGTTAACGAAAATGCATAAAACATAATTTTAATTCGATGTGACAAAAGTAAGATCACGATGATAGAGTGATGACTCACTGACTGTGATTCGCTCAAATCAGCTGGAAAGTACACTTACGGGCACTAAAAATTATTTTTCCGCTTAAATTCAAATTTGCATCGAAATTTTTGTTTTTATCAACGTCGAAAACTTGACACAAAACCATTGTTTCCCAATAAAGACAGAAGATAGGAGTGTAGGGTCGTTTGAATGGAGCACCACAAGGGCGATCTCACCACCCCAAAGAAATAGTTAGATGTAATGAACTTATAGTTCATTCAATACATCGTCCCCGAATATACGCCGAATGTACGAATGAACAGAATAATGAATGAAATCTACGCATATTTTATTCGTTTTGAAGAGGAATCATTCACCGACGCCAATAGATCGTAGTCATTAGTATATTGCGTCATTAAAGCTTTTTTATTCATATATATATATATATATATATATATATATATATATATATATATATATATATATATATATATACATATATATATATATATATATATATATATATATATATATATATATATATATATATATATATATATATATATATATATATATATATATATATATATATATATATATATATATATATATATATATACTATATATATATATATATATATATATATATATAATACGCACATTTTATCGCTAATTTACTTACTGACTGAGCGTATGTAAATTGTTTACTAACCATCGGTAATTTTTTTCCAGGATGCATTTTAATATAACTTGAATGATCACTTTTTGTGACCGCTAGTGTATAGGTCAATTGCTTGCTATTCAATTTGTTATTAGCAAAAATTATACTTGTATTTTGATGTTCTAAGTGATTTATTGACTACGACGCTCTCTAGTGATGACTTGGATCTATTGGCGTCGGTGAATGATGAATGAGATGATGAGAAGATCAGATGAAAGATTATTTTATCAGATGTTTTGGACAATGGGAAGAAAATGGTTGGCTCTCTTGAGAAACAATCCCAGTGTTGAGGAAAACCAAGAAAAACCTCAGTCAGGACTCAGGACCATGGTTGGGATCGAACCACGGTCTCCTGAATGACAGTCCAGTGCGCTTATTGCGGAAACCAGACAAGAATAGTGAGGTGATTTTTTTCCTACATATTTCATCAAAACTGAAATAAGTAAATATTGCTGTAAACACCAACTCTAGACATTCTTTCCTAATTTATTCACAACTTTCAAAAATGAAAGAAAACGAGAGGGAAAGTGTTGAGTAACGTAAAATCCGGCCACTAAACTATAACAAATAAATGAAAATAAATTGAATACAAAATAAACCAAACGATAGAAAATGATCGATAGAATACTCAAAACAAGAAACAATATACAAATGTTAGTAGGCCTATACTTATTAGGCCCGGTATTACCACGTCCAGTTATCCTTTATCTGAGAGTTAATGAAAACAAATGACATAGGTAACCAATCCATGGTGATGACAATTTTAAACTGTCAGTCAGAGTTAGTCCCACGTTAGTCATTCCAGCACTTGGACGAATAGAAGGAAATATTCGGAAGGAAATAAGAGATAAGAGGATCAAAGAAAGAAAATATGAAGATAGATAAGAAGATGGCAGATTTCTTTCCTCAAATCACAAATCTTTCATCCATACTTGTCCATGAACTTACAGGTTCACTATCTAGAGAGCGCAAAATGACCTTGCCGTTCGAAGAGTCCACGGGAGTCGATAGCGACATATTATCAGATTTTTTGTGATAACTTTGAACGGTATGAGATATCAAAATTCTAATACCAAGGAAACACTATTTTCAATATCTTCAAGATGGTATAAGTCATAATTTTTTAAAAATTATTATTCATTGTTGTTACATTTACATTTATTTTTATTGTAGTGTGTTTACTTGTATTGTATTTGTATTGTACTGTGTTTATACTTATTCATTTTTATCGTATCGTACCCTCATTTGATGTGAATTCGCTAGTTAAACGTGACATTTAGATATTATTTATTCATGTAAAAGAAGATGAGTCCTTTAAAGAGAGTATTATTACTTTATTCCACAGTTAAACCCACAATGAGTTTTGTGGACACTCAAGAGTGAAAAATTTCTTGTAATAATGTACATTTATTGGATGAAAAAAAATCACACTCATATTTGTATCAAAATCTCTCTCTCTCTCTCTCTCTCTCTCTCTCTCTCTCTCTCTCTCTCTCTCTCTCTCTCTCTCTCTCTCTCTCTCTCTCTCCTCTCTCTCTCTCTCTCTCTCTCTCTCTCTCTCTCTCTCTCTCCTCTCTATATATATATATATATATATATATATATATATATATATATATATATATATTATATATGGTAATATAATTTCTACGGTTGTGCCACGTCTTGTAGATGACGGAGATCGACGTTTTCGAAGGAATTTCATCCTTCATCTTCAGGTGTCCTGTCGGACGAACATCAGCAATCGAATTGTCTTGTTCGTCCCGACAAGACACCTGAAGATGAAGGATGAAATTCCTTCGAAACGTCGATCTCCGTCATCTACAAGACGTGGCACAACCGTAGAAATTATATTACCATGTACCATCGGCCACGAGAATCTCCGTCAACACATATATATATATATATATATATATATATATATATATATTATATATATATATATATATATATATATATATATATAATATATATATATATAAATATATATATATATACATATATATATATATATATATATATATATATATATATATATATATATATATATATATATATATATATATATTGACATCTATATATAAAAGGAGGGAAAAAACTTGATTTATATCAGTATTTTTGAATATTTTTTTCGTTTGTGAAGGTGAAATTAATCGTAGTTACGAGTTGCAATTTAATAAATATACCTGTATCCAGGGAAGAAGGTCATCTACCATGAATTAGATGATTGTGAAAACTGTGGTACCGTAATTATATATAATCTCGCGGAAACTTCAAGGACTTGACCGCTTTTGAAAGATGCAGTTGCGTTTGTTATCATGTATCTCGTCCCGAAAATCATAATACCCTGAAAATACCACTGCTATTCAAATTTAACGGCGGTATTGTTAGTTTGACATGTTGGTAACTATGATCCTCTTCTTTCTCAAGTAACTACTTGTAATACATTTCATTATTAATCTAACACTGAGATGAATGGTCGAGTGGCTAGCAAATTCTACCGTTATTCAGGATACGGGGGTTCGATTCACGCCATGGTCGACCATCCTGAAAGTGGATTTCGAGATTTTCCTCTGTCGTTCAGGTCAATACAGGGATGGTTCCTTAACAACAGGCCACGACTGACTTCTTCCCAATATCCAGAAGGAACTAATGAAATAACCTTTCATCTCATCCCATCATCTTGTATATCATTCATCGACGCCAATAGATCGTAGTCGTCAGTACAGCAAGTCGTTAAAACCCAATATGAATTTTGAAAAGATTAAATAAAATGATTGCAAACTATTTTGATAACTATTATTTATTTTTATAACTATTCTGATAGCCATCATAATTACAAGCTCTTGCGTTTATTACTATTTATAAAAAATAACCTTTCTAAATCGATCTATATAATAACAAACAAGAAACATTGGAACGATCGTTTTAACTGTCGAAGATTCGTTTATAGATTGATTTGTTTAGATGTATTTATTCTTCTTCAGTGACAAAGGTGACTCAGTAAGACTGAGCGAAGGTTCCAGGTTTTTAAAGCACCTTGTAAAGCAGATCGCTAGTTTTTCAACAATACTGTACGTTAGAAAGGTGCCAGTGGGAGTCCGACACTTATTCTTACAGAAATGTGAAGTTGGAAGCAAAGTCAAGGGTTTCATCACAATAAAAAAAACTTCTGTCATTAAAACTTCAGCATCAACATGTAGAACATGAAATAGTTGGATCACACTCACCGTAGCTCAGTCAACTGAAACACTGCGTGATGATTAGATGTCAGGTTGGGCGTGGGTTCGAGTCCCGCATAAGGCATGGGTTTGTTGAAACCTGTTGACATCTCATCGTGCTATTATCACCTGCTCATTCGTACCTCCGTACGACCTATAGCTGTTTATGGTGGAGTCATTAAGCAACAATAAAATATAAATCAATAAATAAAATGACAAAGTCATAGTTCACCGAGTAAGGTAGAGAATGGCAATGTAGGATCGTTTGGACGGAATACCACAAGGGCGATCTCACACCCCACAGGAGATTATTATAATAATGTTCTCGTATTCAAGAATAAATACACATATTCAATTATATATATATATATATATATATATATATATATATATATATATATATATATATATATATATATATATATATATGTATGTATGTATGTAATATGTATGTATAAATATATGCACACACACATATATATATATATATATATATATATATGTATGTATTATGTATGTATAAATATATACACATATATATATATATATATATATATATATATATATATATATATATATATATATATGTATATATATATATATATATATATATATATATATATATATATATATATATATATATATATATATATAAATATATATTTATATATATATATATATATATATATATATATATATATATATATATTATATATATATATATATATATATATATATATATATATATATATATATATATATTTATATTTATTTGAAAGAATACTTAATAAACTTATACGTTCAGGATAATGTATAGTTAAATTATATGTGTTGAGGAAAAACAAATCTTCGATCATAAAAAACGTTCATAATATACTATTATTTCTCTTTCTTTTATGTAATATATAATTTTCTTCTCATAGTATACTGAGAAGACATTGAAGACGAGAGAAAAAAAAGCAATAATAATAACATTTCTGATTAAAATCATAATCGAGTCGAGAAACAAGATTACACTTCATCCTCGGGTAGAACATGAAAACCGCAAATCAACACGAAATCCCAATGTTAATCTCCCAACACTTGTGTCACTGCCATCATCTGCACATCTTTTTAAACGATCAAGGACGATTCAAGATGTGACAACTGCAGAGCGTCAAGGTACGTTTACATGACTCGTGGACGGCGGCAAATTGACTAATAGGTTATGAGTAATTGACTCATATTTGACTTATAATTTATATTGGCTTTTATTAGTTGTATTGACTATTTGATATTATTTTTGATTTATTTGATATTGACTCATAATTGACTCATAGGTGACCAACTGGAAACTTAATTGTTACTTCATTATCAAGTCTTAATTATTGATGTTACAAAAAAAAAGGTCATAGTGTTTATCTGAAGAATATGTAAAGAAAATCTGGAAATTTTGAATTTTTCATAATGGAATGCCGGAATATTTTAAATGTACTATTTAGAGGTAATATGTCTCGACATAACCCTACTTCTTGTAAGAGCGAGGGAATGTAACCGCGACATTTTTTTACTTCAAAAGTTATTAAATTTGAGGCTACTTTAAAACTCACAATCCACGAGTAAAACCTGCAGGGAACGAACAAAACAGGACAAAAAGCGTCAATACAGGCGTTTAGCTCCCAACACATAGTGGGTAAACGGTAAGACCAATCAGTTTAATTCTTCTTGCAATAAAACAATAATGAGTATATTTGTGCCTCTACGTTCAGTAAAAATCAGAATTCTATGTTATATTACTCTGAAAATATCGTAAAAACAATGGAAAACAGGTAGAAATATGTTGATTTTTGACAATTATTTTGAAAGGGTTGAAAACATAACACAAACCAAAGCTCGTCGTACGAGCACGTATTGAATACTAGTGATCATCTAACCGAAAACTGTAAGTCAATACGATGATTGGTTTTCCGTTGCTATCTTGGGCTCCGAACGTCTGCAATCAAGCTGGTAGGCAAGATAGATGTAAAGAGGCCTCTTAAGAGTCCACGCGGTAGTCGATTTATCGAAATATCAGTTTCTCGGTGATAACTTTTGAACGGTATGAGATATTAAAATTCTAATACGCGAGAAATACAGATAATTATAATAGCTTCGAGATGATATAAGTTATGACTATTCAAGTCACGTTGCATAGCTGTGAAGCGTCGACAGCTAAGAAAAATACATTTTTTAGCTGTCGACGCTTGACAGTTATGCGACATGACTTACATAATTATAACTTATATTATCTTGAAGCTATTATAATTATCTGTGTTTCTCGCGTATTATAATTTTGATATCTCATACCGTTCAAAAGTCATCACCAAGAAACTGATATTCCGCTCAATCGACTCCCGTGGACTCTTAAGTTATCAATGCATTCTATCTCTCGCGACAGAGAGCAACAAGTTCAAGCTGCAAAATTATCGGCTTTCTGATTGGCCCAGAAAAAAAAAACGCCGGCCGCCTGCTGCCTACTATGAAAACGCGCCTCAACGCGCTATAGGGATAATAGAAAAGATTCACTTTCCTCCGTCGTGTGTCTGTACGCCAATCCCTGCCCGTGTAGCCGAACGAGCTGAAGTCTCGCGTTCAAATAGTAAGAGTGAGTGGGTTGACAAGTCAATCGTGGGTTTGACGTGGTAGGAGTGACACTGATCGGTGCAACGTTTAGTACACGCTCCACGAGCTTGTTTACTCTTGTTTGTTTAGTTCTTGTGTTTGTTTGTTCCATCGTGCTAGGGTGAGTACAATAATTGATATTTTAATATAATTGATTAGAAGTTTTGAATATTTTAGATTATTGTTTCGTTTTTTTTGAGTAATTGAATACATTGATTATTTGTTGTTATTTTTAGTTCAGTTTAGTTCTTGTTCATTTTATCGTTCATTTTATCATCATTTGTTCATTCATTGAACAATGATTTTGTATCAAGTTTCGATGTTATTAAAAAAAAAAAAAAATTCATCGTGTTGGGTTAAAGTAGATGAAATTTTAGTAGTAAAATGGATATTTTAATATAATTGATTATAGTGTTTAGGATTTTTTAAATCATTTTTAATTGTGTTGTTTCATTTTTTTCAAGTAATTGAATACATAGATTTTTAGTTGAATGTATTTTTCGATTCGGTCCAGATGTCGTTCTCGATATACACGAATTTATTGAAAAATTTCAAAAGAGAAAAGGTGGAAATGAAAAAAATATATTTTAAAATCGTATTTGAGAAATTTCGCTGAAACTGAAAAAGATGGAAATATTCTGACACTAATGAAAAAGAACTGAAAATTCAATTACTCAACTAATTTTCAAATGTTTTGTATGAACAGATAGTTCTTTTAGATTAAATTATTTTTTTATATTTTAGTATAACAGGTTTCGGCATTTCTTTTCACAATATATTCTTTAGAGAAAAACTCTCTAAAAATTGTTTTTGTAATATCAATTAAGACTTGATAAAATATGAGTACAATTAACAAATTGCCATTTTATCACCCCATTATAGTCAATACCGGTAGTTAGCTTGTATCTAATTGCTATAAGTATAACTATGGAACTACATGTTACCAGTGCGTTAATCGTCGGGGAAGGTCAATAAAATAACCAGTGCATAAATCAGACACGACCCAATCAATAGGATCAACTTTTTGAGTTTCATCTCAGGAAGTGCAATCAACAGTCGTTTTCACGTCACCTGATCAGTTCGTTAGTACATTAGGAAACCGATACACATTTTGTTCTGCACTTTGGTACAATTTATTTCATTTCCTTGGTAAGACCTAATTGCAGTTAGACTCAGCTGAGTATATTATAGCCCATGCTGGCGTTGTTATCATGAAAATCATATGAAAATCATTTTTAAATTTAATTCAATTTCCAAGTAAATTTGAATAATTTTAAAATTCGAATTATTCAATTGAAATTATTCAAAATTATCCTTCATTAAATTATATTGAAGCAGATTATTTTAAATAATTGAAATTCTATCGAGATTTTAATAAACTGTTCTTCATTTCTTAACAATTATCACTATAATTTTTACAATGTGATGAAAGAACTATATTATATTCATTCTATTACTTTGGGGTGTTAATGAATGAATGAATAAGAAGGGTTTTAAGGCGCATCGAGTTTGGGGTGTTTAGATTGCCTTTGTGGTGCCCCGATCAGACAATCTTACACTTTCATTCTTTGCCTTTATGGGAGAGCAATGGCTTTGTGTCATATTTTCGATGTAATTTTTTTTTAAATAATAATAATAATAATAATAATAATGATTAACATGAAATAGCCCGAAACGAAGGTAACCCAACCTGAAACGAGGTTATTCTATGATTCTGTGGTAATCTGAAATGGCTCATGAAACTAATTTGATCTCACCCGAAACTAATTTAACTAATCTCCGTTAAAACCGAAGCTAAACCAAAGCAAAACTAAGATATCTGCTGTAAAACTAACCGATTTACCACATACTAGCGGGGCTGTTTATTAATTCTCACCCTGATTTTTCTCGTAGATATGGAAATTTTCCTTGAAATAGTTCAAAGACATCACAACCCTAAAACTAATTTTCAATGAATACTGACGATATCTATTCCATCAATTTGAGAGAAATCTAGAAATCATCATCTCAATTTCAGAAATTATGATCAATCAATTTGTCTTCCAGGACTTTTCCTGAGTCATGACGTCGACATTCCCTGATTCTGTTCATGTTTCTATACAGAATCGGTAATGTCTACGTCATGACTCATGGTCTCTGTAGGACAGACCAATTAATGATAATTTCTGATATTGAGATGAAGATGATTTCTATATTTTTTTCTAAAATTAGAGAAATAAATAAAAATCGTCATTATTAATTGAAATTTAGTTTCAGAGTTGTGATGCTCATGTTCGTTGATCCCAAGATGAGTGATGATTGTTATACAGTTGGCAATGGTTTACAAAACTAGATATGCTATTCCCTACACAGCTGCTGATCATGCCATGCACGCATACCAATCACACAGGTATAACAATGTGTGAAGCCAATAGTTCGGGTTCAAGCGTATAAAACCAACCAATAGATGAATATGGAGCTATGAGAATTGAATAGGAAACGAAATGACTAAACAAGTGATTTATATTTGTTAATAATTTACATGAAAAACTTATTTAGAAGTCATTGTTTCCAGATTGTATTTGAACTTGTGGAGACTATTTAGTGAATGAGTGATTTTGATATATTTTTGGGAACCTAACCTAACCTATTTTATCATGATATAAAGAAGGTGCTCCAACTCACATACTGATAACATGGACGGTATGTGTGGTTTCTTACGGTCATTTCCGAGCCAAAGGTCCCGATTGCCTGTCACGATTTAACGGATTCCCTTGTGAACTAGATGTAGATAAGAGTGGCTACGCGGTGGCATTGTTGAACTTAGGTTGAACTAACAATATCTATAGTTCTTGTAATCTACTGGGAAAGTATAGAAACGTATAAAAAGTATTGCAAAGTATAGCAAAAGTATAGGAAATAAGTATAGCATTGTTGAAGATTGTTGTTTTAAATAGTTCAATGTGAAAGCGATAGTTGCGCTACTGGCAATCGGTACGCTGGACTCAGATTCTGACCCCGAAAATATTTCACTTTTAAGACCCGAGTGGGTCACCTCCTTTGCATTATAATAAAATAGGTTGGAATCACATACATCGTGTCAAAACTCTCTAAAGGGTGTTGGCACGTAACAAACGACAAACAATCGTTACTATAGCAACACAGCGAACTAGTGGACTACCAAATATTCTAATTGGTCAATTCCAACTGGTGGACATTGTTGTATCTCTTTCAACAATGGGTGACGTCAGTTAAGAATACCCTATATGAGAACAACAGCTACACTCAACAATACGATCATCTCACGACCCACTAGATCTTCTCTCTGATCCAGGGTCTGTAGATTGTAGAGCAGATTGTATGATTTCGAAAAAGTAATCAAAAATGTGGGCTGAGCCGCCCTTGCTCCAAGAAGAAGTCTTATAACCTCAATTTGTAATAAACTAATAATGAAGAAGTGAATCCTTTGTTTTTGCACGAATCGCAGAACACAAGGGAAACGTTATTTTCTTGAAGGATAGGATGTTTGCCACAGTTAATTAAAAAGGGAACTGGAAAAGTTGAGACGTGACAAACTGATACTGACGTCGAGATTGCTGCGTGGATATAGTCTTGTATTGAATAGTCTTGTATATATGGCTCCGTTGTCATCCCATTAGGCCTACAACAATACTCTCAACTTGACATCACTTGAAAGTGGACTACAGTGATCGACAATTGTTAAATTTAGATATTCACCAATCTGTCTCAAACTAGGTTTCCAGTTCCGAGTTTTTAAAGTAATAATCATAATATCAAACAGAAGGCATAATTAATGATAGTAAGAATAATTTGAAGTAACGTGAAGGAAAAATATAAAAATTGAAAATATATATTCAAATCTCCCAGCTACAGCATGAGGATATTTTTTATGTTGATATTTGAATATATTTGGGGAAAATATGTCCAAACAAAATGAAAAATTAATTCAAATCAATAATATTATAAATAATTATTGATAAATAATTGAAATAATAATAAATATTGAATGATGAATTTAATAATAAATAAATAATATATATATATATATATATATATATATATATATATATATATATATATATATATTTAATGAATCATTTTCAGATCTATACTACCGTTTTTCAAGTAATCAAAGCGAGATGTCTTTGTTTGTGCGCTCCAAATGACAGCCGTCAAAAAATGTAATGGATTCAAGATAAAGACCTATGATTTTAAGCATTCAAGCAATCGTAACATATGTGCGTTGCCAAGCAACTTAAAACTAAACATTATCACATTAGACCGCTCATCCGACAACAACTCTAGCGTTTTCCCAACCTCACAGAAAGAACTAATCAATGAAGGGCAGAGCAGTCGCTATAACCCTCCACTGAACCGTCATTCAGGAAACCGGGATTCGATTCCCTCCTTGATCAACAATCATGACAGAGGTGTTTCGAGGTTTCCGTCTGTCGTTAGTAATAGAAGTAGTAGTAGTAGTGTTTATTCCTTTAACCCTCTCTCGAGGAACCTCTTTCGTTTAACTTGTTAATAGGATAGTTCCTTGGATGTGAAAAAATATGTAAAAATAAGTATGAGAAAAATACTGTTTACATTTCAAAAATATATATTATATAAATGAATGAATGAATAAATTTATAAATTTAGAATTGAAGAAATAAATGAATAAATACGAAAAATACCAGAATATGTAGATTCTAACTACGTTTTATAGTCAATTGTATGATAATAACAGGCTAACCTCGGAGGTCATATTTATGTAAGTTCATCATTTCAACACGAAAGCAGTAAATGACTCGTGTCATTTGGAGTAGTTATGATTACACTGCGTGAGTAAACCAATCAAATGGTAAACGGCTGTCCTCTATAGGCCTACTGCCATCACTTCGACAGCAAACAATCATCTCATTTTACGTTCTATTTGTCATTGAGACAGAAATGAACGAATATTAAACTAAATCGGATAAAAATGAATATTATATATGCATATATATATATATATATATATATATATATATATATATATATATATATATATATATATATATATATATATATATATATATATATAAAGCTCAGGTCCCAACCCGCTCGCCTCGTGTGATCGGGAGGTGAGAGGCAAATCGGACGTGGTTCAACTCCCGCCACCGTCCATCTCTACAAGGGTTTTTTGTGGTACCTCTGTAGTCTAGGCTTATACCAGAATGGTTCTACAATATAGGCCACAACAGCTAACCCATTACCTAAGAAAACTTCATCACTTCATCCCATCATCTCATCAATCATTCGTTCGACGTCAATATATCTTAGTTATCATTACAGTGCGTCGTTAAACACAATGTAAATAAATACAAAATTGATCAACTTATTATGTCAATTTCAATGTCTATACGTCCAAGCATAGAGCAATCATCACAAAGCTCATGCACAGTGTATATATATATATATATATATATATATATATATATATATATATATATATATATATATATATATATATATATATATATATATATATATATATATATACACATATATAATGTAACTTATATTATGTAACAAGATATACTGGGGCTATAAATTGTTTTATATATATAATATATATATATATATATATATATATATATATATATATATATATATATATATTAAATATATATATATATATATATATTTATATATATATATATATATATATATCGTTGAATTAGGTAAAATGTACTACTATAAAATGTACGACTCAATTAATCTTCCGAGTAGTACACAAGTAATACGGGTAGGCTCCAAGGTGACGTTTAGTAATAACAATAATTAACCTACTAATCTGTTTGAAATTAGATAAGATTGAACACGCCAATTTAGTAATTCATTACCAAAATATTGAATTATGAAATTACTTCAATATTATAATAGTAGATCACGGCCTATACCCTCATAATATTTGTAACGTATACAATTACAAATCAGTATTTGTATGAAGCTCTATGTCAACCCGCACTTTAAACTATGCGACATATGAATGGGAAATGTTTACATTTGTTTATTCAAGATTTTAGATAAATATACGCAAACAATCTTTCATTTATTCATTAATGTATTTACAATTTTGGTTATATAACTACGATCTGTTGACTTGGATGATTGATTAATGAGATGATTGGAGGGTGAGATAAAGGTTCCTTATATAATGAGAATTGGGTAGGACAGTGGTAAGGAAGCGGTCGTGGCCTTTACTGTGGGAACCATCACGGCATTAGCCTAGACTAAACAGAGGAAAACCACAATAAACTACTGTTATGATGAACCAGGTCCGATAGGCCCCTCACCTCTCGGATCACATGAAGCGAGTGCGTTAGCAACTGAGCTACTCGTGCCGGTATCTGCGCTCATCTACGACAGCAAGTAGATTGAAACTTGTTGGGTTGCATTTTCATTTGTACTAATGTCGTGTTGTATCAGTGAAGGTTTTGACGGTGGAACGGTTGTGACTTTTTTTCAATAACATCGAAACTTACCACAAAATTGTTGTTCTCCTATTAAGGTTATGGATAAAAGGTACGATCGTTTGGACGGGGCACCACAAGGGCGATCTTACCACCCCATTTTAATTATTTAAAACCAATAAACTTTATCACCAGGACTGCGCTGTCTGTGACCATAATTTTCCGTCCGTGCTAACAAAAAGCCACATAGTTTTTTTTTTAGTCTTCATGAATGTTTGATTCTTTTAATTTTCTCGCAGGTAGGCCTATGGTTGTAGAAGGTTTACACTGTATCTTCTTCAAAGATTTTATTTAAAATGTTAATGTTTATTTTGCAATAATCAAAGCGAGTTTAGCTCGTGCCTTATGGTGCCCATACCTGGACCCCTATTCCTGAGATAAATGAGATGTGAGAAAAATAAAAATGAGTGAGAAAACGATTATCTCACTTAAAATGGCCGATTTACCATTACCAATCGGCCATTTCAAGTGAAATAATCGTTTTCTCACTCATTTTTATTTTTCTCACATCCCATTTATCTCAGGAATAGGGGTCCTGGTTGGAAAAAACAGCCTTCTTCCGTGCTCAGTCAGCTGAATCCTTTCTCATAATCCCAATAACGTAGCTGTTGGTGGGGTCGTTGAGCACACATTAACCATCATAAATTCCCAATCATGAATTGCCATTCACTTTATCAATTATGTTTATATTTTCTCAATCACCATACATAACTAATGTATAAAATCTAGAGCTAAGCAATATACAGATATAATTTAATTTTTTTTCTCCCACAGTCAAGTCTCCCTTGGAGACTTTGTGGATAGTATTTGACTGTTCAGTGTTTTTATTTGTATGTACAAAACTAATGATGATAAAAAAAAAAAAAAACGTGGTTGTGAAATCGCTGCCCGGTCTTCTAAATGACAGTTCGACTAACTTTTCCCTGTAATCCCTCCTCAATGAGTGTTTTCCTTTGCCCATAGCTGGTCACTAGTCGCGAGAACTACCAAGAGAACTAGTGCACGGCGGGTTGCAGCACCAGTGTACGACGGGTAGCATCCTACACGAGTCAAGGAGCTGCAATGAGTGGATAAGATCAACAGGTTGCAATGTCCTCACACCAAGACTATGACAAGACGGCAATGAGATACAAGGTAATTGTCATGACACTAACTATAGGAGGAAGAGAGACAACCATATGGGCAGAGTAATGAGAGGGAGAGAGAGAGATATATAGCATATCATCATAGGAGTAAAGTGAAGTGGAAAAATAGTCAGAGCACAAGAATTGATTTGTTTATGTGGTATACGAGTTAGGAAAACAATGAGATACTTGAGACGAAAAGTCACATCCGAATATAGATATATATTTTGTTTCAAATTTTCACGCATTATAATTGATGAATTTGTTATGGTTTTAGGGTATAATCGTGTAAAAATGAGTACAAAGTATAGATGAAAGATACTTTTTTATTTGCTACTCGACGCGTTTCGACGGTATTATCACCGTATTTTTCAAGAGATGTCTATTTTATGAAACAATAAAATTATTGTGCACAAAAAAAAGAAGAATTTTACAACAACAAAACTGAAGACTGGATACATTAAAAAAGTAAAAGAACATAGAAATTAACAAACAAATTTAACAAGAACATAGATACAACATCTGTACTTTGTACTCATTTTTACACGATTATACCCTAAAACTATAATGGATTCATATATATATATATATATATATATATATATATATATATATATATATATATATATATATATATATATATATATATATATACATATATTTCACATATATTCACACACATATATATATATATATATATATATATATATATATATATATATATAAGATAATATATATATATACACACATCTTTTTTGAATATATTTTTCTATAATATATATATATATATATATATATATATATTCATATATATATATATATATATATATATATATATATATATATATATATATATATATATATTTATGCATATATATATATATATATATACATATATATATATATATCCGTGACTTTTCTCAAGAGCTACTGATTTATACCTGCAACGTTGACTGTCGAATGTTTCCATCAACGCTACAATATACATCGTTTTCCTTGTCTATAAATGATGTTTCTAATCGTGCGATGAAGATCTTCCAACCGATGCTCGTAATATCAACCTCAGTACTCGAAAGTGAAAGTGGAATGCCAAGTAATCGAGTCAAAATCTACACCGCACATTATTATTATAACCATAGAATATTAATAAAGTAAAAAAACACAATAACAATACTCTTTTATACACTAACATCATCCCAAAGAAACAACAAGTTACACGATCTTTACTAGCGATTAGCACTATCGACCGACCGTGTCGATCCATCTCAATTGGTAAGATGAACATATAATAGTTTCAAATATAATGACAACTTGAAAAAACTGTGAGTCACGTAAGTCGGCGGTTAGGACTGAGATTCTAAACCGCCAACAATAGGAATGAAAGTAATTAAATTATTTTTAATAGTATGTTGTAGAAATGGACTAATAGTGTGCACGCATGTTTCGTTGCGCGCGCATTAGTGGGAGTAACGTTATATGGTCCAAAGAAATGCATGTGTGAATTTGTCACTTCTCTGACGTAGAAGCTCTGATATGAAAAAAACGTATCAAAAATATTAAATGACGTCACAAGTCTGAAAATAGATTTGAATTAATATTGACGATATTCATTTCGTTAATTCAAGAGAAAACTAGAAGATCATCATCTCAATTTCAGAAATTAAAATCGTTTTTTATTTTGTCTTCCAGTGACTATGAGTCATAGACATTACCGATTCTGTATAGAAACGTGTCTACGTCACGACTCAGAAAAGGGTCGGGTCCTGGAGGACAAATAAATTGATCATAATTTCGGGTATTGGGATGACGATTTCTATTTTTTTTCTGAAATTATGGAAATATATATCCTCATTTTTCGCTGAATTCTAGTCTCAGGGTTATGATGTCCTTTGATATCACATTTTAAAATTAGCAGTCAATTTATTTATTGTGTATTAATAACAACCTATTCTAATGCACAACAAGGTCTATTGGCGTCGGGATGTATTGCAAGACAAGGTGAAAGGTTATATGATATTAGAATTGCTGATGACAGAGGGTAGGAAACGGTCGTGACCTGTAGTATTCGATGCGCCTCAGTTAGGATGCTCTATCATAGCGGGAATCGAACCCTGACCTTCTGAACAACGGTCAGTGCACTAGAAAAAGCATAATTGTCAACTCTTTTTTTGAAGTATATATTTAAGCATTTATGCATAACTTATATTGCCCAAATAGAACTGACGGTACTGAATTTCGAATTGTTTGTTTAGAATGAACCTTTTTTATTTTCACTTCAGTGTGATGTTACAACTTGAATTGCGGGTAATATGTTCAAGTTTGTGTGATATGTGGTACAATGACACATGCAGTTTCATCATGTTCACTCTATGTAGTATGTTAATACTTGCCTACAGACAAGTCTCATCACAGGATGTGCAGGATATTTAGAAGCAGAGTTCCTTGTTTTATAATTTGTACGCAAAATTGTGTGAATAGAAAACAAAAAAAAATTAATCAATTGACAGCAATAGTTGTAAGCCAATAGTTGTGAAAAGTGTGTATAGATATATTCGAGTGAAAGCGAATCAACTCTTCCCATTCAAAACCGTGCTTTATTCATTTAAATGCTACTACTAGATTACCAATCTAACAATAAAAAAAAGAACGCGATGTTTACACAGATAATACTGAAAAGTATTTCAACAATGAGACGACTGTCAACGGAATGTAGGTCGCGACATCTTCAGTCAACACAGACGTACTTTTAACTGCATTCATCCGTCATCTCTATACCTTGATCTTCTCGCCTCGACCAATTGGCGTTCACTTTCACACGTCGACCAGCCAATCAGCGTCGATTGTCAAACAACGGGACGATTAATCACATGCAATGCGTGAACAGAAAAAGTTGATAAAAGTAAAAGTAATACGATTGTTTTGGTATCTTTTAGAGATGAGCGAAGAAATTGTTGATGATTCGGTGAAATTATTCAATGTTTGGTTTTTGAGTTATTGAATTATTGAATTAGTTTGGAGATGTTAATTATAATTGGTAATGGCCAATATAAACTCTAATCGAATTGAATGAGCTGAAGATAAATTTTTTTTTTATACAATACAGAATAGCTTGGCTATAATTGGAATTTTTTAATCAAATAATCAAGTCCCAACTTCATGTAATAATTTTATTATTTTCTATTCAGATGATTTTTGTTTGTAAAACGATGACCCCACGAAATGAATTCCAAAAGAACCCGTGCCTTATGGAGGACTATATAGAAACCAAACCCGACTTTACTCGAGTTTTCAAAGAAGTACCTCTTTAGCTGACTGAGCCAGAGGAAAAAGGAGGGGGGGCGGGGCGGGGGGGGCTTCTTTGTATTCGAACTTCATCTGAAATGCATCTGTTTATATTTCAATCTGTAAAATCACTTAATTAGTTATGAGCTCACTATTTTGTAAATAGGAAATAGGAGACCCCAGGTTAAAGACTCTGAATAAAGAATTGTACACATGAATTGTTCTGAATAATTCAATTCAATTTATAGACATTGAAGAGTGGAGAATGCGGAACTTTTTCAATGTTCTCAAAGTTAAAGAACATGGAATTTGCCGGCATATGTAATTTCATTAAAATGCTTCAAATCTAGACGAGCCTCTTTCCAAGAATATGTATATCACTTATTTCTGTATTTGAGTATACTATATACCAAGTTGGGATATGCAAAAACAACTTTTTTTAAATCACTAAATATTTCCCTTCCCTCTCAGCCACGAACCAATCTCAAAGAACTTGTTCACCCTTACCAAGAATACAAATAAACATTAATTGTTCAATACGTGTAGTACATCGCCACCGATCAAAGTGGCACCGCATGATTCTGTTATTCTCAGATTAAAAAGATGAATTAAAAAAATGGCAACGCGCCATTGAGATTGTCAAAAGTTCCAGTGAATTACATTTGGTCTCCAAACTATCGTGGTATAACATGACAAACAAGGTATATAAAACAATACGAAGAACTAATGAATATGTTTACATCTTCATTAAGAGGCCTCTTTACATCTTGCCTACCGGCTTGATTGCAAACGTTCGGGGCCCAAGTTAGCAACGGAAAACTAATCATCGTATTGACTTACAGTTCTTGGTTAGATGATCACTAGTCTTCAATACTGTTTACATGGTGATGTGAACTAAGAAAGATGTGACTAAATACTAAAGAGTAATAACAAATAAAAATTAAAACGGATATTAAAACCAAATCAATACATTAGGCCAGATTTGAAAACCTTCAAAAAATAATTTTCCACGGTCACTTTGTATACAGTACATACCGAAATAATATATCAATTTATTTATTCACATTGGGTTCGACTGATATACTGATGGCCACGATCTATTGGCGTGATGGGAAGATGAGATGAAAGGTTATTTTGTTCGGTGTTTTTGAATCGTGTGAAAGAGTCGTTCGTGGCCTGTTATAAGGAAGCATCACAGTATTGGCCTGATTCCCCTGAACGACAGGGAAAAATCTCGAAAATCACGTCAGGGTGGTGGATCATGGAGGGAATCGAACCCCAGTCTCTTGACTGACCGTTCAGTATGTTAGCCACTCGACCACTCGTCTCAGTGGGAATAATCTGGATTATGACAATGCCTCCAACAATTACGTAGGCCAATTTTATCGCTGCCAAGTAAAAGTCCTTTCTACAATTCTAGGCAATGCATGTACTATTATCATCATTATTAAATTATTACTATTATCACTATTATTTACTCATTATTATATTATGACACTAGTACGCATGCGTAAGTGACAGATAAGAACATAAAAAAACTAAATTCACATAAATTCATCTTATCTAACCTAATCGACCTAACCTTAACCACCCACGAATATTAGTATTTTTCTTCACGTTTTTTTCTCACCCTTTACCTTTCTACCATTTTTCTTTAGTTTTTCTTCACCTAGGAACCATACAAATCGATATTTCGTGTCTCTAGCCACTTCGAAAAAGGTTCATTCAAGACGGCTGAAGTACGCGCGGTATTTGTTTTTAAAATACGCGGAAGACTGAAGTACTCTGGAAGAGAGTGCGTCAACAATCCGACGAACCAGCTAGTAAACACGCAGAATATTTGTGTGATGAATTTCTTCGAAGCTTAGTATTTAAATTTTAAAAATGTTGTTGTTTTTTGTGAAGATGTCTATAGTTGTGAAGGGGGGGGGGGGGGGGGGAATTGACTCATAGAGTAGTGGTGCAATCACCCACCCCTAACCTCGTCTCAACGAGAAACGATCTGCAGCCTATAACTATACAAGCTACGGGCACTAATTATAATGGAATGACTCTTAGGTTTTAGCTTGATTCGGGTTTAGGTTCAGATTGATTCAGGTATCGAGCAGCAACAACAGCAACAACAACAACAACAACAACAACAATAACAACAACAACAACAACAACAACAATAACAACAACAACAACAACAACAACGGTCGCGTGGGTCCCAAGGAAACGATATCAGTTTCAATCCTGTACAAGAAATATCGCGTTTTTATTGTTATATAACATATATTTCTTTTTGTTTCTTAACCTGCTTCTCTGGTTTCACTGTATTATAGTGATCATACTTCGAAATAATCTTCATTTTGTTACTTACTCAAATAACATGTATACCCTTGAATATACGACATGAAAATTGCAAGACTGAGACAAGTGGCCGAGTGGTTATTACACTGAACCGTCAATCAGGAGACCGGGGTTCGATTCCCGCCATGGTCGACTATCCTGAAAGGGGTTCTTCGTGATTTATCTCCGTCGCTCAAGTCAATACTGGGATGGTTCCTAACCACAGGCCAGAACTGACTCCAAAAAACACCCTATAAAATATCCCTTCATCTCATCATCCCAGCATCTCATATATCATTCACCGACGCCAATAGATCGTAGTCATCAGTAGAGTGCGTAGTAAACCTAATATACATGAATAAAAATTGAACGAGTTGATCATAGTAGGTATCATGCTTAAACACCCGTGAGAAGGTTTTACTGCATATAATCAGTATTTAATTAGACAAACAAGAGACTGCATGTGTACACGATAACTTGATTACGTAACTACCAAATAGGTTAATCTTTAATTATTATTTATTACAAAGTAAAACTGCTTCTTCGTAGACTTAATCTCTTCCTGATACAAGTTACATAATCTAATTATTGAAATTAATTTTAGTTATTTGAAATTATGAATAAAATCGTTGTTTCTTTAGCAAATATAAAGTACATGATACTCTTATTCCCCACTTCACGATAATTACTCCCGAAATTGATGGAAAGCCACGCCTTACAATTCATACAAATAATTATTTATTTTTATAATTAGATAAAGATAGTAAAAGTTTTCCGCATCATTCAATTTAAACAGTAGAAGTGGTTCGAATTAACGTACGTAAATTATAGATAATGATGAAATTAAAATACTCGAGATGAACTGCACGGTTCTATGAATTATACAACAAGGAAAAAGTAAAAGTAAGATATTGAATTAATCGAAGATATTGGTAATAGTTCTGTAGAGCGATCTGGCTGTGTGTATAGTATATCAACTGTTCAGAACAAAAGCTAGGGTTAAGTGAGCGGAACGTTGGAAGATCAAACTGGCAGAGAAGGCGTGAATAATTATTGGTGAATGCATTTATAAACAATGTGAAGAGTCTAATCAGATAGCTTCTTGTGTATCCAGTGATGCGAGACGTGAAAGGAGACAGATTAAAGGTGAAATAAGGCTACAGAAAGATGAGCTACTTACTATACGGTTGAATTATTAACTATACATTATATATGTTCTGTAATTTGAGTCAAGAACAAACAAAGAAAAAAGATGAAAATGAAAAAAAAAGAAGGTCGGAGATTTTTCCTCCCAACAAAACTGTTTGAATTGTTCGTTATTGTGGCTTAAAGAAGATTATTTGTATGGAAATGTAGAAATATGTATTTTATATAATATGCTCAAATTTGATGAAATATTTTTCTGAAATGACAAAATATTTGATTAAAAAATTGCCATTTTCGTATCTTGGAATCTAATTTATTTCATTTGCGTCTCAAAACATTGTAAATAATATGAAATATTATTTGAGATCTGTAATCCGCACGCGTCTTTTCACGATGGGTGTAAAAAGAATTGTGGATCGATTCCCGCACACAACTATCAAAATTTATTCTTGAAATGAGAGGGGGGCGGGGGGAGCTGAAATAAATTACGGTTTATTTTAAATAAACTCAAAATGGATTTCCCATCTTTCTATCCAAATATATATGGATTATTTTGCTTTAAATAATTTTCTTTCAAATCATCTCTATCAATTAAAAATGATAGCAAGCACTGATAGTGATAGTGATAGTGATATCACGTCCAAAATCAATTAAATATGTGATATTAGAGCAATTCCATAAACATATGTATTGTTAATGAAGAGTCTCAAATATATAAATACGATTGTTAGAATACGTTTGATTGGCGTTTGACTTGCAAATATATAAATAAAGGCCATAAGATTTGAATACTCATGAAAAATATTCAATTAAATAATTATTCTAGCCCTATTCATTAATTTCCAACATCTCACAGTATAATCTCCACAGTTTGTTACATTAGATACATTAAAATCAATTATTACCCTTGTGGTGGTGATCGCCATGATGACTGGTCCGAAAGATCCTACCTTGAGAATTATAGGACAATGACTATAGGTGTCAATTTTTTTATGTTGATAACAAAAATGACAATAAACCTATTAGTGATCACAAACCACCAATATACATATCAACCACAAGAAGGCAAATTTCCCCATATTATTTTTTCAACATTATTTTTCACGGATAAAGTATTTTTTATTGACGTGTATAGATCCTATATATCGATATGTCAGAGAATATTTCTCGGGCTGTCTTTTTAGATCTGCTTTTAGAAAAGCTCAAAAAACTGCTTAAGCAATACTGGCTTTGTCGCGCACCCACGCAGTTTCTATATCCACTAGTGTACTTTTAGTGATTCCGTTCAATTTCTCTCCAAGAGTGTACTTTTATTCACTGGGGCCGTGACAACATCCTCCATCAAACTCTTGTGAAGCCTCATTTAGCTACTCTCGAACCCGAAACAACACTTTCTTCAACTCTATATACATAATCTCTATTTTCACGAACGCATCAATTGCCAGCTGCATCAACCGGTTAAAAAAAGTCGAGTAAATGAAACAAGAAGGAAGTAATCTACAAGTGCAATCACTAAACAATAATTAACCCACTTGATTTAATATTCACAATATTATACGCATCTCTCTGTACAGACCGGCCACTGTCCTATATTCTTGAAACTTAATTATAAAAATGATAGTTTTATTAATTAATTTAGAGATTTCTGAGAAACGCTGAGTTTGTGAATTGCATTCATAAAATAAACATTGAAAACAGTGAGAAAAAATTGATGAAAGATTAATTTAGCCATGACCGGATGACAACATGATATAACAAAACGTTTTGAATTGGGCATGTATTGAAAGTTCTTACCGGCACATGTAGCTGAGTGGTTAGTGCACTTGCTTCATGTGACCCAGGAGGTGAAGGGCCGGCCATATCGGACGCGGTTCGATCCCCGCCACCGTCCATCTTTACAGGGGTTTTTCGTGGTTTTCCCCTGTAGTTTAGGCTAATTCCGGGATGGTTACCACAATATAGGCCACGACCGCTTCCTTCCCACTATCCTTTCCATTACCCATAAAACCTTCATGACATTATCTCATCATCTCAATAATCATTCATCCGACGCCAATAGATTTTAGTCAGTGCGTCGTTAAAACTCAATATAAAAAAAAAATCTTGAAATAAGCAATTTTTTTTTAAATTCTCATTTTATTTTATATTTTTCATTTGGATTTCAACTTTTCTGCTGAGGTTTCTTTATTTCACGGCAGCCCCTTGGCCACGAATTTCTTGTAGTATACCCACTATAGTGCGCAAGCGCGAGTGACAGACTATAACCTAAAAAACTTAATTAGAGTGCATATAGAGAACATACGTCATTTTAATAAAAGAATAGTGATTATAATGTAATATTCAATTATATTTACACCGAAATTATGACAATTCAGAGTATAGATAGATGTAGAATATTAAAAATACCAAAAACAAATTCACCCCAGTTGGCCAAGTCAAGTTGTTGAAACTGGTAAAGTCAGTTGGTCAGTTTCGGATATTCACATAATATCCACGGCCTATGTATGTCGCTCATGGTTATACGTCTGGTAGGTTGCACATGTCTGGGTATGTCTCATAAATCCGGGTATGTCCCACATTTCTGGGTATGGGTGTCCATGTCATCCAGGGCGCACACCCACCAGGATCGTACCCCGGCCTCCTGAATGACAGTTCATGCACTGATCCACCCGTCTCAGCTGTTTACGCATAATACGTGATGAATGTCGCCAAGACTTGATGTTTGTACGCAAGGCATTAACACAGTCACGTCCCAGCCTGGCATGATCCACGCTAGTCATGCTAAAACATGATCGCTCTGGGAAGAAGAAAAGAAGTTAGAAGGCAAAGACCTCTTTCACATCTTATCTCTGTTTATGAATGAATGTCAGTGAGAAATGTCACCACTATGAGTTGTTTATAAACCAGAAATGATATTACACATACGTTTTAATAGGTAATACGCATGAAATATTTTAATTTTTAAAACGCAGTTTGTTTATTCGTTTCTATTTTTAATTTCTGGTGAAAATTGATTGTTCAAGAAATTATTGAAGATATACCCTATTTCAACATTGGACATGGCTCGATTTTGTATAAAGTCGCATTCTATGTCATTATACGTCATTATGCTCGCTGCTATTCATCAGACCATCTATCTATGTCATTACATGCGGAAGATGTTGTTGTTGTTGTTGTTGTTGTTGTGTGCAGCCTGAACTTTTTTTTTAATAACATAGAAACTTGATACAAGATCATTATTCCTCAGACAAAGGATGAAAAATAGGATCGTTTGAACGGGACAAATCCCACATAAACAAAAAATGGAAATGCTTCAAGGATTTGAAGATAATAACAATGATTGGTCTCCAAGGCAACAAAAATCATTATTCTAGGACTACAATCAAGTTTCTCGCTCAACAGAAACAAGTTCAAATGTTTACTTATGTGTTTATTTGTTTGTTTTCAGGTATCCGAGCCTGATAGCAGTATAGAACTGACTCCTGATAGGTAAGCCACTCGACCGTTGTTTTTTAGAATATATATTCATTTATTCATCCATCTATTTATTTATTTTCCTCTTCTTATAATTAATATATCACAATACACCAAAGTTCTAACTACGCTCTATAATGGCCAAAATCTATTGGCGTCGGATGAAAGATTAATGAGATAATAGGATAATAAGATGAAAGGTTATTTCACTAGATGTTGTGGACAGTGGGAAGGAAACGGTCGCGGCCTAGTGTTAAGGTATCCCCAGAATTCATAGGGCAGAAAGTTCCCGTCAGGATGATTTCCAAGATAAATAATCATAAAACTTGAATCACGTAAGATACAAAATTAACAAATACATCATCTGATTCAGACAATATTTCTCGAAAATGCTAATGAGTCAAATTTTATAATAAAAAGGGTGGAAAAATAACTTGTATGTCACAGTAACACTCGATATTTTCACAATCGATTTTTACTTTACATGCGTACCGATCTATCACGTACTTATTGTAAATTAACATTATGGATCGACATTATTTTAAAAGATACTTCTCTCCATAGTATATGAAGCAGTTTCACTATTCAATATGTCAATCCGGAAAACTTCAGCGATCGTTTATATGTTATGGTGATACTGAACATCTTACGCTGGTGGGTAGGTTCCCCTTAAGGATTCATCTAAACGACAGAGAAAAGCCACGATGCACCTTTGTCAGGACGATCGAACTTCGCGTGAATCGAACCCCGATCTCGTGAATGACGGTTCAGTGCGCTAGCCACTAGACGATCCATCTCAGTAAGACTTGATTTAATGAAGCAGTTGAAAGCGAAAAGATATACAATGAACAGAATCTTTCAAGCTCTATAAAATGAAGGTGTTATAAATATATCGAACGTCATCCAGACTCTAAAGAAATAAAGACCTATAGTATACTTGAAGCCACGAGAGAAGTATAGGTCGTACCAACTAAACTAGGAAAACGCAACAGATGCGTTGTTGGATGAGCGATATAGTCATATTTACATGAAATATAATGGAAAGCTATATATGTACCTTGAGCTCAAAACAATAACATTAACCACAATAGGATGCTCGCACGTAACAAACGACAAACAATCGTTACTATAGCAATACAGCGAACTGGTGGACTACCAAACATTATGATTGGTCAATTCCAACTGGTGCACATTGTTGTCTCTCTCTTTCAACAATGGGTGACGTCAATTGACAGAAGCCTATATGGTGTTCGCACGTAACAAACGACAAAAAATCGTTACCATAGCAACACAGCGAACTGGTGGACTACCAAACATTATGATTGGTCAATTCCAACTGGTGCACATTGTTGTCTCTCTCTTTCAACAATGGGTGACGTCACTTGAGAATACCGGTACCCTATTCTATTTTTAGACACACTCGGACAAGAAATGTTCGAAAACGGTCTTCTTGATTGAAATATGTTATTCAAATTTACATTGCGAATCTGAAAATTCGATGTGGCTCTGATATTTGACGTCACCGAGTAGGTAATCGTGGTCATTGCCTTTCTGTTTTATTCACTATTTATTTTAATCGTTCTGAAATCTAATTGGTCAAACCTGTTTTTTTTTCATCAAAACGGATGATCCAATTTATGTTCAGCTTCGGAAAAATGTTTAACATTATTACATTGAAATTCCATAAAAATTTGAATTTATTCGAGAGAAGTGTTTCCAAAATTTCTCCTCTGGGTTACTGTTTTTTTTTTCAAACTTCGAAATGGGTTTTCTCAGAAGTGTTGCCGATTGCGCCTCAGAACAATACAGTATCAAATTAGATGAAGATGACACTTGTGTATGCTCAGTCTCAACATAATTTGTAATTTCGTTTGACTTGTGGAGTCCAAATAAAAAAATATATTAAAAAATGTTCTTTTTCGAGTACGGTGAAGTTGAGTAGGCTATTCGCTACGCTCATCCAATAATTGTCAACACTTTCTCTATTACATAATCTCGTTTCAACTTCAAATATTCAACCCTGCTGAAAGATGTAGCTGCATTTCTTATCGTAAACCTCGTCCTGAAAAATCACAACACCCTGAAAATACCACAGCCATACAAATTCATCGGTGATATTTATCTTTGTCATTTTGGTAGACTACTTTCTTCTTTCGTGGATACTAGTATAAGGTCTGTACATTTCTCTAATTGTCTGATGTAGTTGGTAGCACTTGCTATGTGTATTTGTTCTCGTTGGATTGGCAGCCCTGGATTTTCTCCACTTACACCCACACTGTGTTAGTGTGTTAGTCGTGACTGAGTGTAGAATAAATGGTCGTACACCTTCGCAGAATCTAATAGCAAAATAACAAGTAAAGTTAAACTATAAAAACAATTTAATTGGAGAACAAATAACAGGAATGAAGGTATAAATGTTTATATCCTTCCGCATGAGTAATCCAGTACAGTGCTTTTTTAGGACTTTAGAAGATAAACGGTGAGAGAGAAATAAATATACATTTCTTTTTTAATCAAAAGAAATATGCAGAATATGCGTTTCAAGATGAGCGATATATTTGCATGAAAATGGAATGGAAATATACATCACATCTTGGCTTTGAAACCGCTCGCTCGATTCTCATAAGAATGTTCATACATCTGTCATTGTTCTCATCGAACTTTTATCCACGACATAAAAATATTGTCTAGCTACCAAACAAACAAAAAAAAAAATTACAGAGATGAAGAAGGTAAACCTGGTAAAGCTGGATATTTTTAGGGTATTTTTAGGGTATTGTGATTTTTTAGAACAAGCTACACGCTACGAAACGCAACTTCGTCTTTGAAAAAAAACGTTATATTCTTAACGCTACGCAGCGAGATTATGGAATTATTGATGGTTCTTTTACAGTCATATAATTGAAAGACAAACTCTTTCTTCCTGGATACAAAATATTTGTTCAATCAAGATAAATCAAGATACCATTATTTATTATTACTATGGGCAAAAAAATAAGAAAAAATGAAGATAGGGTATAGCCGCCCTCCATATATCAGTCGAAGGCACAGCTTTAGAAACTACTTAATTCAGTTTAATTGTAAGCGTTCTTTCACATCTATTCATAGTTTCATTACCGCTCATTCGTACCCCCAAATAACCTAGCTGTAGGTGGGGTCGTTAAGAAAACAATACTCTATTGATAGTGTACGACTGAGACGAGTGGTCGAGTGGCTAGAATACTGAACCGTCATTCAGGACACCGGGGTTAGATTCCCACCATAGTCGAACATCCTGGCAGAAGTTTTCCGGATGGTTTCCCTCTGTCATTCAGGTCAATACTGGGATGGTTCCTTAACAGAAGGCCACGACCGACTTCTTCCCACTATTCAAATCACCTAATAAAATAATCTTTCATAACATCATCCCACCATCTCATATATCATTCACCGACGCCAATAGATCTTAGTCATAATAAATACAGTGCACGGTGCTTAAACAAATGAAGAAATTCATCTTGACTGTTCGTTCTATGCCCACGAATTGAATAAAAAGTTATACAACTACATGATATATTTTTTTTCTTAAATAACATCGAAACTTGATACAAAATCCTTGTTCCCCAATTAAGGCTAAGGATGAAAAGTAGGATCGTTTGGACGGGGCATCACAAGGGCGATCTTACCACCTCATTTTGATTATTTAAAACGAATGAACTTCAACAATTAATTAATTAATTTTAAATAATGAATTATTATATGCTCTCCAATTGATATGATATTCTATTTTTGTGAATTCAATCAGTTTCAAGATGATACGTCAACGGTGAATGAATTTCATCCCATTTTTCTTATACTCAATTACGTATCAACTCAGAACTAATTGAATTCACTCAAATAGAAAGTCACTCATGATTGAAGAACATGAAATAATCTCAGTTGGCTGGTTCGTGAATATAGAAGAAAATATAGTAAAGATGGATCACCCTATTTGTGTAAGCACCGTGCATGCATTTATTAATGACCCCACCCACAGCTAGATTATTTAGGGGTACGAATGAGCTGGTGATAGTGAAACCACGATATAGCGATACCACATACTTGATCATAATATAAAGAAGGTGTACTGACTCGCGTCTTCAAAGTGAAATATTTCCGGGGTCAGAATCTGAGTCCAGCGTCCTGATTGCCTGTAGCGCAACTATCACTTTTATATGGAACTACAATGCTATACAATGCCACCGGTACCGTAGACACTCTTATTTGCATCTAGTTCACACGGGAATCTGCTAAATCGTGACAGGCAATCGGGACATTTGGCTCTGAACTGACCGCAAGAAACCACAAATACCGTCCATGTTATTAGTAAGGGAGTCGGTAAACCTTCTTTATATTAATGATACAGTATGTAAGTCAGTGGCGTGGTCGGGATAATATTCCGGGGGAGAGGGGGGGGGGGGGGGGGGGCGAAACTCAAGTGTAAAATGGAAGAAATTTTGTAAAAACTTGGCCGTCCTCATCAGGGAGTATGTGAGCATTTGTTTCTTACACGTTTTAAGAATACAAATTCTAGGCTATTGTTTTTAAATAAATAAAATATGTTCTCTGGAGGAATACAGCCCAGTATATACAATTTCAGTTCAGCTTCGGTTAAGTTTCCCCCCTCCCCTCTGTAAACGCCAAAGATGTTGCTACCACTACATCGTGTCGTAACTATGCAGCGTTGATAAGTGAAAGAATGCACCCTCTTACGCAAACAATAACCTATTGATAGTGTATAGGCCTACTATTTAATAACCTTTTCTGTCCCATCTCCCCCCTCAGATGTGTCGGGGAAATTGCCTCACACTACACTCTATTATAGTATCTTCCGTGTATCCCCACACCACACTGTATATGTACCAGTATTAGGAGGTCCACGAGAGATGAAGGCTTGAACCATCCAAGCGCTAGTGCTGTGGGATAGGAGAGACGGTCGCTCGGAATCTCCCTCGTGAATACATTCACTCATTTGTAATTCATTGAATGCTCTCAGTCGAGTTAGTTGTACGTTAACACCCAACTAGCCCAAACGCAATGGCATTCAGCAGTTAATAGTATATTGCACTTTTGCAAACACTTTCAAACAGTACAGTAGGGCAGTGCGAAGTGACAACTTGAATTAATATTGGAAAATCAGTAATTGAAATATTGAATTTCGAATTCAGTAATTCAACATGGTATTCTGATTGATTTTTCATGTTATTAAGTGAAAATTTGATTAAATAATAATATAAATAAAACATAAACAACGCAGTTGTATAAGTGACAAACTTGAAAATATACAGATGAATTATTATTGGATTGTGTAAATTGGATGACCGGGATATGGTCCCAATTTCATGTTTTATTTTGAACTCTTGAAAGTTATAAGGCAAGGTTTATGGCATTATCAAAATAGTGTGTTCAACATAAACAGTGGGTTGGAAAAGTGGTGACAAATTATAGAAAATACGTGCAATGATAAAAACGTCTTGGATTTAGAATTTCCATTCTACATTTTTTTTCTGATCTCGAAGTGAAATTATCAGTATCTAAAATATGATACTTTATATTATTCTGTAATTTGTTACATTCATTTGATACCTTTTTCAATCGGCATTTTTTTAATGAGTGAAAATGATAGGAAATAAAAGTCAAGTGCAAAAAGAGAGTTGACAAGAATTTCTTCGTGAAATATTATACGGAAAAAAATCTAAACGACTCCAATGACGAAAAGAAACTAAAAAAGAAATTCGTCCTCAATCGATTCAAAACTACGAACTGTCTATATCGTGATTTATTTATTTACTTTCAAGAGTGAAAAATCAATAAAACTTCATTTTCGGTCAAGAAAGTGTGCCCCAATAGTGAATGCTGCATTATTGAAATGGTCTGAAGACCTAGTGACTGTTGTCGACAACTGTGACTGTGACGTAGTGTTGTGTTTAGAGGGTTGAGGTTTAGGGTTTAGTAGGCAGCTGTCATTTCGATGGCGACGAATTGTGAATGTTGTGTAAAATATTGTTGCACTCACAGTTGCAGATCAAGACTGGTAGTCGTTATTGCCTTGTTGGCAACAGTGTTGGTGGCGCTTGGTGCTGCCGTGGCGGTACTATCCTTCATCAGTAAGTACCCCATGCTCTGCTATACACTGTAAACAATTCAAATATTAACACAATATTATATTATAAGTTGTTGTGTTTTTGAAAAATTATTTTTTTATTTTTTTATTCCACTTTCAATTTTTTTTGAAATTATTTATTTATTTTTCTCTCCTTATAATGAACATATTTATAGTTGGTGTTTATAACACTATTTTATAGCGCTATCCTTCATCAGTATGCAACCTAGTCTGCAACATTGTAAATAATTCATATAGGCCTATGTACTCAATATTATATTATAAGTTATTGCGTTTTGAATTTTAAACATTATTTTTCTATTTTGTCATTCCACTTTCAATTATTTTATATTCAAATGAAAAACTATTTATTAGCAGACTAGATGATTTATATTCATTTTATAGAACTCGATTAAGGGTTAGTATGATATTTATTCATAGAAATATGTATCATATATACGCTTGCGGCCACTGAAGAAGAAATCTTAAATTTGAATAACAATTTAAATAACATCTATACCCACATTTTACCGATAATTTTTTCACAGACCACATGAAGTGTGTATAAACTTGAACTTACATTCATTTTCTGATAGTTTTAGAGCGTGAATTTTATTCAGGAATCATTTTTAATGTGATCATGAGTGTACCTGAATATATATTTCATAAAATAATACACACTTTTAAAGAAAATGTTCCCAAAATGATTTCCATTCTATGCATACATACTTTCAAGTGACTACAGAAGAAAAGGTGTCAACTAAAAAAATGTTGATATTTTTGTCATACGATAGAATTTTCACTTTTTTTTCATCTCAATAGATCTACGTACACAATATTTAAAGTAAATCTATAAGAATCATCCCACCACATAAAAAAAAAACAGATTGATTTGTATTTTTATAGAATAATTGATAGTGTTATAGTTATAGTGTTTATAGTGGTTAGTGGTTTATAGTGGTTATAGTGTGTAGTTTAAAGTATTATAGTTCATTCCTAAACAAAATGATCAACTTGGCTGAAGTATTTCTTTGTTTTCCATGTCGCTATATGAACCTAACCCATTTCCCTATCTGTAAGTGCCACTTACTTCACATTGGCCACTGCTCGATAGAGGGGACAGCTCGCAATTGGGCTTAGTGGAAGTCGGAAATGAACGCAACTATTGGGGGATGGATCTAGGACACACTTGGTTTGGGGTTAATTGAAGGCACACTATAGTTCCTCAATTTACCTCAGATGATGATGATTGTTGGATTAAAGGACATCTCAACCCTGAAACTAAATTTAAATGTATATTGATGATTTTAGTTTCACCAATTTCAGAGAAAACCAATCATAAACCATCTCAAATTCTGAAAATATATTATCAATCTATCCATTATTCAGGGCCTGACCCTTTTTCCGAGTCGTGATACGTATATATTATTCGATTCTGATCATGTTATATATATATATATATATATATATATATATATATATATATATATATATATATATATATATATATATATATATATATATATATATATAGTCGTGATACGTAGATATTATTCGATTCTGATCATGTTTATATATATATATATATATATATATATATATATATATATATATATATATATATATATAAACATGATCAGAATCGAATAATATCTACGTATTACGACTATATATATATATATATATATATATATATATATATATATATATATATATATATATATATATATATATACATATCTATATATATATATATATATATATATATATATATATATATATATATATATATATATGTATGTACATATACATATATTACATATACATACATATAGCCTTAATTGGGGAACAATTATTTTGAATCAAGTTTCGATGTTATAAAAAAAAAAAAAAAGTTTCTATACAGAATCGGTAATGCTTACGTCATGACTCATTTGGAGTGTAAAATAATTATTTATAATTTCTGAAATCGGGATAACGATTTCTTGTTTTCTCTCAAATTAGAGTAATAAATATTGTAATTATTAATTAACATCTAGTTTAAGGGTTGTTATGTCTAACAGATAGGTTATTTGGGAGTACGAATAATGTAGACAAAATCCAATGTCTTATGCAGGAATCGAACTCACGACCGTACTTGACTTCACAGTTTCTAAAGCAGTGATATTAGCTGGTTGACCCAGAGGCCTCATTTCTGTACTTGGTGGTCATATAACTCATAACTGTCGTACTCCAATTTCCTATTTGTGAATAATTGTAAACAATATATACGATAGTGAAAATCGCTATCATGAATGTATTTATATTCAATGAAATTACTCTACTGAATACTACAAAATAATAATACATGTCACTCATCAATCTAATCATAAATAGGAGAATAAAGGTGTGACGTACAGGTCGTAAGTGCCAACATGCGATAGTTAAGAATAATATAATATAATTTTATTTTATTTTATTTTAAGGCTCCAGGAAAGAAGCTTTTAAAATATTTTTAAATATTGAAATGAAATGGAAAAGAGTGAGCAGCAAGGATACTATAAAATAAATATATTGTAAACAAGTAAAAGATTAATACTTAAAACAATAAAAAATTAAATACATATATTTCTTTTATATTTCCAGTTCTTTACAGTATATACAAACACAAATTACAAAACGTGTAATATTACGAATGTTCTATTTTTTAGTGTAATTCAACTATTTTTCAACTGAAACATATTTTTTTATATCCCAAGTTTGAAATTATTACACATTAAGACGAGTTTGAACGATAATTAAAGTATCTTACATGTAAGTAACACATTATAAATAAAAGTAGAGTTGTGAAGATAGAAATGAAGAAAACGAATTTCACGCCGACTTTCATTCACGACCGCACTTGTGCGCGTGCGTGAGGACTGAGAAGTGTCACGTGGGTGAATTAATTGATTAGTTTTACGTTAGACACCCAAGTTTAAAATGTGTCAGTCAATGATTGACACGGCCTACTTTTATTCACCTATACGATTACAAACGTTTTGGCTCAGTAATGTGTTGAATTGTGAATTTGAATAATATAGGCCTGATTTAAAATTTCAATTTTCACTTCGATTCTATATTTTAATTGGGACTGGCAGAATCGAGTCGACATGTTGTTCCCTTGTGAAGTGTACTTACCCAACTTTGTTAGTGAAAGTAGTTGTAAATGAAAAAATTAATGTCATCAATTTATTTTACACTTTTGTAAGACAATTAATTTGATTGGAATATATTTTTCTACCTTATCAAGTTGTAATTGAAGTTTTATATATATTTTATATTTTATATATATATATATATATATATATATATATATATATATATATATATATATATATATATATGTATATATAATATATATATATATATATTATATATATGTTTATATATATATATATATATATAAATATATATATATATATATATAATATATATATTTATATATATATATATATATATATATGTATATATTTTTTTTTTCAATAACATTGTGTAAATTTTAGAAGCATACAAAAATTAAAAATAAAATAATCTCTCAAAACTGTCTAAGAGCTTACCAGTATTTTATGGATATATGATTATAGTTTCTCATGTGAACTGTCCCTATAGAAATAGAAATCGAGTGGTTTATAGAGTTGAAAGTCTACGGGCAGACTTAGCACAGAGGCTACTCGATGTTGACTCCATGCAATTAATTTCAATTACATGCAATATAAATCTAACATTTTATTCGCGACTTGGAATGTAATTTACCAAAACAATGACAATTTAAACTTTCAATTATTTGATACATTCTTCAACTACTGTATAGTGTCCATACTGACACATAATGCGTAATTAATTACTATATACACTCGAATGAAAAAAAAAAACAGTCGAATTATTTTGTCATCTGCATGTAAGTTATATCCTTTCATTTCTTCGTGTATATTTCTAGTCATTATTTGGCACAATTACTGTATAGCTATCAAATTACTGGTATCAAAAAATTAGTAGGAAAGCAGTTTCAAGTAGGCTAATGATAGGCCTACATCACATAATTATCATCACATAAAAATTTTAAAAAATAAGACAAGAAAGTTAATACTAGTAAAATAGTCAAAATAAGTGGTGATTTTACATAAAATTAATCTATAGCACATAATTATATGCTCTTTCTTGAATAAATTATCTTTCTTGAATAGGACAGGTAGGGACTGAAATTGGCTTAGTCGAAGGATTTTTGGGGGGGATGAAAAAGGGTTCAAGTTATTCCGTCAAAGGGTTAGGGAGGCGGTGGGATAGGGATGGTTAGGGAACTTGTCACCGCGCATTTATGTGCAATTGTAATAGTTTTTAAATAAATAAATAAGCTAGTGGTTAGTGCTAGCTGGGGTAGTGGTCAATGATATTTCTTATTTATAACACTTGATATCGTTTTGTTTTCAGTAGCCTCTATAAAGCATGTATATTCACTTCAAATAATTTCAAAAAAATATTCAGAAAAATGATGCCCATCGACAGAATACCAATTATTCATTTTGGAAAATATCTGATTGAATATTATAATAATGTGATGAGTATTATTGTATTATTGTCATTTGTTTTTTATTCATAGAAATAATATAAAACAAAATATGAATGCAAATTTTGAGACAAATTCTTTAAATTTCAAATATCACAATTATTATTATTTAATATTCCAACCAACATTATTTATCAATAAACAGGTGTTTGTTGATTCTTCTATTTGTCACTTATACCTATAATTTGTAAGCCTATATATATTTATCTCCCTGCCTTATTCTTCTTACCCTGCTCTCTATTGACCGTGTTCCGATTATGTTGGCTGATAATCAGCCGTTAACTACCTCACTAACTAGCACCAACTAATCATCAACTAACTGTTACTTGTGTGACTGGTAGATATGCAAGGGGGCGACAGGAACGGGCGAGCGCAGCAGCTTTTATCTGCCAGTCACTGCGTCACAGTCGAGTGCATACGATCAGGTGAGCTAACTTGATAAAAACAATAACAAATTACAGTCTGTCTCACCAATCTGAAGCAAGTGTCGGAGATCTTTGTACTTTGCTCTTCTATTGTCCGGAGAGAAGGTAGGTTTATAAACATGTCAATCATCTCTACAGACTTCATTGGACTCATACACTGTTGCATTTTACTCAAAATATATAATCACTTCGGAAATTTATTAAATCAAAACTCATAGTCATTTTTTATATTTATATTTTTATTGAAGACAATATAGTATGAATAATTGCAAAAGTTGTTTTTCACAAACGTAATAATTCAAAATAAAAACAGCTTTTGCAATTATTGTTACTATTGTCGTCAATAAAAATATAAATATGAAGAATGACTAAGAGTTTTGATTTAATAAATTTCTGAAGCGATTAAGCAACATCGCACCGCAATTCTCACCTATAGTTACAGACTTTCAACAAAATGCAGGACATAAGAGTGTCTTTGTTACTCTTGAGTTATGATTGACATTTTCAACTACTTATAGCAGTCAAGCTGATCAAAAAGGCAAGAACACTTGCTACGGATTGGTGAGACAGACTGTACCTAGCTCTTAAATGTCACCGCTGACTATATTATATGGCAGCCGCTATACGTCGGACCATTGTTCTATGTCAGCACATGGGGACTTTGTTGTTGTTGTTGTTGTTATAAGTCCTAACATCAGACGTCATAACTTGACATAAAATCACTGTCCTCCAATTAAGGCTATAGATGAAAGATAGGATCGTTTGGACGGGGCACCAAAAGGGCGATCTTACCACCCCAAAGAAAAAGTTGGATAAAATATAGCTCATACATAATTATATGCTGAAAAAATAAGAAAATGACGACTTGCAAGAAATAACTTATTATTTCATATTGTAACAAGCAACTCAAAATCAATGGATCAGGACCCTTATTCTCGAGATTATGAGATTATGAGATGAGATGAGATTATGAGATGAGATTATTATGCTATGTTATTTTCATAGCATTTTCAGTGAGATTACCAGAATTCCACCTAAATAATCTCATAATCTCATAATCTCGAGAATAAGGGTCCAGTTCATTTCTATAATTTACCAATGAAAATTAATTGTTTCATTAATGATGAAATACACTTTTTCACTAACTCGACTTTGCATAAAATCTCATATAAAGTCATGACACGTCACAAGGCAGAAGTATCCCAGTCTTATCAATAAGTATGGAACCTCTCAAAAGCACGTGTTTTAACCGCATCAACAGGTTTTGAAAATGATTCACTCATTTTCAAAATTCATTTTTGGATTGCTATTTTTTAATTTTCCATCCCAGCTCTATTTCAGGAGCTGTGACAAATCAATGAAGATGGAGCCTCTCAAAAGCACCTGTTTTAATCGAATCAATGGGTTTTGAAAATAATTTACACATTTTAAACATTATTGTCATTTTTAACACTTTTAATTTTCAAATTTTCAACATTTTTTCACCTGCCATATTATTCAATCTGTCAAAAATATAATTCGTGTCATGAAGACTAAAACCAAATCTAAAATATTGCCAATTCTTCAAATTAATTACGCTTTTTTGATGGTTTATTTTCAGCTGCTCGTCTCCTAGACTCAATCGATCACAACGCCAATCCTTGCCAGGACTTCTACCAGTTCGCTTGCGGAGGCTGGAACAAAGGCAACCCTGTGCCAGAGTCCGAGACGACCTGGGATCAGTTCAAACACCTCCGAGAACATCTCCTCACAGACATCAGGGGTAAGTAGAGGGTTATTAGATCTCGATATGACCTGTACCAGAGTCCGAGACGACCTGGGATCAGTTCAAACACCTCCGAGAACATCTCCTCACAGACATCAGGGGTAAGTAGAGGGTTATTAGATGAGTACTAGGTGGTCTCGATATGGGGCGTTCATTTCCTGAGCGATTCCCAGTGAGATAGTGGTTTTAAACGTCGCAAATATGAACTTACTGTGACTAACAAATCAAATCAACAACAAATTGATAATTGTTAATCTAGGAAGTGATCCACCCCCCTGTCAAGATGGTCGACCATGACGGGAATCGAGCCCTGATCTCCTGAACGACTGATCCACCCCTCTGTCAAGATGGTCGACCAT